>BLKR01000644.1:0-440077 GCA_011170035.1 Teleogryllus occipitalis | reverse complement strand
AGAAATTAGCATAGTTATCCATATTTTGAGCGAATCATATTATTTTCTTCAAACAAATCCTTCTCACGATTTGATTCCATGAAATATTGACTGTGTCAAAGATTGTGTTCATATTAAAACAATTATAAATGCTTAACTCTCATTTTACATTAATTATTTCATTCCTTCATTATTTATCATATTAATTACATTACAGTCATCAATAACAATTGAAACTATAATAAATATATCCAGTCCACGTTATTCAAGCACTTATTCCGTTACAAAAGATTACTATACGTAATCAAGTTTTCTTAATTTAACTAGTTTCTCCAGGCCCACACGATATTCTTTAACACTGTAATAGAATTTCTAAAGATAAACGTCTAAATAATAAATTCACCATTTAATGGTTAAAAAAAGAGCTTCACTTCCAAGATATAAATGAGATCCTTGGAAGTGAAGCTATTTTTACAGAACATTAACGTTTCTGGTGTTATGCAGTTACGACGTTGTTGTGCAGTAGGTTAAACTATTGAGAACGGCACCTTAAAAAAGCAATATATACATTTTCCTCTTAAAAATGTGTCTATAAAAATCTAATCGATAACTGCGGACTCCTATTTGACGCAGGCACGCATCTCCCAAGACTCAGTTTAATTCACTACGGTATTTCGCCCATCCAATGGACTGCCATTATAAAGGAATATCCAGGCTCTTTGTTGCTGGTGTACACCTGGCATCCACATGCACGACTTTAATACGTGACTTAAAAAGTGTGCTTCATTTTGTTGTGAAGAGTGGTCGCTAGCAAAAATTGTTAAGATTTTGTTATTCGGATAGCCAAGTAGATTCTCACCAATGAAATGTATTACTATCCACAAATTATTATGGCCTGTAATCATTTAATTACATCCACATGGTTTTTCTGCTTTCTCAAGAAATACTTCGTCAAATTCTTATCCAGTAGAAAATTTTAGCCGTCAATATAGGTTACTGTACATTTTTGAGGTTGCAATTTTCGTTCGACATTGCTATTTGTCTGAGGTATCCTCTGGGATGTCTGAATAGACTTTGATGGTTTTTATTGAAAGAGAGTTTTCTCGGGCATAACTTGAGCTACTTTTCATTCAGATTATTTTCAATTATATAGTGAAGAATAAATAGTATTTTGTTTCTTTTTTTCATACAAATATACCTTTTTATTAATTTCTTAAGGAAATCTTCATTCGCAAAACTTTAAACGCTTTAATGGATGTAGTGGTCTAAAAAGCATCACTTCTCCAAACGTTCTTTTCTTTTTTCGAGAATTTGATGCAACTGTACACATTGTTTTCAGATGAAAAATTATTTTCAAAATATATCGTATTATTTTATGATTTAAGCATCCTATGGATATTCATAATGTGGATAGGACCAACATGTCTTTAACAAAATATCAATTTTTCGTCCCAATAAATTATACAGATGATCGTCTACAACTTCTAAAATACATCTAAATTACTTGTTTCCAATTAGCTCAAAAACTGAAAGAAAACGATGCAATTTCAAGGCACGGGAGAGGAATCTATGGTTCTTCTAGAAAACCCGGAATTGGGTGAAAATCAAAAAACAATTCAACCTATTATCTATATATATAAAAGAAAGTCGTGTTAGTTACACTATTTATAACTCAAGAACGGCTGTACGGATTTGGCTGAAAATTGGTAAGCAGGAAGCTTAGAGCCAGGAGACGGACATAGGATACTGTTTATCCCGTTCGACAGCGTTCCTGTGTGAGAACGCACGTTTTTGCACGTACGCAGTGCAACAAGGATAGTAGTTTCTCACACTGAGTGCGACGCGAGAAAAAGATGGGACCAACTGTTAAGGCGGAACAGAGTTCGCCGGGTCAGCTAGTTTTATTTATTTATTTACGTCAAAAAACAGTTAAAAACTGTGTATGACGGGCTATGGGGAAAAGTGAATTGTGTGCACATTTTCAAAATTCTGTGATCCCTACACTAAATCATATACTACTTAAGTTTTGAATTTTGAAAGGAGAAAAAAAACAAAAAAACTCCCATGTAATAAAATCTATTTTCAAGGATAAATAAGCAATAAATTTTGGCTCTTATTACTTCCTGCCGCGACAACGTGGAAAAGATAATTTGAATAATTGCATTTCCCACTGAATTCTAGAAGACGTGCACAGAAAATGAAGTTACATTTATGTCCAGAAGCAAAACAAGGGGCCATCTCAGCATTTGCTCAATGGATCAGGGAAACTGGACGAAAACCTGATCGAGATGGGGTCATTGACCCGGAAGCTGTGTTACAATAGTTGTTACAGGTTGTTTATACTCATTTATACAGTTCAAATGGTAATTAATGCATTATGTATCATTGTTAAAATTAATGTTACTTTTCTTGTGATGCTCAGTATAGTCTCTAATTGTATAGAAACAGTTATGCAGCAGAAATGATTTCACTTGTGATTTAAACTTTTCTATTGAATTTAATCGTTTAATGTCATCTGGCAAAGTGTTGTAAAATAATGTACATATATTGTATGTTAGTTATATATAAATATACCATAATAAATGCTCCCATTATATTTTATTCCATTTATTATTGTAGATTTCAAAAAAAAACATTCCCTAATATGGAACCCTCCTAGAACAATTAGATTTAAATTATTTTTAAATATATCCACATTAAAACTAATTATTTCATATTACTATTATTTCATACTAGCATGACTTTACTTAGTAGGATAAGGTGAGGGCATTTATTCTGTAAATTTGTATTATGTAGATCTGTAATTATTATGTTTCTTTAGTCTTTTGTGTATTTTTAGCAATTGTATTTTGAATACGATATAACAGGCAATACGTAAGTGTACTCCTAAGCAGCAAAACAAATATTCTATGCTATTTAATTAATTGCAGTGTCGCACGAGAGTATTTTATTTGTTGTTCTTGAGCAATGAGCGTGCTACGTTTTGTAAAACCATTTTGTATGGTTTTTGTTCAGCAGCATTATTGGTGCTGCAGACTACTGGACATAATTTATTTTCTATTTCCCGCAAAAGAGAAAAAAAAGTCTTAAGATGTTGCGTGTTCCAAAAACCTTCAGTAAAGAGTCTTGCGTGATTAATTTTTTTCACGGCAATCTCGTTTGAAATCTTGTCTAATATGGTTGCCCAATTTTCTGATTCAAGGAATCTAGCAATTGAAAGAAAAAACAACGCGTGTCGTTTAAAAATACACGAATATATGAAATTTCAAAACAAAACGAAGAAACTTTCAGTACAATTTTAGGGGATTTTAAACTTTAATTGAAATGAAGTAAAATTAACTCTTAATTCATTTTAAAACAAGATACCCTAATACGTTTAAATTCAACTTAAAAAAAGATGGCAAACAAAAACAACAAAACGTGCAAATTTTACCGCACTATCTGTTAACCACCTCACCAAACAATTGAAGGACAAATATTACGGTTGAATGTTACATATTTACCGCTTCGTAACTGAATTTCCGGTAAACCCTACTCGCAACCATTATCTCCAGACACCTTTCTGGCTATATTGGAATGTCGTGTGTTCGGGGAACTACATAAACAACGCCCATCCATTATCTTCCGGTCCAACGTAGGAGAAACACCTGCCCCGACACCCAAAGAATTATACTCTCCATCTGCTTCGAATCAATCGAAGGAAGACTCACTTGTTTGATAATTGCAAAAACAGTACTGAATCATAAATTCCTTGGCGAATAGGAGTTATGCACGGCAGAAGAAATTAGTGATGCAGTAAATATTATTAACAACATTTGTAAAGGTTATTTTACAACATTTAACCTACTAATACTCGTGCGATTTTTTGAAAATCGCTTCACCACTCTTCACCAAGAGCCAGAGATTAGAATTTTAAAAAATTTTTTTTGACATTCAAAAGTTTTAATGAAGATGGAACCTACGTCGAAGAAGTCAGCGAATTCTGCTATATTTATAGAAAAAGGTGAAGAAATAATTTGGAGCAGTTTATGAGAAACTGCGAATTTGTTGCGTTCATCCTAAATACCTGTCACTTCTCCTCTGGACTACATTAGAACAATCGAAAGAGACATCCCATCAGATTTTAGAGATCAACCTGTGAACCGTTATTCAACTAGCTTTTTTTTTTTCAACCGCATTCCGTAATCCTAACTTTACTTGTCACATCTACTGCCCTGGACATCGTTGGACATCCATGTGAGATATTGTCATGAAACTAATAACCACCTATTTGGATTTCAAAATTTATTATTTTCGGAAACTCGCCAGTAATTATGCAGAGGCATATTTCCCGCCAGAAAGAAATGCACATCAATAAATATTTTAAATATTAATTATACTGATATTTTTAGTTCCTTCGGGTAAAACTGAGGTCAATCCAGAATTCATTGTCGATTGACATGTACAAGGAACCTACAACAAATGTAGTCCGCAGAAATAAGCGACCTCAAAATTTCAAGTTAAGTGGTCACGGAGAAGAAATCATGAGGTCTGAACCCCACTACTTAAAACGAAGACAAATTTAATTCAATTCAATCAATAATCAATTGTAACTTGTAATGATGGAACGCACAAGCTTGTTTCACGAGATGAAATTGCAAATAAGTACTGGCTGAGAAACGCGCTGACTGGCACACAGGAGCGTGAGCAATTACTTCACCTCGCAGCGGCCTAGGCGAGTGCAGGGGACGCAGGAGGCGGTGGCTGGGGAGGGGGGGAGTGGACCAAGGGGCGGTTGCGACGGCGGTGGAGCAGGTGCTTCGAGAGGCGGAGGTGGCGGCGACGGGCTGCGCGACAGCAGCGGGGGAGGCGTGGCAGTGGTTGAGGTGGCGGGGGTGGCGGAGGCGGAGGGGGCGGCGGTGGCGGCAGCAGACGGAGGAGAACGCGGCGGCGGCGGAGGAGGACGAGGCAGTGGTTGAGGCGGCGGAAGAGGGAGGAGGAGGCGGCGGATGAGGAGGAGGACGAGGCAGCGGCAGTGGAGGCGACGGCGGAGGAGGCGGCGGCGGCGGGAGGCGAAGATGGAGGCGGCGGCGGAGGCGGAGATGGAGGCGGCGGCGGAGATGAGGTAGCGGAGGAGGAGGCGTCGGCGGAGGAGGAGGCGTCGGCGGAGGAGGAGGCGGCGGCGGAGGAGGCGGCGGCGGCGGAGGAGGAGGCAGCGGCGGAGGAGGAGGCGACGGCAGAGGGGGAAGTGGCGGCGGAGGAGGAGGCGGCGGTGGAGGAGGAGGCAGCGGAGGAGGCGGCGGCGACGGAGGAGGAAGCAGCAGCGGAGAAGGAGGCGGCGGAGGAGGCGGTGGCGGAGGGGTAGCGACGGCAGCGGATGAAGCGGGGGTGGCGGAGGGGTAGCGGCGACGGCGGATGAAGCGGCGGCGGCGGAGAAGGAGGCGGCGGCGGACGGCATTGGCGGATGAGGCGTTAGCGGATGAGGCGTTGGCGGATGAGGCGTTGGCGGATGAGGCGGTGGAAGCGGCGGAGCAGACAGGGGTAGGGAAGGCGGAGACAGTCCAGGTGGCGACGGAGGCGGAATAGGTGGCCGAGTGGCGCGTGCGAGTCGTAATGACTCGCTTCCGGACGCTGCGGCCGTTACAGCAAGGACTTTTTGACTCCCGGCTGTAAATTGGAAAGTGCCGGTGTCGTAGACAAGCGGAGAGACAGTGACGGCCGCAGATGCACGGCCAGTCCAGATGGTGGTTCCTAATGTGTTGTCTGCGGCGCTGTCATTGTTTCCCACACCGTTTAAGACGGTCGGTCCCATTTACAGACAGGTAAATTATAACAAGATAAACGTCTTGTAGGTAGTACGTGTAAATGATGCAAGCAGAAGACATTTATCTGTGTTCCTGCAGTCTGACCTTGCTAAAAGACGGTGTTAATTCTTTCCTCTAGCAAATTTCAAAACAAAAGGGAAATAAGTTGGTGAGTTTTTAATGATACATGTACGTTATTTCAAACGTGAGAGCCTGTGGAGAAATGTCATTCAAAATATTCTACTAAAACAGGGAAATAATGACCTTCTAAACAAATGAACCCAAAAAAGACGTAATTTCCCATTTCAAACGAAATATAATTATGTGCAGTTCTTAAATAGTGACGGAGTAGTTAAGGCGTTACATCAATAATAAATTCATTTCCGCAGAGAAATATCCATCATACGTAATTGGGCAATGTGCGTGTGACAGTCCGTCCTTCCGTCTGTCCCTCCCTCCCTGCACAATCCGTTCGTTCGTCCGTCCGTTCGCCCGTCCGTTCGCCCGTCCGTTCGCCCCGTCCGTTCGCCCGTCCGTTCGCCCGTCCGTTCGCCCGTCCGTTCGCCCGTCCGTTCGCCCGTCCGTTCGCCCGTCCGTTCGCCCGTCCGTTCGCCCGTCCGTTCGCCCGTCCGTTCGCCCGTCCGTTCGCCCGTCCGTTCGCCCGTCCGTTCGCCCGCCCGTTCGCCCGTCCGTTCGCCCGTCCGTTCGCCCGTCCGTTCGCCCGTCCGTTCGCCCGTCCGTTCGCCCGTCCATTCGCCCGTCCGTTCGCCCGTCCGTTCGCCCGTCCGTCCACCCGTTCGGCTTTCCGTTCATCCGATCATCCGTCTGTTCACCCGATCGTCCGTCCGTCTACCCGACCATACGTTTACCCGTTCGTCCGCCAGCCGGCCGGCCGATCGATCGACCTTCGGATTCTCCTTCCGTCCGACCGCCCAACCGTCAGTCCGACCGCCGCTTCTCAGATTGGAACAAGAGAATTGTCATTCAGTGCTGCTTCAGTCTGCTGGTTGAGGCACTGACCATTTTGTGGGCATCTTTCGAGTACATTATTATGATTTTTAATATTTAAAAATAAGTAGCAGGTAGGATAGATGAAATCGTGGAGGTAACGCATGGGGTAAATGGCAAGAAATTATTATATTTACCCCCTTCCGTTTCATAGATTAGGGCAAGCACTGTTACGGCGCTTTCGACTAAGGTCTGGTTGTAGAGAGCTGGTCCTTTTTGTATCTTTTTTAATATAATTTCAAAAATCTTAAGACAATAAATATGAAAATACTTTAAAAACTGGAGCGCCGGAGACGCGACACTAAGGTACTCACTAGAAAATTTAGAGATGCTACATGTCACTCTACCTGCCACCGATGCTTCGATTGCCGCTTTCCGCATCTCTGCCGCCGGCCAAGACAGTCTCGAAAATGAGAATCGGCAGATGCTAACGTATTAGAGAAGAAGGAAGCAAGTGTTCATCCGCTCGATCCTAGCCTTAAATTGACGGGATCGATGCGGCGAGGGAGAAAAATGTCGTGTGATGTGGTGGTGGCGGAGGAAGTGATGTGATAGAAGGTCGCAAAAGGCATTAGGGCACGTTTTGCGGCAGAAATCAGGAAACGATGCTGATGATATCCGAGTTTATGATGAAGGGTGAACCATCACCGGTAGCGGTTAGAATTAAGGCAATATCATACAGCTTCAACATACGTGGTTGGGTTGATGCGGGTTCAATACACGCCAGGCTCTGATGTTTTTTACATCTACGAGTTTGTAGCGGTTGTCGGGATCGAAGTCGTAGGCCGACTAGTCTCAGCAGTGGTTTTCCATGGTTTTCCTAATAGCCTCACGAATACCAGAGCAGCACCCCAGAATAAAGGCCGCGGACTGCATGAGATCTGTCCTTCCTTCCATATCTTTTTCCAATTCCCGTTTTTAGGAGCGTTGATCACTTACTCTCGTATAGCTGTGCCATCATGGCAAACCCACCTACCTAGAAATCTCCGACAAACATCGGTGGTCATGACCTGAAGGTCAGATAGCCAGAAAAAAGAATAGGAAAGGTGAAGATTAAAAATATACTAAAATCAAATTTACATAGTCGAAATGGATAGAAGATTACAAAAGTAAGTTTCTTTAAATGTAAAATATACATTTAAATAATTACTGGGTTCCTTATCGCCCCAGTCAAGACAAGTTCCAAGTTCCAAGTTCCCTACTGATCCCTGATGTGTGGTAGTTAAGTGCATGGGATTGTAAAGCGTAGGTGTGAGTGTGTAAGGGGAGAGGAAAAGATGAGGAAGGAAGGATTACGGTTGTCCGTGGCCTGTTTGTCAAGATATTACTCCCGTAATCGGTTGGTGTTGACCAGATGAAGCAGGGAACGATCGGAGCAACCGGTTACTGCCACCAATTTACTGGAGACAGTAGCGACTGAATTCGAACAAGCTATCTAGCAGGTGTCGAAAATTCGCCACCATCAGGACTCTAACACTACAACTTCCCCTATCAGAGACATTGCAGTGGCAACAGTTTTTATCTTGAGCTATCTCAGCCGGTAACAGTCCTAATCTACCAGGATCTCGCTTTGTCCAACAAATTCCACCCGGGGTGACCGGGATTCAAGAGGATTACCCAAGAGGTGGACAGTTAAGCGTACTAGCCCCTACGCTACGGATCGCTGCTTGTAGAGGAACGGGAGTGGGCAGGCGAGAGTGGTGAGGGCGAGGGCGGCGAATGCCACGAGCAGAGCACAAGGTGCGGGCGGCATGGGTCGGCACGGCGGGCGGGCGGGCGGCAGGTGCAGATCGCAACGCGTCTCCACGCGGACTCTAATGACTAAATTTCGATTCGGGTCCGCTGTTCCACCGCAGGCGTGGCGATGAAAGCAGGGACAAGCACGAAGGCTGGGTAGAGGGCGAAAGGGAAGGCTAGAGCGAGGATGAGGGCAACAGCAAGAGGGAGAGCGAAGGCGACGAGGACGAGAAAGAGGGAAAGAGAGAGATAGAGGGGGTGAAAGCAAAATCGTGGGCGAAGGTGTAGTGTGGTGACGAGGGCGAGGGCTGGACAATGACTTGGACCATAGACAAAAGATAGTGTATTCTGCGTGAGGATGACGGTGACCGTGGGATCAAAACATGAAGATCGACATCGAGGGCTAAATGGAGAGCAAGGGAACGGTAAGGCACGGGCGAGGCACGGGCGAGGCACGGGCGAGGCACGGGCAAGGCACGGGCAAGGCACAGGCAAGAAATGGGGAAGGCTCGGACAAGGCACGGGCAAGGCACAGGCACATCACGGGCAAGGCAAGGCACGGGCAAGGCAAGGCACGGGCAAAGCAAGGCACGAGGAAGGACGAGGGAGAAGGCGAGGGCGAGGGGATAGGCGAGTGCAAGGGCGACGGCGAGGGTAAGGGCGAGGACAAAAGAGACGATAAAGACGAGTGAAAGGGCGAGGACGAGGGCAAGAACAAAGGCGAATATAAAGACGAACGCAAAGGCGAGAGCGAGGGCAACGGCGAATATAAAGACGAGGGCACAGGCGAAGGCGACGGCGCCAGCCGCTTCCTGACGCGTGTTTCGGCCCGGGCGGCGCGGAGGCGGGCGTGAGCGCCGCGCGCAGGGCACAGGTGAGCGCTCACGAGCGCCGGAGATCGGATGGGCGATTGGAAACGCGGAAGCCTTTACGCGTCCGCCGTGGCGCGTCCACCTGCACTCCGCCGCCCCGCACCTTGGCCGACAGATGGGCCACTGAGATTTCTCCCTCGCCTCTGCATTCAAAAGCATCGTGTGATTTATTTACTCAAAATTACTTCGCTAAGTATTCAGAAGGCAGGATTCATTTGCGGCGCTTGTAGAACCCTTATGTGTCGGGCCCAATCCTGCAAGCGTTAGTTCACTAGCTTCTTAAACCCACGTATGCCCGTTCTAATCCGGCTGGGGGCGGTGGATTTTCAAAGAGGTGAAAATGATTAGTGTGTCATGTCACGCTTGTGGCAAATAAAAGGACATCATCCTAATCAGATCCCATATCCGTTCAGTTATGAAACGACATGTAATGGATGAATATGGCTGAGATAGTTGTTGGTCCGTGGTTTTGTTTCTGAACATAAATGTAACTTCACTTTCTGTGCACGTTTTGTTTAGTTCTGTAGGGAATGTAGTTTTTTAAAAATTCATTCAACATGTTCTCGAGGCACTTCGTCGATTTCGATACAGAGACCAAAAATAAGGGATGTCGGTCAAAATTTGAAGATGATTTGCTTTTACAAATATTTTTATTACATTGGAGTAAATACTTTCGTTGTATTCATAATTCAATTTAATCTGTATTAAAGTTCTGGTAGGAACCCTACGGCTCAAGAAAACATGCACAGAATACACTTCTCATACTACGACACGCACAGTTGTAACTGTTTTTCGCGTTAAATAAATAAATATTCCTTCCAGCAACTGAAGTGTCTCACGGCAACTATGAAATACTATCTGAAATTGCTGGTGACTGATCATGAAAGTAAATAAGCGAAAGTGCGCGTTCTTATAGACCCATCTTCTTAATACTAGCAAATTTAATACTAGCTAATAATTATTATGATTATTAATTCAGTTTCGGCTTGTGTCGCGTTCAATATGTACACTTTTGTAAAGATTTATATCAATTATAAAGCAATAGTAGGTTTTTCATTTATGTATAATGTATTTACTTTTATGCACTGATAAACCTGAAGGTTGAACATAAAGATCCATGAAGTTGTTACTATTATGGAATAAATGCAATTTAATACTTAATCTTTGGTTTTTATTTTTATTTATTTATTTATTTATTTATTTATGTCAAAAAAACAGTTAAAAACTGCGTATGACGGGCTATGGGGAAAAGTGAATTGTGTGCACATTTTCAAAATTCTGTGATCCCTACACTAAATCATATACTACTTAAGTTTTGAATTTTGAAAGGGAGAAAAAAAAAACAAAAAAACTCCCATGTAATAAAATCGATTTTCAAGGATAAATAAGCAATAAATTTTGAATTTTGAAAGGGAAAAAAAAAACAAAAAAACTCCCATGTAATAAAATCTATTTTCAAGGATAAATAAGCAATAAATTTTGGCTCTTATTACTTCCTGCCGCGACAACGTGGAAACGATAATTTGAATAATTGTATTTCCCACTGAATTCTAGAAGTTTCCTGTTATCATTTAACAACGTCTACAAACATCTGCAAGGGCCATTCCAGCGCTTCAATTTCTAATAATTATTTTATTTAATACTAATAGCACCGTTCAAACATAAACACTTATCTTTTTAAACTAGTTAAGATAAGGTTTTAACATTTCTATGATCAAGAGAAATGAAGATATTGCCATACCGATAAATCATTGGCTCTGTAATATATGCAACAAAGAACTTATTGAAATACACAATTTATAGGGTGAAGACACGTTTTATAAAATCTTCCACACATTTATTGGTAATTTTAAGACCAATTATCATTTTATAGGCAAAATATTGAGAAATAACTGAATACTTACATTTATTCACATTTCAAGCTGAATTTCTCTGAGCATCTCTCTTGATGAAAGGCTATTGAACGGCCTTTACAGTTTATCCAATTTCGCGAGTACTGTCATAAATGTTGCAAAGATGTGATGCCCGTGATTTATCCAGGTCATTGATTTTACAACTAAAATAATGATTTGCCATTTCAATCAGTGGTTTATTTCCTCATATTGCTTGTTCCCGACTAGAAGAAACTTCACACGTAGGAAAAGTCAAGACACTTCAAATAAAAAACTTGAGTCATTTTCAAACGATAAAATAGGAACACGAGCGTATAAATGAATTACAACACAGAATGACAATCAAAATTGTGATGTTGAAAAATTCACATTCAGAAACGAAATACACAAAACTTATAATCTGCGATGGAATCTATCACAAACAAAACAAATTATTGGTTATGTTACTTTCAGTGTTTCCAACCGGAAATGAACAACTGTGTTCACTTCGAGCCAGTCCTATGTCACTAGATAGGCCGGTAGAAGTCGTTATTTGAATTTCAGCCCGACGCCACATGCAACTGTATTTTCACCAACGCGCTCTGACGGTGAATCTGTGAACTACTCATTTTGAGAGTTTGGCGTGACTGAGGTGGTTGATTCAAAGGCGTTTGTCTCTGAGGCGTTTGATGAGCTTGCATCTGCCCTGGCGAGCGTTTGCTGTGTGCAATAAATTCAGAGAGTATATCTGTGTGCTGCTGTTGCTAGCGACAGGTGATTTCGAGTCTGGGAAGATATCTGCGTTTTTGTAATGTCGAAATCTACGAGAAGATGCTGGGTGCCCAATTGCACCAATTCGAAACCAAAATTAGCCGTTACAACGCGGCTATTTGGATTTCCGAAAAACGTTAAAAAGTGAGTAACATTTTTCGTATCTTACGTTTCTATGCATGTAGTTTGTTGATTAACACTGATTTATTATTATTATTTTGTTGAATTGTGTCAGTAAAATAAATATATTTATGATTTAGATGCAGAGAATGGTTAAAAGCAATTGGGGACCTAGCTGTTGCCAAATGTTCTTGGAAGAGATTGACAACAACCAGATTTGTTTGTAAAGAACATTTTGTGGAACAGCATTTATCTGCGAATTATAGGACGTATGAATATGCTGTTCCAATAAAATTTTCGGAACCGCGAAATCCCCTTTGCGAGGAAGCCTTGCGGGATTTCGATGCAAGCGTTCCCGTTGAAAGAAGTAAGTTCATTTTCTTCAATATGCATTTAGGCGTTTCAGTATTGTGTCGTAAAGTGATTCTCTAATGTATATTGTCGGTTTCAGATGTCCAGATTCGAAATCCAGAAATTTCAGTGGATGTTACTCTCGGTGAGACTTCTTTTCAATAGAAATAAGTATAATTTATTTGTTCAGACAACAATTTGTGGGCAATATGCATTGCCATAAAATAGTAAAATAATGTGAATAAAGTGTTTCTCATCAGCAGATTTTTCTGGCTACGCACATATTTGGTCCACTCAAATTTGCTTTATTTTATTATTAGAGATATCATGAGATTGGTATTGCAGACACACTGATATGAAATGTGTGAAAAGCTATTGCAGATAATCTGTATATTTTGCAGTTCATATGAGTGGTGCCATGGTACAGATTCATATGAGTGAAAACAATGTTGATCTAATATTTTTAATGTTAAAATTATACCCCAATAAGGTCGATTAACATGGAAAGAAGATTTTCTTTTTAATTTTGTTCTCTTTGAGAACTCAGGGAGATCATTTTAAAGAATGATTGTTATGTGCAGTGAATGACTTTCTTCAATCTGCACAAAGTCTGTGAACATACCTCTACGCTAAGTTTGTAAAGGTACAAGTATTGAGCGTTTTAAGATAGTGTATATTGTGTCATTGGATACAGATCCATTACATAAACTATATTTCCCACATCTGATTAGGAAATTCTAATTAAATTAAATTTTAAGATGAAATTCATTCTGTAAAAGATAGTCATTTTCACAAATTTGGAATGTCTTTTTTGCTATGTTAAGACACTTTATTGAGAAATTAGGAATACAACAACTTTGTGTCCCTGTTTCAGAGACTATTTTTATGCATTTTTAGGATTTGTTTAATGCTTAGTATCTGGTCTGTGATATATTTTTAGTATTAGTATTAATTAATTTGTATTATTGGTATTGATATAAGTTGCATATGTCATGTTATACTGTTCTGGCAATAATTGTTTTTCATGACAAACTGTCTTGATTCAATTTTTATTCTATAATGTGTGTATCATTGTATTTTGTTCATCCTCATGCCAATTACATTCTGAATGTGAATGCTGATCTCTATTAGATTGTGAATTGTCATGAGTAATGATTGCAGTGTTTAATTCCACAGCTCAGTTGTTTGAATATCTGTCCCAGGCTCAGATCTTGGTGCAATCAAATTATTGCACATTGACAATCAATTTCCAGAATTAAATTTTGGATCATAAGGATTGTGGAACAGTTACATTCCACTCTTTGTAACCAAACAACAAAACCACAAAAAATGTAAGGGGTCCAAAAAGATCTCATTTAATAGATTACAACCAAAGAAACAATACTTGTACCTCTGATGGGGTATTGTAAAAAATATAGTTTTCCAAGTCATATTTTTAGTTACGTTCTCATAAATGTTAAATTGTAAGCGCACCCTTATTTTCACCATCTGTATGTCATAAACTGTAACTGAGCTGTAGTTTTAAATGCAGTATTCTGTTATAATGAACATTTTGGATCAGAGCTGGACAATGGGAAATTTCACTCATTGGTTAAAAAATGGGAAGTTTTAATGCATGTGACATATATTTATTTATTCAAAAACTGTATGTGATGTATGGGGGAGAAAATCATGAGAGACATGGGAGACATTACAATGCATCTCAATAAAATTGAAACTGGAACTGGAAAGATAGATTGTTAAACCTTGTGAGGAAATGTAGATAACAAAAATAGAATGTTTGTTATTTTTATTATATCTAAAGCAGTAAGTGCAGTTACGTTTGAGGTTTGGACAATATGCTAAAAGTTCAGTTTTTAGCACTAGTGTAACTACATAATTAGGTGATTTATATTTTTGAATTGAAATGAAAGGCAGTAATACTGATTTAAGACTCACAGTGAAAGCGATTTCATTTTGCTTATAAGATTGGGGCACTTCACCTATTCGCCTCTTGTCACCATCTTTCCTACTCACAAAATAAAATGGCACTTTTACCAATTGTATCGTAACGATTTGTTTTACCTGAGCAAAGGTGCGAAAATGTTTTCATTTCTTTTAAGCAATGTTCATATAAAGTGCTCTGTAATAAAATAGTATTCCATAGTATTGACATTAAGTTGGTATGTCTCTAAGTAAAGTTACAAAAATGAAACAGGCTGTCTGTTAATAAGTTTTTTCTTAATAAAATGCTGTTTCTTGTTTAAAATGCTGTTTCTTACATTACAAGATACTATTGTAATGTAAAAATCATTTTGTTTTAATAAATGGATTTGTGACTGTCTATAAAAAGTAATTATTGGAAATTTTATTAAGAAGAAACAAGTAAAGTTACATTTGAACTTGTGTTCTAGTCTGTGTTTATTGCCTTATGTATAATGAAATTATAAAATTGTAATATTGTCAATATGTTCAATAAATACTAGATTTTACTGCTCTAATTTGATTTTACGTCCATAAAATCCTTACAATTATTTTTTTTTATTTTTTGAATAGTTAAGGTTGAAAATATAGGGAGTGATTTTGAAAATTATATGGAGTGAATATGGAGAAAATTTTAAACTTTCCGCGTAACTGTTTTTTTTTTCAAATTTTTCGGTTACTTCTACGCTATTGGCTGTTCATTTGCCCAATAGAAATCAATACAGTTGCATATGGCGGCACCGGAAGTTGGCAAATAAGGCTTCTCCGTTTAACATTGAGTGCCATCTCTGAGATATACTCTTTGACTTCGAGCCATCTACCAGGAAACATTCCCAGATATTGCCAACCTAATATTTAAAAAGAAATGTGTGTGGTGACATACATTAAAATTCTAACGAAATCAACATTTTGTTCTGCTATATTCGATTTTGACAATATCAAATCTACATGAATTGGCTGTATTTGTTCAATTTACAATTCTGCTGTTGAACAAAGTTATTAATATAGGTTTGTTATATTAAACAATGAAAGAAAAAATGTCATATTTTTGTAATGTATAGAAACACGTTTCTAGTTTGCCACCAGTTTCCTTGCTTTATTCTTCCTATCATTTTACTATCATGATTTTCTCTTACCATCAGTAGCATCATCTATATTATTTATTGCAGAAATTGAAAGAAAACTATGCAGCCTCCAGACATGTGGGAGGTATCTATTGTTGTACTATTGTTTGATGAACATTATAACATGAAAATTTTAAATATCATTAGTTATAAAAAGAAAAGTTGTTATTCATAGCAACTGCTGTATGATAAATGTATTAAATAGAAAATGTTAATCAAATACAGCTAACAGAGAATATTGTATTTCATTAGAAATAAAATACAGTATGTGATAAACAAAATACTGAAGTTATTAAACATTTACATGGAAAAAGGTGAGTAAAATTTATTTTATTAATATATTACAAACCAACAAAATGGTAGCACAGCAAATAAAATGAATATGAATTTTCCATTTATAGAAAAATTAGGTGATATCTATTTCCTACGGTCAATGAAGATAGTGATATAGAGATACGTTTTGTGAAGTTAACTAATTATAAAAAAGTATAATAGTTAGAAAATCAGAAAGAATAAGAAATAAATTTCCACAATAAAGTAATAAATCTAAAGAAATTCTAATTCCTAAAAATTTCAATGAAGCAATTAATTCAGAAGAGAATCATGAATGGATATCATCAATGGACTATCAAGAATGAAAAACTCTTAAAGTTTGGGAGTAAGTTGAAAGAAATGTCAATAATGGAAATAAACCAGTAAAAAGTTGATGTTTTCTTCAAAAAAAGATTTGAATAGTAATTTGAATAAATTCAAAGGAAAGTTAGCTGCAACTGGTTATGAACACAAGTACAGAGAGCATTATTTGAAACTTTCCCCCCACTAGTACACCAGAAACTATAGGAATTTTGTTTGAAGATTGCTGCAATTAAAAATATTATTCCATCACAAAAAGATATTAAGACAGCTTTCTTGTATGGAGATCTTGATGAAGTTTATATGCTACAAGTGTCAGGTTTTATAGAAGATGAAAATAAACATTTGTTATATTAACATATGTTAAACATATGTTTTTATATGTTTATTGAAGAAAGGCATATATGGTGTAAAACAGGCAACCCGAATGAAGTTTTATAAATTTAATGATATATTGAGGGATAATAGTTTGAAAAACTCAACAAATGAGTTGTGTTCATATTATATGAGAAAAAATTATGATTTTTTGCATATTGAACTACATGTATATATTACAAGTAAGGAACAGGAGCAGATTTTGAATTGAATATTTGGAAAAATATTCAGGAAAAATTAGACTTAAAAGATTTAAGATACGCTATGCATTTACTCGATATGGTTATTAAATATTTAAAAGATATCTATGTGAATCATGAAAATTGTGTAAATGATATTTTGGAGAAATATAGAAAGATAGAATGGAATTCGGTGATAAATCCATTCTGCTTAAACACTAAATTTGATAATTATGAAGACAGTAAAGAAGTAGTAATTTTTATGAAGAAGTAATTGGAAAATATATTTATTTATCTACAAGAACAAGACCAGATATTGGTTTTGCCGTAAGTAGTTTAAGCACATACAAGTATAAAGCAAACCCAAGAGAGATTCGCATTAATGCATTAAAAATAATTTTAAGATATTTAAAGGAACATTATATTTATGTCTAATTTATACCAATAAAATGAATTGTTTGCAACCTTTTTCAGGAGTAAGTTGGGACAAAACATTTGATGTTAAATCATATAGAGGATTTATTTTTGGAATAGATGATGAGCTTATCAATTGGAATTGTAAAGTGCAAGCAACAATGGCTTAGTCTAAATAAATTGTGAATGGGAAGCACTGTGTCAAGGAATAAAAGATATTGTTTGCACTTTTGACATTTTGAAATAATTGCACGTAAAACTGAATGAGAATTTGAGAATTTACACTGAAAGTAACAATGTTATATCAATGTTTCAAAATAGAAATGTGAGGGCTAAAACTAAATATTTGAATAGAAAATGTTTTTATGATAAAGAAACCATACAAGAATACAACACTGATTTAAATCATATTTCTTCAGAAGATATGAAGGGTGTTTTTTTAACAAAGGTGCTGGAAAGTAATAAATTGTTGAAATGTTTGGAAAATAATTAAGTTCAACTTTAAACATTATTTAAAATTCAGAGGGAAATATGTTGTACTATTGATTGATGTACATTATATTATGTAAATTTTAAATGTGAATGCTGTCAAACTGTTTATTGAGACAAGATTTATGGTTATTTTAAACAATGGAAGAGCAATTTTACATTTCTGTAATATCTTCAAATGTATAGATATAGGTTTCTAGATTGCCACCAGTTTCCTTCCTTTACCCTATCTATCATTTTACTTTCATATTTTCCTTCATCATCAGTAGCACCATCTCCTGTATTATTTCAGAAGTATAGATACCTTTCCCGGCCGTCACATGCAACCAAACTTTATAAATGTGGCCTCTAAATAAAGAGGATTTCTCGGAGACATGACGATATGTACATTGACTTCAGTACATGAAGAATTTAAAAAAAAACGCTTCTAAATATTCTTGTCAAATGCAACACTAGGTCGCATTTTCAAAATCTATATAGTTAAATCACTCCGAAACGAAGACTTCTAGGGCCTTAAAACCACGAATTTGACGTCAATGGCCTCAAAGAAACGTCCCTCACACTGTGATATACAGGCTGAGATCTTCATGAGATTTTACTCATGGCAACTAGGGTATATTGAACGTGTTGAATAGAAAATGTTAATTAAATATAACTAATAGAGGAGTACTGCATTTCATAAGGAATAAAATATAGTATGTGTGAAACAAAATACTGAAGCTATGTATACTAAACAATGTATACTTAAAAAGAGTATACATTGAAAAAATGAGTAATATTCCTTTTATTAATATATTAAAACCAACATCTATGGTTGCCTTATTCATTTTATTTCCCTTTCTTATTATGGAGTGGAGAGACCAAATCCTGCGCGGAAAAACGGCGAATTTTTGGCAGAAAAACTCTTATTACAGGACACATGTAATGAAAAAGTGGATAAATCCAGTTGCTAAATTTAGAAAAAAATTATGTTTTGTGGGTCTTTGATACCAAAAAATCGATTGACTGCAAAACGTTTGTCTGTCTCTGGCTGTCTGCAAACTACGCTAGCGGCTAAAATGTTCAGACGGTTTTCTCCAAAATTGATATTCCTCAATTGATAAGGTGGCCCCTTGAATTTGAAACCGATATTTCAATTTTGGGGGTACTTACCAGAAGCCTCTGGCACATTTTCCAAATATTCAAAAAACTGACTCCATCTTTTTTTATTAAATTTTGCTGTTGGATAGTGGACGTTTAAGACAATGGTGCAGATCTCATGTTTGTTGAAAACCCTAATTTTGCGAAAATTGCAGAAGTTCAAAATTTTTCGGAGTCTTCCTACAATTAAAATATCAAAGTTAGAGATGTTTTCTCTTAATGATATCTGTTCCTTAAACATAGATTTTTAAATAAGTACATATACAATTCTTTGGATCTGAAATTAGTATATAACAATATTCTGAAAATCTGAGTATTTTTCGCGTCATTTTGCGTGAAAATACGCACAGGAAAGTACGTGCTCTTTTTGCACCACTAGTTTTTATTTAATCTACGTCAAAAACGGTTAAAAACTCTGTGACATGCAACTGGACACTGGACACTCTGTGCATTTACTATTAATTTTTTATTTCGGAACCAATTTGATACATTTGATATTGTACTATTTACGGTTTGTTTATTACAACAAATATTCGTATCATCCGCGAAAAGAACCGTTCTTTCGTTTCGAATCGTCGAGGCCATATCGTTTAGGTATAGTAGGATGAGAATAGGCTCTAAAATCGATCCTTTCGGGATTCCGTGTGCAATTGGCAATGAATCGGAAAGGTGGGTACATAATATTCCATCATTCCAGTAAGGTATTTCTACTCTCTCACATCGTTGTTTAAGGTACAAACATAACCAATGTAGATCAATACTGTAGATGCCATACGAAGGTAATTTTGAAAGTAAAATATTATGATTAATGACGTCAACAGCGTTTGAAAGATCTAAAAATTTTCCAATAGGTGCTTCGTTTTCATCCATCCATGGATAAGGCGACATCTTTAAGAAAAGAAAATATGGCTGTTTCCGTAGATTTTGATTTTCGAAATCCGTGTTGGCAATCTAAAAACGCGTCTTGTATACTGAGAAAGGTTTCCATTCGTTCGTAAAAAAGTCTCTTTAATATATTTGAAAAAATTGACAAATGAGAAATTGACCGATAATCTTAGCTTTTTTGAAATTAGTTTTATTGGCTTAATCTTAGATGTTTTGAAAATATCTGAAAAAGTTCCGGTGCAGGAAGATGCATTAAATATGTGAGTTAACGTGTGTATAATGGCAGGCGCACCAGTCTTTGACAAACAATCCCGAAATTCATCTAAACCGGACGAATTTTATTATTTTTTAGTTTACGGATTATTTTAAAAATTTCATAGGAAGAAGTTTCGGAAAGGAACATCATGTCTAAAATTTTTGGGGAAACCTATGATGTTGAATTTTGTGCCTGAATACCCATAGTGAGATCAACAGCAATACTGGAAAAATATGGTTGAAGACACTAGCCACTGTTGCCCGACAGTCCTCATCCATATCGTTATATATTTTAACAACATTCTCTACAAGGTTTTTAGTTGATATAGTCGTATTTTTTACTATATTCCTCATGGTTTTCGTTTTGTTATTTGAGGCCACAATATTCTGACCGTGTGGCATTATTTTAACCTGCCTTTTGACTTTGCTTAACAATGATTTGTGTTTTTTAAAGTAGATGTGGAAATCTTGAGCTACGTTATGATGCTTAGAAATAAAAAATAATTCGTTTATTTTTAAATGATTTTCTAATTCCATGTGTTATTCAAGAGTAGCTTAGACACTCAGCAAAATGGGAATCGCCAAAAAAAGAAAAGAAACAGTTTCAATTTTTATTCAAGAATGCAAATAGTTGGTTGTTTTATTCTCATACTGCGCGTATTAACTAAATTCTCTTTCTCAGTGCGTCACTGTTTACGACACAGCTTACGTCATGTGTCAGCAAGATTTCAATGGGAAGACCACACACCATTAAATATTTTATATTCACAAGATGGGTAATGAACAGCAACCTTGTTGATATTGTAACGAATCTTGCGTCATCTGCCGGCGCCACCACGAACTACATCTATGCGCGGATTGCGACGTCTGCCGGCGACCCTCGAACAAGATGGTCCCAGAGTGTTCGCGGCGCTTATCGCAAAGTCCAGAAAAATTGTTGACGGCACCTGCCGACTATAAATACGCAGCGGCCGGCGACCGCGAGTCAATCTGAAGTGGAAGCTGAGGTGTGAAGTGTGTGCATCGCGGTGAATAGCAGTGTAGTGGTTGTGCTCAGTGACGTGAACTGTGGTCAGTGCAGTGAACTGTGGTCAGTGCAGTGAACTGTGGTCAGTGCATCGAACAGTGGTCAGTGCTTGGGACTGTGCGACAGTGCAAAAGAAAGGAATAGTGAAAAGAAATAAACTAAAGAGAAGTGTAGTGTAAATAAATAATCAAGAGAAATATAGTATAAATAAATAATCAAGTGAAGACAATCTGTACATAAATCGTTTTCAGGCATCGTGTTAAGAAACAAAATAAACTTTTTTGTTAAAATAATATCTGTTTTAATTCACTACGTAGATTCGTAACAATATTATTGGTATGTAAAGAACTGTGCTGTATATACTAAACTGTGTTATTGCAGTATTCCAAAAGTCGTCAACTGGTCAAGATTGGTCGTTATTGCAGTGTTCCAAAGTTGAAATATGTGATTTATTGGTGTTATACGAGAATTTGTTTTATTGTTCTTGAGCTGTGTGCGTTATATTTTTTTGGAAAACCATTTCAAGTGGTTTTGTTTAGCAGCTGTTTTGCTGTTATAGGTAACTAGTTACCATTTACTCATTCATCTTCCTTGCCATGAAGTTCGTAAGATAGAACAGCTGGCACTGTGGTCAGGTTTCTGCCTACACTCTGAAAACATTTTTATTCAGTGATGAACCCATAAAAAATACGGGAGATGAGCTGCGGGATAAATATATCTGAATAACATACGTCGTTTCATCTCGCGATTCATTGCAGGTGAGGTCGAAACATTACAAATCGATGAATCAAATATTTTATTCGAATGTGTTGGAATTAGAGTATCAGGACGCAAAAGTCCGCAGGAGTAAGAGTCCGATTAGTGTAATTATTGTTTTCGAGTAGTGTAGTTAGCACTTTTGCAATGTAAATAGGAATGTGTCAAGGCTCATGTTCTGTGAGGAGCGTTTTACAATTCTTATGCAAATACTTCTGCGGCAATGAGTTGAGCTATAATTTGAACTTATTTGATGTAATTTTGCTAGATATTTGAAATATGTTTACGATGTTAATAGGACATTAATTAAATCTACAATAAAGAATATGGATGCGTGAAATGTGACCTACACAACGCACTAGTAAATACTTTCGTAGATGCCCGACAGAAGGCAGCAGAAATTAAATGATATTATTTTGACGGTTAGGGCAACAGTTCGCATTCATGTCGGGGCCAGGGTCTTGATCTGGACTTCTGCCCCACTTGTAGAGAATTTCAGCGCCTGTTGAAATTTATCCAGGAAGGGTCATCACCCAATTCCAGGTAGAGGAACTGTTTGATAATTGTACATGAAGAATTGGACGACTGAAAAGACGGTGGCAACTTTTGAAGTCTGTGGTATGGTACCCATTGATAAATTCAAATTTGGGGAGGAAGAATACCTTCATTCACAGGTCACAGACCAGAGACCCATTTCTTCTGCTACACTGACTGATGAATTGGCATTAATTGGAGAAGATCCTGAAGTACACCACTCATGCGATGAAACCATAAATCACTCACTGGAGCCATCGTCATATGTATTGGGCAAGGTCACAACCCCTCCCTCCAAGGTATACAATTCCCTAAATTGTGAAACTTCAGAGAATAACGGAAAACAACATTACTCTCCAGCAGACATTATGTACATCCCAAAGACAGGATTAAATAGAAAACGAACGCGATGATGAAGTCCACCATACTGACATCGTCACTTCACAACACTGCACTTGAAATGGAGAAATAGCAACCCATAAATGACAATAAATCACTTTACAACTCCACCAATAAGAGAAGAAAGGGAAAAATAATCCAGTTGCCACTGAAACTACTTCTATAGGGCTATGCCCGACTTGCGAAATGGAATTCTAGGACCCTCCAACTGAAGACTGAATCCAATGCGATTCCTGTAAAGAGTGGTAGCAAGAAAAATGCACTTCATTTGAGGGAGGGCCTTTTCTGTGGTATTTGTGTGAGAATTAATGTATACAGTATCTGCTTTGAATTTATTATGATATTTCAATTTATCAGAGTATAATTTGCAATTGGTGGGTTTATTATGACCTTTCAGAATCAACGTATCACATTTAATCACTTACTAATAAAACAGATGTTACATTAATTTAATGCATATTAGCCTTGTAAACATTATTAATTTATTTCTAAGGAAGTTTAGATGTTTTGTATATTTAAATTTTTGCATCTTTTGTTTGTGACTTCTACCATGCATCCGGGGCAAAAGTTCGAACACTGCACTTCCTTCTTGAATGTTTTTTTAGACATCAAATTTAAAAATTATCCCTGTAACATTCTTGTTTGGACAGTTTATTCTTCGTACATTAAGTATAGCACTGTGTAAAATTGGAATCAATACACCAATTACACGAGTGGAAAACTCACGCTTTTATAAAAAGTGTGCACTCTCGCCCCACGTTACCCTACAGTTCGTTCCGGCTAATCCTGAGAAAGAGATCAATTGTTGAAAATAAAAGAACTAAAATAACGGTATTGTCACTAAATATTACTAAAATATTATTCATTACCTGCAAATTGGTAATCAAGGAGTTACACAGTGAAAGACTAATAAACGTATTATAACTTTAAATGCTGCAACATGCTGATGAATCTAATATATTAGTCGAAAATGAGTATTTGTTAACAACACCGGAAGTGAAATATGGAATATTATCGCAAATAAATATATCTGTACACAGTTAACTAGTTTTGATGCATTTCTACTATTTCTGCAATAGTTTTTATTAGCTTACAAACGAAGAATATATTTAAACCCTCTTTATAGAATTCAAGCATTTTTCAATTAATGAAATTCGAGGAAATGCTGAAAAATAGTTTCAAAGAAATAAGAATATAAATAAAAATCATGTAGAGCGCATCACAACGCCTTCTTTCCTATTAAAAAACTACCTTTTGACGAAATACTTATCTAATTTTAAGCGGACAAGCAGACACCGACTAGAAGCGAGCTGTTAGCTTGTACGCGCGCCTCGGAACATAAATCTGCCGGCACGCGTTAGTGGGTGGACGGCAGCACGGACGCGTTCACGAGAGGGCGGACAGCGACCCAAGAATGCTGCTCGAGAACCACGCAGCTCCAACTGCCTGCCGGGGTAAGAACGGGTAGCGTTGGAGGCGTATCCCCCCAGCATATTAATATCCCAACCAATATCTGCAGGTTGGAGAGAATTGCCAGTCAACATGATCACCGAGATTTCACTCGACCCGAACAAGGGCTGAACCGGTTTTTAACTGAATTCTACAGTGGATATTTCGATGTGGACCAATGCTTATCAACTTCTCAAGCGTCACTTTAAGCAACTACTATCAACATATTGTGACCACCAAGAAAAACCATCGGCACTGCACTAATCAGTTATGATGCGAACGTACAAATGAAATCTATGGCCGAATCGTAATTGATAAAGACTATAACCCACTTCCGTTTGTACATGGAGACGGACAATTTAGTAATTGTAAATGAATTACAATCAGTAATAAAATTGTATTTATTAATGGCGAGGCTTAAGCAATTAGGCTCTTCCACATAACCATTTCCGTTTAATACGAGATACAAATTACAATCAGGTTCAAGTAAAAATTTTCATTTTCAACTCTACATAGTTCTTCATATTAAAATTGATGGAAAATTATAAATATTTATAGATAAAACTATTACATATTGCTAATTGCCAATTCTTAAAATATGTCCGTTTCTCATTAGAATAGAAATGGTTTCATCACTGAAAATTCACTGATAATTTGTTGAAAAACTTCACATGAGATTGTCCGGGAATCGACGGAAATCGAATCCGCACCTACCTGGTGAAAGGTGAGCGACTTCTCTCTTGAGCCACGAGACTGCCAAGCCATTTCCCCAACCCTTTACAACAATGCTACGTCGATTTCATCAGGTGCCGTCGGCATGTGTTCATCACATATCGAATACATAGATTTTATTGCAGGCTAAGCTCAACGGCGGATACAGCCGCCCAACGTCCCTAGATTTTCGTTTCTTACCTTTATTTGGCAAAATGTATCTAAATATTTATGTTAGAATTATATTGTATAGCATCATATATTTGCACTACAAAAATAAAATACAATAGAATAACAAATGTGCTTATTATTCAACAAAACTATGATCCCCCCCACATACACAAATGATCGGCTAGATCCGCCCCTGGCTATGGGAGGTAGTATGTTAATTTTCATTCCATTTTGATTTGTTTGTTACATTTTCCATACTTCTTGTAAATTCTGTTCTTCGTGTAAATTCCCTGTTCTTGTAAATTTAAAATCATTGTATTATTAATGTTCGCATATCCACTGATAGTAAGAAAATAGTCCCGAAAAAGTTCCGATAATAATATAGCAATCAAAAGGATAGTATTACTGATGGTTATTTCTTTTAATTTATATTTTTACTAAAGATGATCCTTAAATCATTGCTTCTAACAGAAATTTTTGTTAAATGTTTTGTCATACCTTGTCTTTTACACATACATACATACATGCACGTAAACATATATACATATAATTTTAGTGGCATTTAAAGCAGTTTTAACTTCTTTTTAATTAATTTCAATAATAAGACAAAATATATGATTATTATCTAATGTATCTATAGTTACTTCCTTGCCTTATTTTGTAAACCAGGAAAGTATTATTATCGCGCGCTAGAAATCAGTGGATTTTCGACTGAAGAACGTTTATTTTTGGGCCCTGGCAGAGGAATGCAATTTTTCGAAAATGGCATAACTTTGCTCGAAATATGAGCATTTTTTAAACAATTCTTTTTTTAAAACTTTTCTAACAAGTTTTTCCTAACATTTTCTACTCGTATGTATCAAAAGAAGGTAAAAATTAGGCGCTGGTCCAATATTCGTCACATTCGCTGTATTTTCGAAAACTGCAAAAAATGAAAATAGCAAGTTACAATACTGAAGATAGAGATTTCTGTCTTACAGGAAATCTTTTCTAAGAAAGAATTTCTTTAAAGAAGACCATGTACGATTTTTGAAAAAAACTAGTGGTTGTCGATTAATGTTTCCTTGAAGCTTGATACAAACATTTCTCAAAAACGGCTCCAATTTTTTTCATTACATTTTTCCACGGATAGAGAAAAGGAGGCTTAAAAATGTCACGGATTTCAATTTTCGTTAAACTCTCTGAATTTTCGAAAATTGCGAAAGTTAGAAATAATGCGAATATGTAAGAGCTGTTTTAGCAACAGTAGTCTTATTAGTACTCTCAAGAAAAACAGTTGAAGGCCATTGCACTAAATATTTTTAGTTGGTAACCATAGGAACTAAATACTAGAGGGAATGATGTTGGAAAATGTTCGGAAAACATCTAATAAGAATCTGGGCGTTTTGAAATACATCGCATAGTATTCTCGTATAAAATCGAGAAACAAATACGCAAAGAAAGAAGGCATAGGAAGACGAAGTAAATACGAAGACGTCTGGGAGCGAGGTGGGTGATTTTCAGCATGCGGGCACCAACGTTGCAACAGTCTCGTAGGTGTACATGACCCTGAACCTAACCGGTGGGCCAGTTCTATTACGTCGCCTGACTTAGCAAGTTATTTTAAGTGTCCCTTATATGAAACTAAATAAAAGGGAAACTACAAAAGGAAAATGTGAAGACAAAATTGAACAACACTATTTATATTTATAAGAAAATAAACAAGTTACTTTTACCTCACAACAATAAACAAATGACCTGGACGAAGTTCTTGCAAATACAACAAAACATGGAAAGAAGCAAACGATCTAATTACACATCCCCCCCACTTCGTATACGTTACACCTAAACCGTCAGCAGAGGTGCGGCCTTTAGTTAACCCATTCAGCCGAGCAGCTTTCCCCAGCACGCACACTCATACATACCGCCCTGACGTCACAATCCGGTGGTGGTGTCGCGTAATAAACTGCGGTGGGAAGCGGTTAGGAAAAAACAATTCGTAGGCGGACAAACCGCCGACAGCGCGCAGCCCCTCCATTTGCATGCGCAGCCCACTGCGTTTAGTTATGCGCAGCGCCGCGCACCTCGCGGGCGCCACTGTATCTCTTCGAGACAACAATGGTGGCACTCTCGGCGAAATATGGCTGCTACTTTAATTGGGCCGCCAACTCTCCTCCCCGCTCCAACGCGCTGCAAATGGAACGCGTCTAGGTTGGCGTAGGATGATACAAGGTGTGAATCAGGCGTTGAAGTGAGTGCGTATTTATTGATTCCGGGTGCGTTGAGCGCGTAAGTCATGTTTTCGTTTCATTAATGTTTCTGGCAGGTTAGCGTCAAATGCTAAGGTCATTAGTTCCGTAAGTGTAGTGCACGTTTTGTCGCGAGAGGTGGCAGTCATCTTCACTCGCAGAATGGCGAGATCCGGTGTCGACCTCCTTGACGCTTGAGAGGTTTTCCTCAATCAGGTATCTCCCATCAGCGTGGCACTGCATCAGCCAGAGTAAGTTATAAGCTCCCGACTGATCTCCCGACATATGTGGTAGAGCAGTGAGTGTAAGTGTGTGTGAGCAAGTAACTTGTGAAGAAGTGGAAGGAAATATCGTGTGCGGTCCGTGCTCCGTTTGCTAGTGTACTGCTCCGGCATTCATCTGGTGTTGATCGGAGAAATCACGGAAAACTACGAGACCAACTGACCGGTACAATTCTCGTTCAGTCAAAGGCTGAATTCTACCTCACTATCTAGCTAATATCGAAAATCCGGTCATTGTCGGGATTTGAACCGTAGGACCTCCCAATCAGATGCACTTCAGTGACATCAGTTGATGCTCTTGGCACTTTATCCGGTTTAGGTCACGTTACTTCTCGGTAGGTGGCGATATTTCTCTCCCGCTGGAATGTCAGATCCGGCGACGACATACAGATCGACTTACCTGAAAGTATCTCCCCCACTAGCCACCATTCCATCTGCAAGCTCCACAAGCTTCTATCTTCCTATGTGTGTGGTAGAATGGTTCCGTGACCCATTTATGAGGGTATTGCTCAGGAATTCGCCCGAAATTGATCGCAGAAACCAAGAAAAAATCGATTAAAGCAGCAACATACTCCTCCAGATAGTTGCTAAATTCGACCCAGTTATGTAGTGCCAGCCACCGCCGGGACTCGATCTCTAGGACCTCCCGGTCAACGATGGCTTAAACACGACCTATCATTCTTCCCGTTAAGCCCAACTAGGAACCATGTGCCAAAATATTCTGACATCGTATCTCTCCTATTTTAGATGTCTTCGTGTCCTCTTTCTCCAATGCTACCTCATCTTTGCACTCTTTCTTCATAAATTTTCTCCTTGGTCTACATTTTACTAGTTTTGAAATTTCTTGAATGGTCAGGAATTAAATTTCAAAATAAGATTGAATTCTTAGTCAGAAGTAATCGTTTTTCTTAGTTTAATCCACTTGATTCTTCTGCTCCTTCTGTCGTGGGGATATCTCTGGTCTGTCTTAGAGCCCGTTAACTGAATTTATGTTACCATGGCAATTTACCATCTCTAGGTGTCTTTTAATATTTCTTAGATATTTGTTTCTTATTTTTCTCTTAACTAATTACTTTGCTATTTTTCGAGACAGCAAAAAGAAAAAAAAATTGAAGTACAATATAAGTAACAATTTTGCAGGTGCCAGATGGGAAACATTACAAGTGATATCGATTCCATGTGAAATTTTGACGAAATATCTGCACTTGATATTTGAGATTCATATTAGAAATAAAACGTTTAAGAAAGGCCTAAGAGTAGTAGTTGGTGTGAGAGGGGTCATAATTATCTGTATTATGTATGTTGGAACCAGACTTAGATAATACTTAAATTAAAATCATTGGCAAGTTGCCTACTTGAATATTAGCAATAAACCGTCAGCAGGGTTTCATAGTTGGAATTATTGAAGAACAATGTAGTTTTTCTCGACATTAGAGTAAAAAAAACATCTTCCTTGTTTGCCTTGCTGAAGTGAAGTAATAAAAATATTTATTTTGTTTAACGTAAATAATAGCATTGAATCTAAATACAATTAATAGATAAAAATTGAATAAGAATTCTATTATTTAAAAATGCCACAGGAAGATTCATTTCAAAAGGTTGAATCTCTTCATGATCATTTCGCAAGAAATGATAATTGAAATGAATGAAGTCCGTGGTTCACACGAAATCCTGATGTACTTTCATCGCTAGTATTTTCTTTTCCCAACCAATTTAACTAATGAGCATCACGTCAATCCGTGCACTATACGAACACTTCAGCTTACCAAGCAACACATGCGTTATCGTAACGCCAATCTCCGAATTATTGTCTCATTCTAACCAGAAATTACGATCAGGAGAAATTACGTGTCACCATGAGGCCGTTATCGTAAATTCCCGATTCCGCTTAAAATAATGGAACGATACGCTGCTAAAATGAGGTTTTCAATATGCAAGCCTAGTCCCAGAACAGAACCGAAACGATTTTGTAATCAACATTGCGACGCGTTGGGCTTCGCATAGAAACCCAAACCCGCACATAAACACACAGATAAATCGAGGGAGGTCTAATGGGTCGGACGGTACCACAACTTGGAGGTGTAACGATCTAATTGGAAGGCAAGCGCGCACAAATTAATTCCTGTGTGTTCCATTAGAAACTGCCTCTTAAATCAGGTCGGGGCTCGAAGACTCGGCCTATCCATCACGCGGCCACGCGCCCGCCGACCGTCGACCACCACCGCCCGCAGACCGCCACCTGTCGTAGCGACAGCGCCGGGCGGCATGACGCGCAGGGAGGTCGGGCCGGGGGCTGCAGGAGCCGCCGAAATACTGCAGCTTGGCCACCATCCGAGCCACGTCGTGTTTCGCATACAGCCATGCGCCAGCAGCCACTTATTAGCTGAGCTTTGTTCAAAGACACCTTCACTTCACATACAAAATTATTACACTTTTTTCGGAAGTCTAGCTCTGGTTAAAAAATGCAATATTTTATTCTCAATGACACAAACATTTTTTTCTCTAGGGAGAGTAATAGATATATCCGGCAGTAATAACTTTTTTCTGCCAAACATCATCAATTTTGGTTGAATTAATATGTAGTTTTGAATTGATTTACAGATATTTATAATTTATTCATTTGAGACATTGAATGACATTCATTAAGAAAATTAGTAAAAAGTAAATTTGTAAATGGATCAGTCACTTCTGTGGAGGTGGAAGGGGACTAAAGCCTCATTAGCCTCCTCTTCTTGGGTGCACTACAATTGTAAATACGATTTGTTTTCACTGCGTAAATATTGTTTATGTTCTCATAGTGCGCAGAGACATATAGCCAGAGCCGTATTTACATGCAAAAAAAGCAGTTGTTTAGGGGCCTCCAACAACTGAGGGTCACGAATTAAGGGGAAAAATTGTAAAATATTCCAAAAATGTCATAAAATATATAACGAAACATAGCGTGTTATATAGTATTATATTGTGTACAGGTGGTACACCTTCATCCTTATGCACCATATAATTAGATACGTACCAATGTACTACACTGGTTGATTGGTTTGTTGGTTGGTAGGTTAGTTGGTTGTTAGTGATTCCAGGCGCGTCAACAGCTTAGGTCATTAATTCTGTAAGTGTAGTGTATGTTTTTCCTCGAGAGGTGGCAGTTATCTTCCCCCTCTGGATGGTGAGATCATTCGGCAAGCGGTTTTTTTCCAACCACGTATCTCCCACCAGCGGGTGCACTGGTTTTTTGCCTATCGCTTTAGAGTTAAATTTGCGCACTACTTCTATGCTTGGGGCGCGGAAGCTGGCTCCCCGAAGCTCTATTCCGTAGTTTCGTCTTGAATGATGCTATACTTGGGTTTTGTAACCTGGCTGATGACAGCTGATCAGCTGTTACGGTTTCGTCTAATCGGGAGCTTAACGTCACCTGGGACGTCACCGTGATGACGTTTTAGCTCTCGATTGGATGACACCGTAACAGCTGATGAAGTGTCATCGGCCAGGTTGAAAAGAAAAACAAGTCTAACTCTGCGAGGCTTGTGCGTCCGAGAGGCGGCGTCGTGGGGGGCTGTGGGGCGTGCAGCGGGCAGCGCGGAGGGGGCGGGGGGCGGGGGTCGCAGGGAAAGGGGCGGCTGCGTCCGTGTGGCCGGAATGCGAACGCAGGTGGAAGCGTGCAGCGGCGAAATCTGGGCGCGCGCCCTCCGGCCACCGGCCACCGGCCACCCGGCTACGCCCGTGGGACCGCGGCGCGTGTCTCGAGCCACCGCCGCCGCCGCCCGCCGCCCGCCGCCCGCCGCCCGCCGCCCGCCGCAATCCCTGCCTGCGTTGCCCGCGCCTTCGACAGCAAGGCGAAACGGCCATTCCTGCCGTTCAGTATATCTGACAAAATAGTTTTGCGTCTCCGAGAACTATAGCGCAATGGACGCGTAACCCGATTGTCATTTGCATAAAGAGGCAAGTGCCAGTGTAGTTGTAACATTCGAAAAAAGGAGAATGAGAAAAAGAAGTAAGTTTCATTTTCATCTCGTTCTTCTCTCTCTCTCTTCTTTCTTTCCTTTCTTTCTTTATTACTCTCTTAACATTACCCTCTTTTCGCTGCCTCTTTCACTCTAATCCTCTATTGCTCTCTTTACTTATATCTAACATTAAAGTCAGTGGTTCGTGGTCGTAGCACTGTCTATAAGAATTGTATCATTTTTTAAATATATTGAATAATGTATTATAATTAGACTTCGGATTTTAGGACAAATGCCTATTTAGTTCTTTTAAGAGGTTGTGGAAAATAATCATAGACGAAAAAATATAAATATTGAAAGGATCTAATAGTGTCTAAAATGATTTAAAAGGGCGGTTGATGCTATATTAATATTTTATGCCAAAATCTGCCTAAAAGAAATAATTTTGAAGAATTATCATATTTTAATAACTTATTTTTTTAAATTTGTCACAACAAAAGCAAATAATTACAAAACTATGTACTTATAAATACACGCTTAGGAAATGGCACCCATTCCCTTAGAAGCTGCGCTGTTGACAAGTTGAGAATGAAGTGTGAAAGAATGAAAGAAATGGCAAGAAATTAAGTGATCAATTTTAGATGTAATAACACAACTTTTCGTGTTAAATGCCTGGTTTAATAATTTTGTAACCTCATTTACGGGCCTAAAACGTCATTTTTCATAGTTTAAAGTGCCTAATTTCATAATATTTTTACCCATTGCAAGAACCTAAATCATCACATTTTTTGTGCCTAAAATTCCGAGGTCTAATTATAATATAAGAGAAATGAGCAAAATGTAGGCATCACAGATGAAGTGTCTGAGGGCAGTAAAAGGTTTTATGGAAAATGATCACGAAAATTTCAAGATATTTGAAAAGAACTAAAAGTTGTGTTACTCCTCGAGCAAATCTTAAAATATAAAGGAAATTGGACCAAATATTTAAATAGAATGGAGAAGCAGCGCCTTTCTAAAAAGGCATGGAAATATCGACTCCTTCGAAAACGGGATCCCAAAAGACCATGAAAACGATGGACCATCCAATCGGAAGGGACCGTTAGACCTAGGCCGTGAAGATGATGATGATGATGATGATAATGATTAATTAAGATATTCGCAGTTCACATGCTACACTTCGTAGGATTTAAGGCTCATCAAACACCCGGTTTCAGCAAACTCAATACTCCCTGTGCATCTGCGTTTAAAAAAGGAGAGGAGAAGGAAGAAGAAGAAAAGGGAAATAAAAAGGAAAAGAAATAAGAAAATGAGAACAAAACATTAAGAGAACTTGTACTGCAAGTGGAATTGTCTGGATAGGCAGAGTTGCTCTTAATCCATTAAACACCAAACAAACATTTCAAAAATTCTTGAACCTCCAAAAAGAAATAAATCATGTTTTTTACTGTAAGCTCGTGATCGATTATTAGCAATAATAGAGAGTAGGCAATCAGCAAACACGCACGAAAATATCAACTAAAAAGAAATGTCAACTAACTCTTCCTGAGTGAAAAATAGGAGTTTCACGAAAGACTCTTTCAGCATACATTAAGACTGCACATAAGATTAAGAAATAAATCATTCTTTAAATCAAATACGAGTTCTTTTTTTGGGCAGGTGCTCATGCATGGTGGTCAGTGTTCGGCGTATTGCGGTCATTGCATGTGGTGTTGGCAACGTCAAAGCACAGATTGCTAGTTTCACCGTACGGAAAGTTCGCGGCTAAACGAACGCTGTTCGACAGTTACTGCCGGCAAATCACTAAGGGGGCGTGGCAGAATGAAACAAAAGGAACACTCGTAAAATACCTTTATTTTCGTTCTCATTACTTTCAGGCCTGTGCCTCGTACTGAAGTACTTCACAACTCTATTGACGTAAATATTTCGTGATGAGAGTTTCAATGTTAGCATGAAAAATGCATTATACAACGTTTATTATATATATTTTCTTTTATTCAACTCTTTAAAAATTAAAATCATTTAAAATATGTGAAATAGAAACATTGATATTAATAAAAAATTAAATTGAAAAATACAATTTCAAACTTCCAATATTGCATACTTGGGTTTTGCACATATACTGATTTCTAACGGTATTAGTTTTTCTCATATTGCAAGATTATTTCAGAAGGGTTAGGCATACATCTTCATGCCCTCCTCATTTGTTCACTAGCAAATTGCCTTTACGTTTCATTGCAGAAAGGATAGTAGAGTGATCATGAGAGAACAATGACTGATAAATGATAGTGAATGGGATTATATTCGGGTCGGATATGTGATAAAATGAGAAGCCAACCTCGCCGAACCCGCACATTTAAAAATCCATACCAAAGGGCTAGGATCAACAGTTATTGTTATCGGGTACATGGAAGTTGTTCTAAACCCCTGCACCATAAAGGTAGGCAAGTATAGTGTACTATTCCACAAATCAACGATGAATTGATTCATTGATTGATTAGTGGATCAGGGCACGTTAACTAAAAAGATCATTGTAGTTTAAGCTCAAGTGTAGTAAATGGATTGCAAGAACCAGCGCCGTCCTACTCGTCGATTTGCGGGATTTTCCCCGGCCAAGTATCTCCTATCAGCAGGGCGCAGCCCCAGCCGGAACGAGCTCTAATCTCCGGACTGGTCTCCCGATATGTCTGGTAGTGTAGTGCAGTTATGTGTGTGTGTGTTTATATAAGTAAGGGGGGAGGATAATAAAAGGATGAGGAAGAAGAAATGGCGCGCGGTCCATGGATCATTTTTTAGGGTTTTGCTCCGGCATTCGCCTGATATTGGTCGGAAAAACTACGAAAAATTACCGATAAGAGCAGAAGGCACCTAGAATTCGAAAATCCTGCTACCGTCAAGACCCAATCCCTAGGACCTACCAGCCAGAAGCACTGCAGTGACACCAATTGATTCTCAGAGCCACCTAAGCTGGCAAAAACAACGAGACGTAGGGAAATTCAAACGAATTAAAAATAATAAAACGTTAAAAGGGTTTGGTTAAGGACAGGAATTCTTCTTTCAAATTGGTACGTGTATTTTTGTGAGATCTGTGGATCCCCCTTGGAAAATTGGGGATGTGAGACCCGTATTAGCTCTCCATGTCTTTCCTTATTTCTCATTTATTCTTATCATTTTGACTTCCTCTGCCCGATCACAAAGGCGAACCTCTCCTGAATCCTTATTCCCGCGAAGGGGTTTCGCCATCCCCTTTCAATTCCACTATCCCACAATGGGCGTCCGTTCCTGCACTTCACTTGCTACGCATAGCGTTTCACACCAGAGCGACGAGTAGGGGCAGAGGAATCGGAAAAGGGCAACGTACATGTGGGCGGGGTGACTAAAGTAAGGTGGATTTGAGGGAGGGAGAAGATAGTAGCAATAAGGAGCTGAAGGAGCCAGTAGGAGTGGAGATCAGAGGGGAGCAGAAAAACGGGCAAGAATGGAAAGAATAGGGTTGGCAATGCAGTGACAAGAAGGAACGAGGGGAAGGATGACGAGAACAATGACAACAGCAACAACAACAACAACAACAACCACAAAAACAACAACGACGACGACGATATCAACAAAAACGACGACAAAAACCTCAACAACAACAACAACGGCGACAACAAAGAACGGCAAGAGACGAAAGGCGACGACAACATACATGACGTGAGACGTTAGCGATGACACATGATAACGACAACGGGAGATGAAGACGACGACAATGGTCACAGCAACGACAATGACGGCAACGATGACAAAAACGGAGGCAAAAACGACGACGAGAGATAGCGATAATGAGAGACGATCATGAGAATGGTCAAGGACATGAGACGATGAGGGCGGGAAGGAGGCGGGAAGTACCTTGGATTTCTAGGAATGCCCAGGAAGAGCCAGGGATTGCCAGGAATGGTTGAGAAAGTCTGAGAAGTGGCGAGGAGGGCCAGGGACTCTCGGGAAGGGCCGGGAAGGGCAGGGAAGGGGCAAGAGACATGGGGATGGAGGAGAGTGATGCCAGATGAGGTGACCCTTGGAGTGGTTGGATGGAGGATTGGGACGGGCGAAATAGTGGGAAGCGGGCTGGGGAGGAACGTTACAGAGTAGGCCAATGAGGGAAGAGCCAAATGATTGACTGCTAAGGGTAAAGTACCTCACTAATCCCGTACGTGTGGTGCATGGGTTTCCTCGACAGGTCTTCTTCCGCTGGATGGTGAGATGCGGCGCCGAATTACACGTCGGTTTTCTGGCTTTTCCTCGACTAGGTTTCTCCCACCAGCGGGGCACCGCCCCAGCCGGGACAATTTCTAAGCTCCCGACCAGTCTCCAGGCATGTGTGGTAGTGTAGTGCATGTAAGAGTGTAAGTGTGAGTAAGTAAGGAGTACAGATTGGACAAGGAAGAGGAGGGAAAGATCGCGCACGGTCAGTGACCCGTTTGTTAGTGTACTGCTCCAATATTCACCGGGTATTAAACGGAGAAGCGACGGAAAACTGCCAATTAGAACCGGTCGCTAGAATTCTCCTCCAGACAGCGGCTGAATTCGTCCTAGTTTTCTAGCTAGTGTCGAAACTCCTGCCACTGGACTCGAACCTAGGGGCTCCCAGTCAGACACTGTACTGACATCAGTTGATGCTCCTGAGCCACCTCTCCCAGTATGACGAAATGCGGGAAGGTTAGGAACGAGTGAAATGGATTGGACGGGAATACGAGAAGAAGGGGCAGAGAGGGGAGGTGCAGGGACAGTGCGTAGCGGTGAAGCAGGGGAAGGAAGCGAGTGCATGGACAGGCGGATCGGGGGCTTTACTTTCTCGACGGCAGCGAGAACCCGCAGCACCCACCTGCTCGCCCCAGCCTCCACTCGAGGCCCGCGGCGGCACGCGGTGCCACCCGCCGATCGACCCCCTCCGCCCCGCCCCCACCCCAGCCCGTGCGCGCCCCCTCCCGGCGGCCGACCGGAAGGCAGATGCGCGGCAGGCACGAGCCTCGCCGCCGCCGCCGCCGCCAACGCGCTGTCCGCCACGCTGCGTCGGTTCATGTACCCGAAGCTCTAAAATGGACCAGACCACTAACCGCTCGCACTTTCGCTGTAGTACTCTTTTTAGTCGCGGAGAACAGTGCTAAGAGAGCAATCATATCTTTTGTACGTGATTCAAGCGCGTTTTGAAACCTTCCTCTGTCGTTAATAAACCTCTACATAAATCCCTTATAAAGCCAAAAAATCCGTATTAACCCTTTTTTGCTTCATTTTCGTATGCTATGTACCAGGTTTTCTATTCTTATTTGGTTGTCTCTACTTTTCTGATATCTTCCCTTTTATCCATCTGTTTATCATTCATATATCCAAATGTAAGAGTTCGAAATAACTCTTCTGTTTGCATGTTTTTATTAATGCACTATATGTAATAAAATTCTAACACGTACAGAGGCTATACGTCTCTACAGCCTAGACGATAATACTAAGATAGGTACGTGTAAAAATCAGTACTGTACTACGAGTTATTTACTTTCGTGAAAGAAGTTACATGGGAGTACGATGGCATAGGCCTGGCAAAAGGACACCGACTATATTAATTATCTTAATTCTGTAAATAGGCATCGTTCAGTGATATTCAAACGTATACATTTTTACACAACACTCTTCATGTCTATTCCTAATCGATTCAGTTATTTGAAGATCGTGAGAAAATTGATTTTAAAGGAAAGGTTGCCATAAGTGCTATAAGGTTGGTATAAGTGCAAACTACAAGTGCACGAAACATGCAAACTACAATTGCACAAGTACATGTAAAAGTGGACTTTCTAAAGATTTAATCAATTTCGCATTTTGAATTGAAAATGTATATTCAGAAATCTATCGAATCTTGCCCCGTCATTTTGCTTCTTCTGTTGAAATATATAGCACATTAAAAGACGCCCTTTTCTTGGGTAATTTAATATTCAGTCACGAACAGGTGAAAGCAAATTACAGTGGTTTTCTCCTAATTTTGAAAATGAATAATAAATGAAAGCGGAAAGGTGTTGGCGTTTCTTATCTTGCATCTTATATCTTCGTGGGTGGGCGCATATGTTTCTGGTGCATGAAATAATGGACAGAACTCACTCTGTATAAACTTAGTGCATACTGAGGAAGCACTATATTTGGTTTCACTTATGACCTCATGGAACTCAAATACCATTAAATGTTTAAATCTCTTGTATTTATTACCGATAATAGCAAATTATTATAATTGCAATCAATATTTTTCAAGAATGTATTTTAATACAAGTCACGATTCAGTAGAGGAAATGTATCCAAGGATTAATAACGCAACAGGTGAAATAAAATGAGCAATAACAAACGTAGGAAGTGAAATAAAACATGACTGACCAGAAGTGAGGTAAAATATCATGAATAGGACAAGGCGAAGAATTGATTGATTTAGTGATTCCGGGCGCGTCAACAACTATGGTCATTAGTTCCGTAAATGTAATGCGTGTTTTTGCTCGAGAGGTGGCGGCATCCTTCCTCCGCTGGATAGCCAGATCCGACGCCGACCTACCGTCGGCTAACGCGGGTTTCCCTTACCAGATATCTCCCACCAGCAAGGCACCGCCCTAGCCGGGACAAGTTCTAAGTCGCTGACCGGCCTCCTGGCATGTGTAGTAGTGTAGTGCATGTTAGTGTAAGTGTGTGTGTGTGTGTGTGTGTGTAAGGGGGAGGAGAAAACAAGGAAGACGAAAGAGAGATCGCGCGCGATCTGTGGTTCGTTTGTTAGGGTACTGCCCCGGCATTCGCCTGGTGTTGATCAGAGAAACCACAGAGAACTACCGGTCGGAACTAGCCGGCCGCTAGAATTCTCCTCCAGACAGTGACTGAATTCGACCTAGCTTAAAAGCTAGTGTCGAAAATCCTACCGCCGTTGGAACTCGAACCTAGGACTTCCCGGTCATGGGCACTGCAGCGACATCAGTTGATGGACTGAGCCACCGCTCCCGGTAAAGGCGAAGTAGGAGAGACAACATTGTATATGGGACGGTTAACTGAAACAGAAACGGCTTACAGCAACTTATTGAACTGATATGTTTAGAGTTATTATATTAAATTTATAAGAATTTACATTTGTTAAACGGGAAGAGATTTGAGTTTTGAAGAAATATGCGACAGGTATTATTTTAATATCTTACTTAACTCCATTGGAATTGGGGCTTTGGACTCTGGAATATTATTTTCCAATATTTATTTTTAATTATACTGCTTGTAAAGTAGTATGCAATATTAAGATACTTTTGTAGAAATCAATTTCTATATGTAAATTTCACCTTTATGTGTTTTCCAACGAAGTATACATCCAAGAAGTTTGATTATTATTGCAGAGAATCTAAAAATGAATAAAATACATTCATTACCTAATTAATAAATAGTTTTTCTCAAACAGTAAATAACAAGGGTCCTCTTACACGTGGGTAACATCACGAAATATTCGCAAAGAAAATCAGGCAAAAAAATTACACTTGATGGCCTTGTTTGGTCATGCACGGACCCCATTCTTAAAACACGTTATTGCAAAGGTGAAGCACCCGCTTGAATTTCACATATTTTACATATTTTACAGCTCCATAAATGCAGATAAAATGCCATTATCGGACAACTGTATTTACTCTAGGGAGGTATCACTACTGGGCTACATACGAGATACCAGACCACCTTACGTTGTTTGCTCTCGCTGATGTAAGTGTTCCTGCATGTAAATTTAGCCGACCGGCAGACGTCATGTGCACGACCCAATGCATATGTAACGTACTACAACACTTAGGTTAAACAATGTTGCCAGAATGAACATAGTGGTCTTGAGTTACTTCTATATGAAGTGATTTCTTCAAGACAGTTCGTTCAGCAGACTTGTTCATTGCTATTTTGCATTTTATATTCTACTTTATAGTCTGACTTTGCAACAATTGGAAGCCTCCTGGAAATGCAACTGAATATGATTTGTGCACGTGGCGTGCCTTACATACAAACTTGTTTAATGTTCCCATCTTTACAATAGCGCGAACCCTTTATATTATACTAATTATTTTCATTATCAAATGGAGACATGTCATATTGATTATTGTGAATGTACCAATAATGATGAAGTTTATGTAACTTTTGAAAGGAAGAGTAATTTTTTAATTATCATTTTAAGCCAATGGCTTTAATGGGTATCTGATCACCTGGTAAAAGAATTAGTGCACATAACTTAAAAGGACAATTGAGAAATTAAAGTGTATCTGCCTTTCATTGAATTTATACTTACAGGATAGGCTGCTCGCTGCAGAGATACAAGAAACGTGTTTTTCTTGTGTGTTTTTTTCAGCTTTCGCTGCATGTATCAGGCTGAAAAAAATTCAGAGACGGGGAAAAATAGTTAAATTTTAAGATATTTTTGTCATCATTTAAATCATAAAATCTATTATAAATATTAACATGCGCTGTACTTCAAAACTATTGGTGCCAAAACAGTGTATATTTTCCTCCATTGTTAGTTAAGTTAAAAAATTCTGTAGTGGCAGCGGAGATCATGCGGTAATCCATGATTAAATTATCCGGGATATAAGATATATCAACCACAATAGTAGGCTAAATAAATTCACTGTAAACAGTACTAAAATGATATCTTAGTACTGTTCACCATGTTTATTTAATGTGTTTAATCTATGTTACTTGCGTAAATACTTTATTAATAATTTTAATGTTCAATCAGAGTATATATTTCCTTGTATCATGTAGTTAATTATGTTAGTTTGTTAATATAATTTTAATATTGTAGAGCCAATGATGATGGGAAAAAATTCAATTTATAGAGCCTACCATTGTGGTTGATTCCTCTTAAATCCCGGATAATTTGATTTAGTTATATTACATTGCAATATTACTACATTACTATCGTGTAGGCTATCCGGGTTCAGCCGTGACTCGGTCGTGGTGGCTCACGTTGAGGTCAACATGTTGTGGCCTTCCTCAGAGTATACTGCTGAAGAAGGTCACAACATGTTCGCAGAAATGCCAGCCTCTATGACAGAGAAGCGGCTCATCCCGGATAGCCTAGAATCTAGGCCTTAGACAATACAAACTCCAGTCGCGGAAGCCTACGCAATCAATACTACATTGCTTATTTCTGTGCGTACAAACACATCTCACCCATCACTTGAAAAAACCCGCTCTACACGTATCGCATTGAGGAGCCAACCTCCCTTACCGATCCACAAAACAAACAAATGTGATGAATCACAATTGAAACCATTTGTAGCACATTATAGAGAGAAGTAAGAATATTGTTTATAAGTTTCCCTTGATTCTTTCAAAGAAAGCCCACAATACGTACGGGTAGATAGTCGCAGAGACAGTCGAACAGTCTGTCGGACAGACATTTTGCCGTCAATCGATTTTTCGGTATCAAAGACTTACAAAACGAGAATTCTAACTACACAATATGTGAGAGAAATGTATACGTATAGGATCACGATTTGTCTACTTTTTCGGTGCCAGGGCGCGACAATATCAGTTTTCTGTCGAAAAATCGCCAATACTGACCGAAGGATTACAATATTTACTCTTACTACGTATGTAGGAAGACGAGAAAATAACAGTGAAACGATTGGCTCATACATGCGACAAGCTTATTGCTTCAGGTTCACGAAGAAGCTGGTGTGGCGGTATCAACAGTTGCGATACGAATATAAAGTTATCTGTTTGTAGCTCGCGTGCTCTAGTCATTTTCCATCTTGGGATACATTAATATCACACGGGTATAACAACCCGTCTCACCAAAAACGTTAAAGATTTTTTAGTCTATTACATTTGTAACACATAAATTCAATTGTTTTTAGACACATGAATGAGGGCCATGTACGCGTGTGTGCTAATGGATGACCCTCGCTTGCTCTACACTGGACGTTTGATCCAGTTACGACTGTAAATGAATCACAGTTAGACTAATTCCCTTCGTGGCGAGAGCGCCGGCTTGCCCTGAGGCTCCCGTGCAGCCTCGGCGCGGGGCGGGGTGGCGCGGGGCTGGGTGGCGCGGGGTGGCGCGGGGCGGCGAGGCGCACGGCCTAAGAGCCGCAACCGTCACGCCAGTCGGCCGCCCCGTCGGGGACACTTCATCATCCCAAAACGCGCTCGCCCGCTGCCAGCCACGCTGCCCAACAACACGGGACGCGCACGGTAGATCGCCTACGTGACCTACTGGACAAAACACACACCGTATCAGGTGAAAGCGCTTAATCAATCGATTGACAATGCTCGAGGATAGAGAGATAATTTTGGGGTTCCGGGTGCTTCAACTGCTATGTTTATTAGTCCCGTAAGCGCGTTGCATGTTTTATCACGGGGGTGGCGGTGTTCTTCCTCGCTGAATGATGAGATCTGGACCCGATCTACATATCGGTTTGCGGGGTTTCACCAACCGGGTATCCCGTCCCAGCCGGGACAAGCTCTAACCTCCCGACTGCTCTCACGACGGCTCCCCCGACATGTGTGATAGTGTGATGCATGTACGTGTACGTGTAAGTGAGACGTGAGGGTAGGACAAGGAAGAAAACTGAAAGATGGCGCGCGGTTCGTAGTCCTTTTAGTAGACTACTGCTCCGGCATTCACCTGGTATTAATAGTAGAAACTTCGGGAAACTACCGATCGGAGCAGGCGGACTTTAGAATTCTCCTAGAATCTCTTTCTCAAAAAGATTACAAAATGTTTAATGGTAAGTACAAAAGATATGAGTCGAGTTCGTATTTCTCTAGACGACTATTTCTTCGCGTGATGGATGCAAATGTAACAATCAATGGAAAATACGACCAAAAAGGAAGATCGTTATGGAAATGAAGAAAGATGGCCAAATAATTGTAAAAACACTGAAAGGACAGAAAGGTGACTGACGAATATGACAATGAACATTTTCCGGAGAGTCAGTTTGTACTTTCCTTAATTTTAACATGGCAGAAATATCAATCAGAATAATACTTAAATCAGTATCAGACTAATTGTTTGAGAGTAACAAAACAGTAAATTTAGAATTGAACAATTAAGAATTTCTATCTGAATATTCAGAACACATGTTTGGAGGAAGGGAATAGAGGCAGAGAGTATGAGTGGAAGGAGGTATTAGCCACTATTAATAAATAAATATATAAATAAAGAAATAGATAAAGAAAGAAAGAAAGAAAGAAAGAAAGAAAGAAAGAAAGAAAGAAAGAAAGAAAGAAAGAAAGAAAGAAAGAAAGAAAGAAAGAAAGAAAGAAAGAAAGATGGAAAGAAAGAAAGAAAGGAATTGTAAGTTGTTACTATATTGTATGTAGCATGCTGTATTTCTAACTTGCGTGGCCTGAGGTCGGGGACCACTGTGCCGTGACCCGAAGGCGACCGAGCCTCGAAAGCATCGTGGCGTGGCGGGCGGCGATGTGACAAGCCACGAGTCACCGGCCCATCCTCTCTCTCTCTCTCTCTGCGTGCACCGCGTGTCATAGCTCAATCCAGATAAAGGGCCGCCTTTTCTCGACCGCGTATTTGTATCTTGGAAGAATAGAATTATTCCAGCGTCCGTTTCGGGGTGGTCTTCTAAACCTGGATACGACGCACGTCGCCTTTCGATGGTTTATGAAGAGCCTCTGAAAAGGCCGTACTATGTACAGTGTCGTCTTGGCTTTGAAACGACGCGTCCGTGACAGAGGAAGGCGTGTCTACGTCGGGCACTCATCTCTTTTGCAAGCATTGCTATCACGTGTCAGATCTGAGCACTGCTTTGTTGACAACTGCAGGACCCATGCCGCGGTTTGCGAAGTTGATGTTTTGCACATGTAACACTGATAATATATCCATCATTAGCTGTCTCATTACACCAAAATCGTCCATCTCCAGGGGACTATTAAGTTTTTGAAATGAAATAAAGTAGCACTGTAATTACATATACAAATACTTTGGTGGCGCAAACTGTCTCGCGAGTTGACTGACAAGTCAAGAAGATTACAAGCGCTGAGTAATTACAATCATGTTTCTGCACTTTAATTTTATATTATTAACGATTATGCTTCCTGGAACTGTTTTAACGCACATCCTATGAAGGGTTAATGTCGCCATGAGTTATATCATTATTATTATTATTATTATTATTATTATTATTATTATTATTATTATTATTATTATTATTATTATTATTATTATTATCCGATTTTTTCACTCTCTGCATTACCTACAGGATCATTCACCTGACCATTGCTGTTCTAGGCTTGTTCTATCTCGCAGAGACAATACATGGTCGAATGCTGCTCGTCAATACATCCCAGGAATTCTCTCGCTATTCAGCAGCTGTCCAATAATAGTGCTTTCTGCATTTGCTCTACGCATGAAAACGGTAATTCCCAAACCTCAATTGCATACACTGTGTGTTTTTGGTATTAATCCTGTGGTGCACATGATTATCAGTTGTATTCCGATAACTGAATTTTCAAGTCGTTATTATTGTTATATTATTATTATTATTATTATTATTATTATTATTATTATTATTATTATTATTATTATTATTATTATTATTGAAGTTAACCACATAAAACAGAGAACTGTAGAAATTTCCGTGAAGATTAAGTTTAATTTCCTTGCTCTTTGGATAAAAACACCTTGAGTCCTATAGGTTTGACGTTCGTAAGTATTCGTAGTAGCAGAGAATTGCAAATTCCAAAACTTACATGTGTACTGGTAAACTTTACGTTTTATATCTTAAAGAGTCTGCATTTAAGGTACTACCTCAGGCAAGAGAACCTACAGATCATTCTCAAGTAGAAATCGTGTATTTGCTTTGGTTGTCTTGATTGTTTGGAGGCAGATTCGTGACACATGGAAATGATACCTTACGAATATGCTAGAGAATATAATTCTTTTGATTCATTGTAATACTTTTCAATCTGAACATCCAAATTCTGTTAAGAGTGATGCAAATTGATTCATTCGTATTCTTAACGTCCAGAGAACCATCCTGTCAAATGGCCGTCCTCAGATTTGAGTTATTCCATATTAGTTTAAGTGAATTAACTCGATTCATAAAAGGAAAGGCAATTGTAAGAGATAAATGAAATTTCTCAATAGTTTTGTTTGTGTAATTTTTCCTTAATTTCATTCAGAATTTGAAGGAAAATCAGTTGAAATACATTTCATTGACTCAGAAGTAGTAAACATTTTTTTAAAAAACAGATACCAATTCTCTGTAAAACAGGAAGTGCTAAATCTTCACAAACTTTCTCGCATTATTTCTAACAGTTACACAATATTATAACACTGGTCGACAGTGATTTTATTAAATGGCTAACAGTAGCTGTTTCTTACGTAGTTTGCTAGCCGAATTCATGAACAGATGTTGCCTACCGGGCTCAGTTTTTCTGTAAATGTACGTTTACTACACAAATGATATAGATTTCGCAGTGAGCCACGTGTCGATTATGCTGAATTCCTAGTTGCTTGCAAGTTTATTACAAGACAGTAGTAGCCAACAATGTATGATATTGTACATTCCACAAAGATATCAAACAGACGCCAGAGGATCAAATCAGTAGAGCAACTTTGCTTACGCAGGCCCACGTAACGTCGCGCCCACTCGCTCCGTTGTGTGCGTGTGTTGTGTCCTGCGTGTTGTCCGTTGCGCCCTGTGTGTTGAGTGAGAAAGGTGTTGATATTACTAAAGAGGGCACGACTTTTCGTCACGTTGCGTTGGAGTGTTAATTTTCGTACGAACAGAGTCCTTGCAATGCTACGACAGTGTGTAAATAATCCAAACAATTTCTGTTGTATGTGTGGTTAGGTAACTGAAATGCCAAAGGCGGAATATTATTCTCTTGCTCTTGCCTTTGCTGCCCATGTGAAAGGGACGTTTGGCATCATGAAACTTTTGTTATCGAAGATGCAATACCAACAGCATTCATGGGGTATACGCGACAATTGGAAAGTTTTAGCACAGGTTATCAACAAGAATATTATAAATTTTGTTATTTTATAAGCGAGTGGGCTAGCAGAGATCGCAAAAATCATTTAGTGAAAAGGCACTGACCTCAAAAACAGCTGATACGTGGACAAAAGATATTACTTTGCAACCACTTGTAGATCCTTGCACATCAAACTCTGATAGATAAAAAATTTTGTGAAGGAAATGGGTAAAAGTGGGCCAGGTTTCCTATACTTAAAGAATAAATTCCAGGACCAGTGACGTGAATATGAAGGAGGATATATTTGTAGGACCCCAAATAATGGAACTTATGAATAATCATGACCTTGGAGCGATTTTGAATGGTGTTGAAAAAGCTACATGAAGTTGCTTCAAAAATGTCTTAACTGAATTTCTGGTAAAAGAAAAGCTGAGAACTATGAATAACTAGTGTTCGGACTCCTTCCAACTATAAATCTCTGGGATGTAAAATGATCCTTAAAATGCATTTTCTGGATTTATTATTAGACTTCGTTCCTGAAAATCGGCGATGTGAGCGACGAACACGATAAGCGATTCCACCAAGACATTGGAACAATGGAAAAACATTATTAGCAGGTTGGGCCGTATTTTTAAATGCTTGTAATTGGAATACGTATTTTAAATACATTTTGTATTTGAAAAGCTATATTTTTTAGTTTTTTGGGGGCATGTAATTTAGAGCTGTATTTAAATGCATAAAGTAGGTGTCTTTAAAAAAAGAAATACTTAAAATACTTTAAATGCAGACGAAGAAGAAGATAGTTTAGAACGAGGATAGTTTCTTTTTGTTTGATTCCGCAAGTGAATGCACCTCATTGAAACCAAAATAAAAGGTCATTTGGGCTGTTGTATTTGGTTTCTCTTCATTTTTAAGTGATAAATCTAATTCATTAATTATTCGGCAATAAAAGAAGCGTGTATTTGTTATTACACTAGTTTATGCTCATCCACGCCAGTTAAATGACTGTTTTCCTTTGCAAGTTTTATTCATTCGCCAACTAGGGGTCGTTTTAAAAGGAAATTCCATATCTTTGTGTTAGACTTATTTTTGATATCATTTTACATTTGAAAAGTTTATACATATTGTTACAATATATTACAATACTTATTGTTCAAAAATTTGTGTCTGTCAATTATTAATTTACTGTAATTTACAATTACAATATATTGTTGCTAAAAATATACAATAAAAATTATTCTATATTTACAGTATTTTGAGTATTTGAGGTATTTTAAACACATGTATTTAGCACATCAAGTTCTAATGTATTTTGTGTGTATATTTAAACATTTACATATAAAGTATTTTCGAGAAGTATTTAAATACTAAATTTAAAGTCTTTGGCCCAACCCTGGTTATTACGGAAAATGGAATCAGAATATGCTTGTAGACATTTGCTGGGCACTAAAAAGCGGTACTGCTGGACACTGAAAAGGGATGTTCCTCAAGCGAAATACAGAAAATAATCGTTCATAATTACATTTTTATTGAGAGTATAATATGTAATTATTGTAAACAAAACGAATCACTTAACAACATTATGAACTTTTTAATTGCCAATTACAAAGCTTGCCCGTTACAAGTGAATGCTTTGGACATTTGAAATCAGAGCATCATATTCCATAAGAAACAGCCATTCTGTCCTGTTTAACAGACAAAAAGTTAACTTTTGTCAATCAGTATAATACTTCTTGAATTTTCAAATGTGTTTTCAATTGTTTGTCCCCGCTGCGATTTGGTCTCAGGTTTGTAGCTTTAGCGCGCCATTAACGTTCCGCATACACCACCAGAATTTTAGGTTCTAAGCCATTCCAATGCTGTTACAAGAAAGTTGAATATCTGCAATTTCCAAAAATTCAAAGATTTAATTTAGATCATTTCAAGATCTCGTTTAAAACAATAGATTTCATTAAAAAAAAACTTAGCTTCAATAATGTACTACAACAGCGCCAAACAAAATTTGAATTTTTGTAACTTTCAGAAATTCATGAAGATTAACAAACATGGGATTTACGGCACATTTATACTTATACTTTGGTATACTCAAGAAAACCATAGAAAAACGTGGAGCCGTTTAAAAAAATAATTGAATTGTGTCTATTTCAAGTACAAATTACGCAAAAACGACTAATATTTTTAAAAAAATTACATGATCTTATTTCAAGATTATTTTTTAGAAATTATTTCTTAAAGGAAAAATACTTGTATCATCGGTATTGTAGTTTTGCAAATTTAAATTTTTAATTGTCGAAAATACAGAGTCCACAAAAAATGGATCCTGAGTCATTTTATTTGAGTGCTTTGCGAAAAATAATTTGATGAGAAAAGTTGGAGCCCTTTTCAATCAAATTTCGGTTTTTGAATTGCCTGTATTTCATGGAAAATTACGTTAAAACTATTGATTTTCAGAAAATTGCCCACGATTTTATTTAAAGCTCAAATTTTGTAAAGCACATTTTTTAAGGAAAAGTCTGTCTTCTATATTTTAGGTATAGAAAGAAGGCGAAAAAATATATTTTTTGCAATTTTTAAAAACTCAACAAGTTCAACGAAAATTAAACTGGCGCAGTTTTTTAAGGGTACTTTGCTCGATCCGAAAAAAAGTAATAAAAATGTTTTTTTTTGTACAAGGGCCAAGCAATAAGAGTTTTCTCTAAAAAAATCGCCAATTGCCAAGCCACGATTACAGTCGTACATTTACATTCTTTAATACTTACGTAGTGTGGGGAAAGTAAAAATACCTAAGATAACACCAAATTATGTACATAAATGAATTAAGAGTAGAAATCTACTTTTGATTTCCTTTTTTAAAAATAATTTGTTATTTAATTTGAGACGGTGAGGTCAAAAGATAACAAAATAGTAACGTATGTCAAATTTTATTCACGCTTCAATTTCACGCTTCGAATGAAAATATGAAACTCATGTTCCTTATGTAGACAGGTGAAGCTGTATTTGTTGTTGTTAATATTTTAAGCTGTTTGTGCTTCGTATATATCTATTTCACAATTGTTAAAATAAATAAGAGGTTCCTTTTACCAATATATTGTCACAAATTGTTATTACATATTTTCAAGTACCGTCGGTGAACAAGATATGTGGCAGGTTCAAAATATTATTTTTCAGTCATATTTAAGTTACATTTAGGAAATACTTTTTATAAGGAAAAGTTTCATAACGACAATTTTCAAAATAGACGGTATATACAACAAGAAACTTTTTTGTTGTCTTTGTTTCTACCACATAACTTTAAAGGACTGTACACTCCATCGTGTAACATTTTCTTGCGAGTAAAAGTCCGTCTCAAAAAACAGTGAATGAGTGCATGAGTGGTGAATGAATATTTATTACAGGCACATCAACTATTAAGATTATTAGTCCCTTAAGTGAAGTACGTCTTATATTCTGTGAAATGGCAATGTTCCTCCACAGCTGGAATGTGAGACACGGCGTCGACTTACACATCGGCATGGAGGATTACCCCCTCCAGGTATTTCCCTCAGCTGAGAAACCACCCAGCCGGAACAAGCTCTGAGCTCCCTATTGGTCACCCGACATGCGTAGATGAGTCTGTAGGTAAGAGGAAAAGAAGAGAATATAACCACGATTTGTTGGTACTTATATTCTTCATTTAAATATGTGTAGTAAATAGTTGGGATAGGGAGTCTGGTGTGCGTGGATTACACTTTTCTCCTATACATCAAATACAGTTTTTTTTTACTAAATAAACCAAATAATTAAGAATAAGGACGAAAATATTGCACACAGTCCGTGGCCCTTTTGATGAGGTGATGCGCTGGCATTCTTGTATTGATGGGAGAAACCAGTGAAGCTACCGATGAGAGCAACCGGACGCCAAGATGTTTTTCGAGACAATGCTTGAATTCACTCACCTATGTGGTTTGGGACGAAAATCCTCCACCGCCAGGTCTCAAACCTTACAACTTTACGGCAAACAATGCTGCAAATGCATTGTTACTATTGGAATATTGCAAAGCGGTCCCGTCTCAAATACGTGCTCTGCGAAGCAGAACGAAGTCAGGGGTCCAAGGTTGGTGAACTGGCCGCTCAAGGAAGACTGCGAATCCCAGTGACCTCAATTCTGCAGTGGTTTGATTGCCTGTATGCAGTCGGTCATCGTCGTCGCTTCGCGTTGTCCAACATTGCAACGACAAGGCTCTTGAGCTCCACGCAGCACCGAAAAACGGCGATAATGGTTCGATGAATACGCACCACACCTTTGTCCCAGATGAATCACTTCCATTCCACCTGGTCGTAATAGCCTTCCATCATTTCGCGTAGCCCGAGCCTGAACCCTGTAATGACGACGCATATTCTACCAGCCCCACACGGGTGATGGCATCTCTCAGCAGAATGATCTATTATATCCTTGCAATCAGCTGACGACATAAATCATAACATGCACTATGAAACAGGCGCTGCTGCCCGTATCATTTGCGAGTGACGCGCAGACAATAAATTTAAACACACTGTCGGCAAGAAATGAAGTCCAATGTTGCTCCACGGAGAAAGGTAGAAAATAATGTACGAGCAGGCGCTCTACACGCACGAACCAGTTAGTAAGAAAGACGATTAGAGTTTATACTTGACTTTTCCTCATCATCATTACATCCATTGCTGTCATTGTCAAACCTCAAGCCGTCTGCCAAAGGTTGGAGCGAAAGAGGCGGGTAGTTTCGACACAATCAAAGAAGTGAAACAAAGTGATAAAATGTAGTCAAGCACTGACAAAAAATGAAGTTCAAGAGTTAGAAAGACTACTTATTAAATCTCACTCAGCAAGCGAAAGGAAACTTGCTGCAACCTCTAGTAGTTATACCATCTAAAATATTATAACACTGTCGAAGAAGATGGTACAGACTGCTATCATTAGCATTATAGCCGTTTTGGCATCTGGATATACTATAACTCTTTCTGGACGTGCACCGTATGACACATTTTCGAATAGGAATTAAATCTATCATTGTTATTGGCAATTTTATACAGTTGCTACAAAACAATGAAAGTAACTCCAAAAATAATCTTAGTTCTCATGGAACTGAAAGATAGTAGAGTAAAGAAAATATAATTCTAGAAAAGGTGCTGGCAATTTGATATCGTCGCCTTTAATGGTCGACCAAGTGTTTGCGTCAAAGCAAATCCCATACTTTAATGTTTCTATAAAAACACAATAACATTTTTTGGTGAAAGGAACTTATTTGTTAATATCTGTGAGAGGTAAGGCTTTATGTAACATTGTGGACTAATTTTTCTATACTTCGTCAGCATATTTCACCCAATAGTATTTATGAAACAAAAAATATGTCAACATATTCCATAAGATCAAAAAGTACTGCCAATATTTTAAACAAAATTGCCAGTATTTTAGTAGCAGGATATTTGAAACAATAATGCAGTTTTTTAGAGTAGAACCGATTAAGCGAAGTAAAAAGTAACATAGGGAAGGTTTGGCACCACTGGGATATATATTTCAAATTAGAACGGTAATAAACGAAAATGATCACACGATAATAACACATATTGCATATTGCACAAACCTTTCAAAATGTGCATTATTGTTTTTATGTATTTACATATTTTCACTTAATTTCAATTGGACGGCTGAGCGCAATTGTAAAATAACGCCCAAAAATAAAAAAAATGAGTTATTGACACCATGTTATCTAAGAAGAACTATCTTAGTTCATTGTTGGTTTGAGCAGTATTCCGTTATAAAGTTAAGAAAAAAGTCGTATTTTTTTCTCTTCAAAACTCTTTCTGACCAGACTATGAAACTTTCACCTGATTTTTCTCTGTTCAATTTTTTTCTCTGTTCTTAAAACATGGTTTAGACCACTACTGCATTTACTCCTTCCATTACAGGAATGATGGCCATCGCAGTGTAAATGCAGTAGTGGCCTCATGAACATTTATGTACCTCTGCCTGCACAACTACTAATTCATAATATAAAAAAATGCCATAGGACAGGGGAGACGAATTTTAATCTCTTTGAAAAAAAAAAGGAAATGGATATGTTAAATAAGATGTTGGAGGCAGAGAATCAACAGTCAGTTTCTTGGTATGTTTCTGTTGCTATGTTTTTTACTCGGTTTTAATTTCCACAATATTGTAGGTAATACCTTCCTTTTACCGACTGCGATGACTCAGTGACACCATCCTTTGCCACTGCAGCTTCGTGGACCGGGAGGTCCTAGCGTTCGAGATGGACGTACGCGTATTTTCGACGCTAGCTGGATAGCTAGATCGAACTCAGAAACTGTCTCGTCGGAAATTCTTGCGGCCGGCTCCTCTGATCGATAGTTCTCTGTGGTTCTCCCATCAACACCTTTATGGCGAAATCTGAAGCAAGAACATAACTAATATAACAGCATTGCAATATTATGCTTAATAGTATAATGTAATAGCAATAGCAAATGAAGCAATAACTTAACTTCTTCCTATAGCACGTCACGCACCGTTTTTAACTGTTTTTGACGTAAAATAAATAAATAAAACATAACACCTACCAAAAAATATGCACTACGCTACTACACATATCGGGAGAGCAGTCGGGAGCATAGAGCTTGGTGCTTCACCGTTGGGAGAGATCGCCGGATGTCGGACCCTGCAAGTCCACGTTTAGGCTCTAGATCTCACGTACCAACGGGGATGAAGTACCATTATCTTCCGAGATATATTCATAGAGCTAATGAACATCGTACTAGACCCTCCTTTCTCTTGAAGAAATTATAATCACTCTCTAAGTTTTAGAATTATTGTACTTTTGATTAAATATGTTAACAATGTGCTTATCGTGGTAGGAAATGGTGCGGCGTTAACGACATTTGCATCATGTCAATGAATTTGGGGCGTTGTTTCGTCGTATGTATTTATTTTGGCATAAAGCTTTTTCGACCGCATTGCGAGCATCTTCAGTGCTATTCTGAGGCGGCTGGGGGCCTCGGTCCAACAAGACAGCTGAAGATTGGTCCAACAAGACTGAAGACCAACAAGACTGAAGATGGTCGCAATGCGGTCGAAAAAGCTTTATGCCAAAATAAATACATACGACGAAACAACGCCTCAAATTCATTCACATAAATGTGCTTATCGTGGCAAATCTGAGAAATTTTTACTATTTTCTATGAATTTGAAGTACAATAGTATAATGATAATATGTTTAATGATTTTATTAAGAGCCCTCTGTCATTTTGAAACGGAAATAAGACCGTAATTTTATCACTGTACTAAACGCAATATCAAAGCGGTGCCAACGATCGAATTCCATTTTTGAAACTCGTTCACATCAAGAGGTTAAACCGATTGCCGAAAGAATTTGGCATATTTAAAACGAGCAAATGTAATGAGTATTACAAAACGCAGTTGAATTCTTCTGACGAAATTATTGAAATCTCTTTTCTAAAAATGAAATTCATACACGCTAGGTATTTCTACATTAAAATTCACAATATACAACCTAAGGTAAAGTAACTGGAAAATGTACTGGCCACTAGTGTCAGGTAAAACCAAATCAAGAAAGGTTTTCTATAATGATAATGTAATAACTATTAAGGATTTTTTTCTCGAGAAACACGGTGTGCAGTAGTATCTATCGAGAGAGGCGCCATAATTGGCATTCTATCAATATACATTTCCATCTCCTCTTACGAATATAATTTTCCTTTCATTATTATTGGTGTTAAAATATCAGACATAAATTTTTAAATGTCAGCATAAAAAATCAATAGCTATTATATTATATAATATAAAGTAATTTATTGCATTCAAATAAAATATAATTGAGTAATCGAATTTTAGCAATAAATTTATCTCATGGCAGAATATGCCACATCAAAAAAACGTTCGTTTTCTCTGAAAGCACGAAGCAGCGCGCTGCTTCGAATAGCGATGCCAGCACCATCTCTTGGTGAATGTTTTAACTACGTTCACCACACTCGACAGCTCGCCCGCAGAAGGCGCACAATCGGCAACTTCATAAGCGTACAATAATCGGAGGTGATTCAGTAAATACACAGCCTATGCTTTACAAATCACCTAATATTTAATGCTCATTCCCTCATTGTGACCGAGAAGATTGTGTTTCTGAGACATTTAAAGGAACTGTGGTACCACGAATCAATAAATTAATGAATTGATACCTATTTTTCCTTTCTATTTTTATAGAAGTAACATTTAAACATCACTAGATGTAATTAAGCGGAATATCTTTTGAGATCTATATACCAAACATAGTAAAAATTTTTAAACAATGAAAACAGTTTTTTAAAAGATATAAAATGTAATACTACACAAATACCACTTTTGCAAATGTTTATTAAGTAATCTGCGTCTTATAGAAACAAGAATCGCGAGCAAACACTGGGTTCTATTTACCATTGGGTACGAATTTTCCTTGACAAGAAATTCTTAAGCATATTAAAAAATATAGCAAGTACGACTTTTAACAGACCAACAATCTGTCTTCCGTCCATCCTTTCATTTCCTTTTGGGACTTGACACGAATCTCAATTTATTGTTTAAAAATTTTAAAAATATTACTAACAATTTCGATTAACATTTGAAAAGGAGTAGTTTATAGGAGAAGTTTTTACTTCTTAATACATAAATTATTAACGTGTGATTTCTTTATTTAAAAACTACGAAAACTTCAAATGCGTATGAGTCGAAATTTCATTTTTCGAGATTTGCCAGTGATCGATATAGTACACAAGATTTTGAACCGAAAGGATTCTGCAGAATTGTTTTATTAATGAAAACAATAAAAATATTAACATGAACATTTCCGCTGGTGTATGTATGGGCGTGCGAGAAACATTTCTTGGGATATATATTTGAATGATTTTATAAGGGTCACTAATTTTATTTTCACTTTATTAGCGTTTCGAAATTGAGACGTATCTAAAACACTTTAGTTTCTAAATAGCACTGGATATGTTAACATGAAGTTATTCAAGGTTAAATTTTAGGAAAACACAATCTGATTTTCCGAACTTCGTGTAAATCATAAAAATTATTTTAAGACATTTCTTGCAAAACATAATATACCCCACCATTCGAAGAATCCCTGCGCAATAGAAGATCCTCATTTGCCTTCACATTTTCACCACAAATCTAAATCAGCATGCATAACTTCCGTACATAACCTCCCAATGACCCGGTGCACTGGACAGCACTGACGCGATCGTCAGTGCAGTTTAGGGCGACCCGGGTGCGCCCTGGTTTCGTGTCGATGTGCGAATGGAACATGCGCTTCTTTGCACTGGTGCGCCCTAGCGGTCGAATGGAACACGAAAGTTGCCCTGTGTGCGCACTGAGTGCGCACCGCTGCGGCGAATGGAAAACGCTATTAGTGTCTGCGGTCCCGGAGCAGCGTCATACCTTGGTAAAACCCAGAGGCGACCGTTGACATGGCGCTACCAAACACGTTCTTCGCTCTCGCACAGCGGAAACAGAATCTAACGGTGGTGTCCGAAATTTAGCGGCATATTTAGCAGCCAGTCCATTCCTGCACCACGACATATTTTATAACGATATTTGATATTGTAGTATTTGTCTGTTGTTTTTTTACTACGTCGTCGTAATACAGGGGTATTCCAACTCCCAAAACACTATGTTTGTTGTTCACAGCACACATTACGTCTGAATGGTACGTCATGAAAAAAGCACCATGCATCAAATTGCTTGCATCAAAATTTAAAAATTTATTTACCGAGAGTTGTGGATAAATGAAAATACAGTATATTATTATGGAGATCACGTTTCCAGATTCAGAGGTTGAGGACTCACCATTGAGTTTCAACAACAAATGGTTGGTTAATGATATCATGAAACATTTTACAAAATGAAACTGTATTGCATCTATAGTTTTTTGCAAAAGCGTTATCGAAAAATAATAGTATTATTCAGTAACGAGCGTATAAAATATGAGATAAAGTCGATGTTATACAGTGAGTATTTATTCATGGATTGAACTCCCAGCAATGGGTGTAATTCCCAGCAAGAGAGGGGAGACTTCATGTAGTTGTATTTTTCTCGGCTGTCCGGGAGACACCGCAGTCCAGGTAATATATTTCACCCTGAGGAAGACCCAGGACGGCCGAAACGTTGGCAGCTGTGTCCAGGACGCGGGATCTCCCGGCCAGCCAAGTAGACAGTGACTCCCGCCGCGAAACCTACGCTTTCATCATGTAGCAGGCTCAAATCCAACATGCTATTTTTTGTGCATACCACTTATTCTATTGCTAAGTTACATAAAAATACGCATCGATTACGAATATTATTGTGAAACTCGAAATACATTATCAGAAAATATAGCCATGGAGATATTGTCTTGTATTTTACTAAAGAAAAATCCAATTACTAATTAGCTTTCTTTCTTTTCGTCTCTTCTCTGGTACATAGAATAATTGAACGTAGAAGATATTGTTGAAAATGTCATTGAATGTTTTAATTTTACAAACAAATTATTTTTATTTTTTCATGTTTTCAAAATATACAAGTGTTTGTATAAATAATCATATTTAGCATTGATCCATTTCCTTTAAATGAAAGACACACAATACTTTGTATTTTTGAAAGAACACCAAAATTTGAAAAAGGGTTCAGAGATATATAATGAACTTGTTCCCTTAAATATGATCTCGTGAACCTGTGAACACATTTTTAGTGAAATAAAAAGAATGTAAGGAATGTTTAACGTGTGGAAAAATAAGGATCCTGTCTTTTCATCATAATTATTACTTTTAGTTTAACCCATTTTTTTTAAATACTTTTTTGTTGGCTACATCAATCGTTTATTCCACATTTTTTGGACTTGTAGAAATTAATCCAAAAAGGACGTACATTCACTCGTCGCGAAATTCTGTATTTCACTGATGTTGGTTGTTTAATAAATACCACAATACAGATCCACGAAGGTCAAGTATTTTCTCACTGTCATAAAGAAATTTATTTCGGCAAGCCGTCTCAAATGCTACGCACGATTTTAAGAATCTACATTATCAACATCCATACTTTCTTCTATGTAATCGGCATTGGTTTTCTGCATTAAAACAGAACAAATACAAAGTCGACAGCTTGAAAATTATAACATTCATGTTCATCGTAATTTCACGATATCTGTCAAAATATCATTTCCCATTTTCATGGCTGCTATCTTGCAGGATCATCTACAAAAGTAACTGTAGTAACATCAACATCATAAGGGCACCTGTCTCTGCACCGTTTGCAACGTCGAAACAAATTCCTTGATACAATTAGTAAAAATGTTCACCGGCATAATATGAGGTGCAATTCAGAAAAACCATGCTGCTACGTTATGTTATGTTAAAAATAAAAATAATTACAGAGAAATATTCTAAACATTTACAAAGAACTATTGTAAACAATTACATCGTTATCGAATTGTTTAGTTTCATCAAACATAAATACACAAAAATAAACGCTAACGCCGCAAAATACTGCTTTTCAGTGTCAAAAGAACTAGGCTGGAAACTTCGCTGACACCGATCAGTTTCTGGGCTAGCTCATCACAGCTGCAATAATCAAATATACCCAGTAATGCAGAAAGCTACCAACGCTCAAGTTACATTTTTATTGTGCTATGTGGAATGGCTCACGGAAGCTACATTCTATGATTTACAAAACACATCCAATTCTCAGAAAGCGTATTGTTGCACGGTATGGATTATGACCATCTAAACCACATTTTTGTTGCAATTTGTGTGGAAAATTGCAGGAAATAATTACGCCACTCTATGCGTTCTACCTACAGAGAATAAGCATGCGGAAATAGTACACGTGGTTTGGTTTAGATTCTTCTTGTTTTGAGTGCGTAAATTTATTCTTGTAATTTTGACTTTCATACATAACAGCTGATTGCAATGTTCTTGTTATAACTTCTGATATTCAAAACAGTTTTATGTGACACACATTACTCAATGGAGAGATCAAAGGACTTCTGTAAATTGGAAAATTGGACCCAGATATGAAGAATGCTATTCGCACTAACCTATAAAAAGTTCAATGGGCACAAATATATGAAGAGTTGGTATCTGACATTTGATTTCCAGAACACAGCGACATTCTCGAATTTCAACGACTACCTAATTCTTTTATAGTCAATAATATTGTGTTATTATGGACCAATGATAAACCTATTGCAAAGATCTAGAGAGTGTCGGAATGGTTCCATCAATGCGCAATTATACGCAGATGGGAAGCCCATGCATGGTGAGGAAGAGTATGTTGATGGATTCAATGCAGAACTAGATTTCGAAGTAGAGAAGAGCTAATGACACAAAATGTTAAACATAATACAAACACAAGAATCTAATAACATTGAACTATGCTATGAAACTAATATCTGCTGTTTTTATTTTTTTATAATTAATACACTGAAATTGAAAAAAAATCCTGTGTCAAAAAATATACTTAAAGCTGAAACAGTGTTGTTTTCACTGCACGTCACATTCCATATAATAAAATATACGATTGTGTTCATATCTATATTCATGTCCATTATTATACATTTTTCAATTTTGCAGAAAATATCCAACTCACAATTATAAAAGAATCACGTCCGAACATCATATAAAATATCAGTCAATTTTCACATTAAATGAAAATATGTACGATCGAAATAGTACCTGCGATTGTTTTGTGTTAAGTAATGCAATATTTACATTTTTCTCGCAGATCGTGCTCATTGAGTGTTAGGAGTTTTCTACACAACCGGATCCAAACAGCCCTTAACAAGCGTATTTTAGAACATTAATGCCTACTTACTGTAATTGATAAACTAACGTGATAAAGACTTAAGTGATAACGTGATAAAGACACGATTTTCTGGTGTAGTTCTTTGTTCTGCATACTGTGTTCTATTTTTTTGCCTAAATCTCGCATATGGAGTTCTGATATAGGGGGATCCCATAGTCGGAGCTTGCGATGCAGTTCACTTCAATTAATTTGTGCTCCTTTCCTTATTCTTGTAGCTTATCTCTTTTGTGTATTCCTTTAAGGTGGAAAAGTTAACAGTGTAATTTGTAACACGTTTTACTCAATTAATTTTGTTAGCGAACATAGGAAATATCCATCAGAGGTGAGAAAAACAATAAATATAGAAAAATCAATGCAGTCTTGTCAGGAATGGCTTAATAAATTTCGGCATGTCAGTGAAATATTTTATATAGGAACTCCAGAGGGCGTTGAAATATTAGATTGTACTTTATAAACCTGCTCTGGTTAAAGATAACCTACTTCAAAATGAAAGTTTTATTCAACAGCATTGTCAGCAGATTTTTAGCACAGGTACAACATGTAGACTCTCCTCTATAATCCTATATCTGTCAGAGCCCCCTTATACAGCATAGCACTATACACGATTATGCTTATCACTCATCTCCGTGCCTCTAACGCCATCCTCAACTGGACCACATCTACCAACTCGAATGCTCGACCTGTCTTCCGGCTCGCTCCTCTAAAATTTATCCGCGAGGCAGGCTCGCGGTGCGGCGCACAGTGTGTCGGGGAGTCATAAAAAAACTCATACAGCAAATTTTCCGCAAAATCAAAACAAGCTCATAATACAATTGATATTTTAAACTGCGTAACCTTTATATTTTTCGTTTTATACGATTTTGTTCCAGAAATAACAAACACAACAATAAAACTGTTGGGGCTACCTCTTTTTTGTTCCGGAAGTGATTTAAAGATGCCGATCCGGATAGCCGAGATCGCTAAGGCAGTAGTGCCGTGACGATCTCGGACGGAACGATAGTGGGTTCGAGTTCCGCCTCGGGCATGGGTGTGTTTGTGTATATCTGTATATCTGTATGTCTGTGTCGTCCATTCAACCTTCATTATTATCATCATCATTCTGTATCCCATCTCCCAAGAGTGGCAACTCTGGGGGATGAAAATTGGATTCAGAGTAATGCTCATTCTCCCCAAAAAGGAGTCTCATACTACTCGCGGAAGTTTTCTTGAACGATGACCTTGCTTCCCCCCCCCCACCGCTCGGGCGATAAACAGTTGAAAGAAGGCAAAAGCTAGCAGCAAGCACTGATGACAACATTCCAAGCATTAAAACTTGGTTGGCGCGAAACAGAAGCTAGTCAAAGCTAGTTGCTTTCATAGTCGAGAACTTCTGTTCAGGTTTATTACCATTATTTAAAGAAATGGCTCAGGCAGGTCCAGGTCCTTCAAGGGAGGCACCTAAAACTCCTATCGACTGCCCCTGCTGTTGCCTACCTACTACTAAGGTTTAATTTTGATTTTCAAGAGTTTGACATTACTGTAAATACTATAGTGGCCGACTTTGTAACTAATTCCCGCCACTCCGGCTGTATTTCTTCAATCCATCGTTCAAGAAAAGTTGCGCGAGTAGTACACTTGCCACGGGATACATGTAAATATGCCTCGGTAAATGCAGGTTACCGGACCACTAGAGGAAGGTCTGCGAAGGACACTGCGAAGAACCACGCAGGTTGTTGTCATTACAAAAGATGTTCAAAATGTCCACCTCCTGCTTGAATACAGACTTCACACCTATGTCTCATTGACCTGTGAACACGATCCCAAACTCCAGAAATATTGTGAATGTCCTCGTAAGGTGCCGCAATTCGATTCCGAAGGGATTCCAAATGAGGCACCGGAAACGAATACACCAATGATTTTAAATGGCCCCACAAGTAGAAATCGAGACGGTTCGGATCAGGTGAGCGTGGAGGCCAAGCAACTGGGCCACCTATTCATCGATCAAGAAACTTCGATATAAGTACAGTCGAGCCGTACGACTGGAAGAGCGCCATCATGGAAGAAGCGAGCGTGTTGACGACTGATCAGTGGAGTGTCTTCATAAGCATGAGGTATGGTGTTTCCCAGGAAGTTTCTGTACGCCTGCCCCGTAAATGTGTATACAAATACATGGGGTCCAACTAATCGATCACCAATGATATCGACTCACATGTTGAGGGAGAAGCGCACCTGGTGATGAGATAGTTGCACCTGGGTTTTCATATGACCAAACATGCTAGTTGTGAAAATTTGTAATGCCATCTCGGGTGAACTGTGCTTCATCTGTAAATAATACTAGGGCAGAAAGTTCACCACACTGCTGCAAAAACCACTGACAGAACCTAACTCGTGCAGGGTAATCTGCTGGTAGCAGGGCGTTTACACGTTGCAAATGATAAGGATACAACTGATACTCTTGAAACGGTCTGCAGGCAATTGTATTTACTTGCAACGCAAACCTTCGTGTGATGATAGGAGTCGTGTCCACAGCAATCAGAATCTCCTCCTCTACAGCTGGAGTTGTAGATCTTGGTCATCCCCTCCCCAAACCAGAAGAGTTAAATTTTCCATGCTCGCACAGACGGCGATGGAGACAGAGAAATGTCTTCCGATCTGGACACTGTCGCTGTGAGAACCTCTCCTGGTACAAACGACGAGCCAGCGCAGCATTGCCGACCGCTCTACCGTACGTGAAGTGCATGTCTACCAACTACTGATTTGAGTACATGGCGCACAGTCGAACATCAAACACAACACTTAATGCAACCTTCGCCTGGGAATGAACTTTTAGAGTGTCATGTTAATGTATCATTTCATGGCAACGACCCGTGGAAGGAAAAGCGTTCCGGTGTTATGAAGGCCATAACTCGGAAATGAAGCATTTCCAGACACATATTGCAATGGTCTGTTTGGATTGTCTACATATGGAGAATACATACAACAAATTATGTCCCCTATTTTTGAAACACCATGTATTATTACAAAAAAATGTGACGCTCTCCGTCATCCCTAGTATTTATTTCCAGCAACTCGTTCTTTGAGTATTTTGCTTCTTTTACACAAATCTGTTAGTTGACTGTTCAATACTTAAAGAATGAAACGCTTTACTTCATGTTGCTCATGCTTGGTTTGTACGAAGTTCGAACCTGAAATTGATATCCAAAATCCACGCAGGATCTCAAGAAAAAATTTTTTTTCGGTAACACATTTTGCTTTTTATCACTGTTCGTCTTTGACCCATTTGGGATCAGTGTACTGCGATGGAGAAGGTCACCGAAGCCCGTGGAAAACGATGGCGCGTGTGGTGGTGTGTGTGTGGGGGGGGGGGCAGCGAGATAGAGCAGGCGGGGCTGGGCAGAGCTGTGCCGGGCGGACAGTGCAGGGCGGGCAGTGCAGGGCGGGCAGTGCAGGGCGGGCAGTGCAGGGCAGACTTTGCAGGGTGGGCAGTGCAAGGTGGGACACTATGGAATGCTACGGGGATGGATGGGACGAGACGGGGCTAGGCAGATCAGTCCGGGACGGGGCTGGGAGGGGTGAGGCGGACAGAGCAGGGCGGGCCGGGCGGAGGAAGCGAGAGAAGCGGGGAAAGACGAACCGGGACGAAGTAGGACGGGGCGGGGAGATGCTGGTAGGCGACGGAATGGGGCGGTGAGGAATGGGGCGGGGCTGTATGCGGAGGTGCGGGGCGGGTGGCAGTGCGGGGTGAAGGTGCAGGGCGAGAGGCGGGGCATATGTGCGGGAGGCGGTGCGGTGCGGGGCGGGCGGCGCGCCCGCCGCGAGCAGATGAAATGCGATCCGCGCGCGCCGCTTCACACGCGCGCCACTGCCCAGGGAGCCCCGCTCATTTGTATATTCATGGACGCTCTCATATTTCGTCTGCCCGCCGCGCTCCATCTTGCTTCCGATCCGTCAGCGGCGCCGCGCCGCACCGCGCCTGCCCGCGACGCCAACTCTTTCCCAGGAGCGGCGGCGGAGGCGAGGGCGGTAGCGGCGGCGGTGGCGGTAGTCGTGCCCGCGGCGCGGCGGCAGCGGAAATGGGATGGTAGCAGCGGCAGCATTTGAGATGGAAATATTGTTAGCAAAGGTGGTAGGACGGTTGCAAAACCGTGGAAGCGGCGGAGGTATTGGCGGTAAAGGGCGATTGTCCATGGTTATACAAGTAATGATGATTGGGATAGATGATTCTGATGCTTCTAGTGATAGTACTGATAGAAATAGTGACGATAACGGTGGCAACAGCGGTAGTGATGATGATGATGTTGGTGATGGTAGTAATGGTGGCGGCGGCGGTGGTGATGGTTGGCGGTGGTGGTGGTGATGGTTAGCGGTGGTGGTGATGGTTGGCGGTGGTGGTGATAATGATGACGGTGATTGTGGTGCTGGTACTGGTGGTGGCCGCGGCGGCGGCGCTGACGGTGGTGGACGATACAGTGGACCCGAAGGGTTGAGTTAAGTTAATGTGAATTGAATATAAATGTGTATGTGAATGTGGATGTGGATGTAAATGTGGTCGTTGATGTAGAAGTAGGTGAGATCTTTGACGTGGACGTAAAGGGGGGGGGGCAAGGATAGGGTAGCGAGGATAGAGGTAGTAGAAAGTCTGAAGATTTATGGGTTCCTAAATAAATGTATGTGTTATAGTGTTATTTACTGTTTAATTTATAAATTAATTTACGTGTTTCAAATTATATTTGTAGAATTATTTACCTTCTAACTAGTTCTCAAAATAAATGTGTTTGTTAAAAGTATTGTACTATGGAAATCAGGCTTTGATAGAAATATCCTAAAGCATGACTCCTAAAGCATGTACCAAAAAGATGTGAAAATAGTAATAATAATAAATTATTATTATATTATTATTATTTTTATTATTTTATTATTGGCGAATTCTTCCCAGAAATGGAAGACGTTAAGCAAGTAACTCGATCAATTTTTCTTTGAGTTCTTCTTGTTGATCCAATAGGCTTTCATTCTTTCCGAGAAGACTCGTTTACGTTCTTCTGACCATTTTGGTCGGTACTGTTTTTGTTTAGGTTGCTCTGACATAACTTCCCATTTGTCTACTTTGTGTCTGAAGGTGTCTCTTTCTAAAAGGTCTGCTGGTCTTATGTTTGCGTTTTTGAAGTCCTTTCGAATTTCATCTAGCCAAGGTGTGGAATTTTTAAGTGACGTTATATAATTTAATATCCTTTTTGTCAGTCGATTTTCCGGTAGTCTGTTGAGATGACCAAAGAATTTCATTCGCCTTTTCCTAATATCAATTTCGATGTTTGAAAACTGTTCTGTTGTTTTAGTTGTTTGCAGCCTGTAACCGTCTTGGGTATGTCTTGCTCCTAGAATTTTCCTAATGATCTTTCTCTCTTATTATTATTATTATTATTATTATTATTATTATTATTATTATTATTATAGTTATGATTGTAACAATAACAACAGTTGTCACTACGAACACCGCACTTACATAGAGAAGCGTAGAGATCGCAACCGTGTCTTTGATCTCTGACCACATTTACGCATTTCATTGAGACAAATGATTTTTGGAGTTTTAGCGAACGCGCACACGTGCCCAGCTGGTCTGCCGCCCCAGATACCGTAGAGTGCCAGCGTGTTCGATAAAATTTCTGAAATCGTTCGTCAAAAGGAAGCATGGAATTCTGGTCTACTAACAGACTTTATAACATTTTTACTTTCTCGCCTAACGAAGTTCTTCATAAGAAGAGAAAGTTATGTAATGGTGCGCCTGGAAATGAATTTTTTGTTTTGTTTTGATTCTTGACTGCTCAAATAATACTGAGTCAACATCACGATTCGTAAAATACAAGTTTGAATCCCTTTACCATCATAATGACCAGTTATGGTGTTTCTTTTTCTTTCTCGATCTCTTTTGGGCCGAGAGTTACACTAGGAGTTGTAATAAAACAGAAAGTACAGTGTTGATTATTGCATTCTCTGCCCCAATAAAATCGTAGATTTTGGTACAGTGTATTGCACAGCACAGCCGATGGGGATGAGGAATAATGCAATGAGCAGTCAGCCAGAGGACCGACAATGTAGCGTACGATCCACATGGGTTTAATTACTGAACCGTCATTTACTAGAGATGAAACAAATCTTGAGCATTCGGAGAGGATGTTTCCAAAACACGTGCCAAGCATCTGCTCGCTTGTTTCTACAGCTCAACAGTCAGTTGAGTGAAATCTCTTCAGCGTTCCCATAATTTTGTTTTGCTCTTTGCGGAGAAACTCGGATGTCTCTGCGCGAACAGAAAACGTGGAAACTAGTACCGAATTTTTAACTAACAAAACTGAATGAATAACATGTCACAGGTCGTTTTTTTCGGGTACCCCAATCAATAAGACTCAGATACTTAAAGGATACTATTTTTAATTGACACATCAGAGGCATTCCAAACTTGGATATAAGTCCTGTAATGACCCACGAATTACAAAAATGTATATTTATGGGTGAAATATTTCATTTGATCTTTTAATATGTTATTTTTTAATGTTCATCTACTATTTTGTCTTTTTCTGAATAAATCTTTCAATTTTTGTTGTTAATTCATTGTACTTTTTTGCACATAAATATTGTTTTCTAGAATTTATCTTTTAATGCACTGACGTGGGTAAGTGTGTAGGAAATTTGATTTTAATGAAAAATTATGTTTAAAATCTCTTTATTGTCTCAAAACATTAGAATTAAACTATAGAATTTGAAAAGCTACAAACTCATTAATACTGGGTGTGAGCATCTTTAGTAAGAATCAAAGTTTTAATTCGTCTGGACATGCCTTGAACGATTTTTTTACATAATTCGGCAATTTCGACAATTCAAACACAATTTCTTCATTTCAAATGGTAATGAGTACCTACTTCACGAGTTGTTCCCTTGTTGAAGGATATTTTGACTTCACTTTTGTTTTAAGTCGTCGTGCCATTAAGTCACCTTCAAACTGCCTCCTTCTTACAGTTCTAGAGGAAATTTGTACGCCATCCTTTTGAACAACCATTTTGGGTATGAGGCGATGTAAAATGTCTATTTATGGATGTTTATCTTAGCAAAAGACGTTCTTTACATGCCACAAGCATGGCATGGTCACTGTCACTGTGGGATTTGTCGAAAATCCACGTTTCTCAGCCAGAATCTAACACACGCATCGGTAGTGCAAAGACGAGTTAGCTAACCACTGGCCCTGAGGTACTGGCCATAGGCACTGCCGAACGGAAGATGAGAATTCAATCGAAACATGAATCCGCGATGAGAAAATCAGCGGAATAACCCAATCAAATATTTGTATTTTTCGGTCAATATCAAAACGAATTCATTGTTTTAGGATTTTTGGCGACTTCCTGGTTATCTAACAAAACCTCAAACACCTCTCGCATGACCGGGGGTTGCACAGTTTTCTTTCAATTTCTGAACGCATTGAAATTGAGAAATTAGTGAGGTGGATACGACGCGTTGATACCCAAGGAAAGGGACACAAGTCAATTTTTATTTAGAGAAGAAATGTGTTTAAGAAAGTACATTTTCATCAGTAAAAGATTGATTATTCACAAGCCAGTGGGCAGTCTGTTTGGTTGAGAAATATACGGCTTCACTCAAACTGAAAACGTTCTCCCACAAAATAAGAATTTTTCAAATGTGTCAAAAGCAAACCAGAAAGAGACCACCTCTTCACTTGCTCTGTGAAACGAAATCAGGAGAACTTGCCGAGAGAGATCCAGATATTCAAAACCGTCTTTGTGCGTCTGAAAAGTCCAGAACGCTGATCAATGGATCAAGGTGCTCCACTTCCAACCGACCAACTCGCTCAGGCGTGAAGCGCGGCGAACCACCTGGTAACAAACGACATCCGCCGCGTCCACCAAGAGGGCCGGGGCCGCGGGAGCAGGCGTGAACGCGGGGTTAGGGAAACGAGACGGCCTGGGAATCGCTCGTAGACGTAGTATATTTGGAAAACGCGCGGCGGCGCGGCGTGGCGGCGCCATCTAGGGCCGGGCGGTCCGGCGGGCGCGCGTCGCCCGTTATTTCTCAAGGCGCCGCGCCGCGCCGGGGCGTCAGGAGCCGCCACGCCGGGCTCCCCATCCTTCTTGGGTTTCCGCGACATTTGTCTTCCGCAAAGAGGACGGGGCGCGGAGCGGAGCGGAAGGAGCGCGGCGAGATGAGGCACCGGAGTAGGAGGAAGAGGAGGAGGAGGCGGAGGAGGAGGCGGCGAGGAGGAGGCGGAGAAGGAGGCGGAGGAGGAGGCGGCGAAGAGGAGGGGGAAGAGGAGGCGGAGGAGGTGGCGGAGGAGGAGGCGGAGGAGGAGGCGGAGGAGGAGGCGGAGGAGGAAGAGGAGGCGGACGAGGAGGCTGAGGAGGAAGGGGAGGCGAAGGAGGAGGCAGAGGCGGAGGAGGCGGAGGAGGCAGAGTAGGAGGCGGAGGAGTTGGCGGAGGAGGTGGCGGGGGAAGTGGCGGAGGAGGTGGCGGAGGCCGAGGAGGAGGAGGAGACGGAAAAGGAGGGAGGCGGAGGAGGCGGAGGAGGCGGAGGAGGAGGCGGAGGGGGCGGTGGAGACGGAGGAGGCGGAGGAGGAGGCGGAGGTGGAGGTGGAGGAGGAGACAGAGGAGGAGGCGGTGGAGGAGGAGGAGGCGGTGGAGGAGGAGGAGGAGGCGGTGGAGGAGGAGGCATTGGAGGAGGAGGCGGAGGAGGAGGCGGAGGAGGAGGCGGAGGAGGAGGCGGAGGAGGAGGCGGAGGAGGAGGGGAGGATGCGCAGCGGATCAGACTGCGAAGAGGATTCGTGTTTAACAGCGCTCGGTGGCTCCTGCTACGCACGTGTCAGGAAGCGAAATCTCTCCCATTGTATTTAACCATTATACCACCGATGTACCTCCATTGCACTATTTGCTGTTGCTCCAGGGCACTCCCAACATACCTGCATTGCACTGTTTCCTGATGATATCCCTATATATTTCTCAAACCGTGATATTTACACCGCACAAGAAGAACTGCAACATCATTTCTCCCAGTTCTGCGACTGGGGCCTGAAACGGCACATCCAAATAAATCCAGCAAAAGTCAAGCCAAAATCTTCACGCTCTGCATACTAAATAATCTTCCCCCTCTTAAGTACTAAGGACGAAGTACTCGTATAACTTGGCTCCCAAACAGCAAACCAGTGAAATACTATTTATACAGTTTATCCTATTTGACAGAAGACTCACTTGGAAATCAATATTCTTCACAGAATATCTCTGGCTGTTCGTAGAACAGATCAATGAAATTCCATTCTCAAAACTCATCATCCCTGGGGCTTCATGTTGCTACTTACGTTTACCAATCAATGATCCATCCAATCTTATCCAATGCTTCTCCTATCTGGGTCTCGGTTAGCAAATCAAATATCCAAAAAAATGCATTTTCCAAAATAAATTACTCCGCACCATTACAAAAGCACCCTGGTTTATACCTAAGTCCCAGTTACATAACAAACTCAGCACTACGCCGATCTTTTTCTCTGGATTCTACTCCCAAATCCCCCCAGATTCCCTCTGCCGTATAATTCAAAATCGCAAAAAAAATCCTTACCACAATAAACTAAAGTGGAAACTGCTGCGACAGTTCTTCGACCCTCCCTGATCATCATGTGCCTCATGTCGTTTCTCACATTTAATCCACAAACATTTATTCAATTTACTTAAGGTGTGCTACTTACGTTGTACTCATTGTATTCATATATTAATCATGTTTCCTACACATGTTAATATTATTTAATGTATCGTGCGTGGCTGATGAAAGCTTTCGGGCCAAGCAGATATAAAATAAATTTCCCGATTCCCGGTCGGGGCAAAAGAAGAGCTGTAACTTTCAATTAAAATTGTCTCAGTTTCAATCGCTGAGTGACGGAAGAAAATCTTAGGCGGAGGCCAGCCCAGCTCCCATCCCGTCCCGGACGAGCATAGTATGCTACATGCAAAGTACATCATGCTTGCCACATGTCTCCCCATTATCCCCAGCCGTGGATAATAAATAAAAATAGGTCCCAGCCCTGGGAACATCGCTAGCTGGCAAAAGTTGGATTCATCTGACACTAAAGCGCCAAATACACACATAGAGACATTTATTTCTTATTTCATTTATTATTTATTCTTCTTCTTCTTCAAAAAGCAATTAAAATTGTGTAACACTAATGGGAAAGTGCAATCTCAGCATGTTTTTTTTGAGCACCAGAAACTATACACACGCTCTTATACTTTACTATAGGTTGAACCCTATAGGTTGTTTGTGACGGTTAGACCACTTCCGTTCCACCAATCGATATACATGAGGAGTCATTCGGCGCGTTTTCATCACTTGATGAGAAACTGATCTTTTTTTGCGAGTCCGTTCATAAAATTCTAAGAAATGTCTCTATTAAACGTGTCTTTTTGATTTTGAAGTACCCAATACGCGTTTTGAGTGCCTTACGGCCCCTACAGACGTGATCAGTGGAATGTCTGTCGTGCGCCTATCTCGCACTTGCATTTTACCAGGGGAAATTCACCCCGGGGTGGGCACCTGGGCGTTAGCCCTGATCAGCACCCCCCGCAGACGTACAAATACGCCCTTGGGCTGGTATCTAGGTCCCGCCAGAACGTAGTTGACTCTCACGGTAACCTCATACAATGCTTGGGTCGGGCCGCTCTGCTAGTTCAGAGCTCCTAGCTATCCAGGCTAGAAATGGAGTCAAAACATGCGCGACTCACATGTGCCGGAAACAAGTCCCTCCTCTCTGCCCAGAGTATCAGGCCACTGCCACGACGAAGCCAACTGGGGACCACCCGAACTATGGTTCGAGCGACTCGGAGCTCCCATCCCGTCTTCTCACTGCCTACTACACCGTTAGGCTAATGACGTGAGTACCGCCAGAACCTGGGCAACCCGACTGTAGTTAGCAGTTTCACGCCGGACTTTTCTATGTGGGTTTCGGAGCATTCCGAGGAATCTCGTTCACCCAACCATGCCGAAAGGTCGACGCGCCAGGGGCCAAACTGGTCGGTTGCCGGGCAAGCCCGGCAATCAGAAACTTAGTGTCGCCTACTCATTGCCTCCACCTTGAGCTAACGGCGTGAGTTCTCCCGCAAAACTCGGGGTCCGGGTGGTCGTCTACAATGCTCCATCAGAAATCATGGCAACCTACGTCACCGTGTTTTCCCCTTGCTGGGACAGACATGATCAATAACTCATTCGATTCCTCTCCACGGGACGTCGCAATTGGCACAATGTTTAGCCGCTTCTCTTTAGGATACTTTCTTCTTTTACTGACTAACACTTATTTGTGCGTAGGCTAGTCTCCAGAAGCCCCTAGCGCCTTCTTATGATACTTGCCCTGGGCACGTATACCTAGGGCAGTTGGCCATGGCTTTCCCTAGGGGCGCTAGTGCGCAAATTTCGATGTTTGATGATACCAGATAGCGCATGCCTAGGTACAAGATCCCTAACCTTATCCGGTAATTCAAATCGAAACTCTGATTGGGGCTAAATTGTTAAGGATCGGCCAAGTGCCTTTCCTGGAATCTGTTTTGCATGACAACAAGCGTCCGCATGCATGCAGTCGCTTTTTGACACCTCGAAACACCCCCTCCCCGACTTTAAACCCGTGAACTTGGGATCAGTAGTCCGGCATGATAATCACTATACCATCAAGGCCGGTCTTTAAGGTATGATGGAAGAATTCTAGAAAACCACGCGTTCTTTATGGTTTCAATACACCTACGATACAATAGTGAAACGCTGTGAATTACAATACTCTTACCAGGATACACATGAATCGTTACGGCTTCATGAGATAAAAGATAAACCTAATTGTTTAATTATAAAAATTAAACTATATTAATTGATACCTTTATTATTGCTCTTAATGGTAAAAAATGTGCAGGATCCGGGTACTGTAATCATTTTTATTACTTCAACATCCCATCGTACTCTAGCAAGATTCATACTTTCAGCAACAACGAATTATGATGGCACTGTATTATAGAAATAAGTTTTATAGTCTTGTTCATTAAACATCTTTAAATGTGCATAACCATAACATCATTTCAACCACTCATTTTACTCCTTTCTTGCGTGATAATTCTATCACATTAATTTTGCTCTGGATTTATCACCCCTTCATTTGGCGAGCTAGCAGAGAACCTCAAAAGGTAAACAGCGAGGCAGGACCCAAAACAAAACATTAATTTACCTAAACTAAACAAACCTTGGTCCCCAGAGCATTTAATAATCCAGACAAAACAATATTTAAGTGTAAGGCATTAGAAATCAATCTTAACTGATTGCCGAAATATGGGAATGGACTTAATAAAAAAATTGATTTCTGTATCATGATGCGTGTTTCAATTTTTTGTCCTTATTCGAAGTATGGCGCAAATAATATTTATGGGTAGTTTTGTTCAAGGTTACAAGCAGGAGTCCAATAGAAGTGGAGGTATTGTGACATTTTGATGTAATGACGCAATTTCTATTTTCACAGATATTCTAGTGAAAGCGGTAACTGCGAAGGTCGAATAACTGAATATGGTAAGAACGTACAATATGTGCATATACGGAGAATGCTCTATAATATTCACAGGAAGTGAATATTTCCTCAATAAAAATGTGGATCTCATCAACTCAATATTTGCAGCGACACGACACGCAAGGGGGTACACAAAATTTACAAAAACCGTAAAATGTTCTGGATAATGTTCCCATGTTACTGGTTTCGAATTGGGCTCGCAAACGAAAAGAATCGCATCAAACGATGAATGCATAAACACACCCTGAACACTTCAAGAAGTATTTAATTAATGATATTACAATAATAAAGCGAATACAAATGATAAGTAAAGCCAGTTATTACTGGGAATGAAGCTAGGAAGATACAATATATTCGATTTCCTAAATTCCTGAAAATACACTTAAACGAATTAAAAAAAGTATTTTAAATTATATTAATAACTTTGCCACATTTCGAAAAATAACATTTTTAGATGCGCACAATAAATTAGACTACTTTTTCAAAAATTATTTATAAAATTACCAATTTCCAACGCGCTGGGAAATTGGAAAAAACGTTTGCAACCTTTGGTGTGTGACAGCTGTCTATGCTTTCATTACAACCTGTGATGTCGGGGAAAATCGAAAATCATCTATATAATTAATTTACAGTGTGCGTAGAAACTGTAACATGTCACGTGGCTCGATTTAGTCGTTCTAATTTTATAACGCGAAACTCCTGAACCTTGGAGAAAATAATTATTTTTAATACAGGGCTAATGTTATCGAAGATTAACATTGGATAACATTATTTTTATATTATGTGGCAACTTTTGAAGGGTTCTAATCAAATAAAATTAGATATACTCATATTTTTTCAGGCCACCTTACTATCCAGTCTCCCGTAAAAGGAATGCAATCCTCATTTAATTCTTTATAAAATTTGGTATGTTCAATGTTTCACCAAACCCAACAAACAATAATTCGGCCTGCATCGCCCACCAAATATTACGATTATTTTATTTACACAATGCCTTCTTTTGCTGCTGTATAGTGCTAATTACAGTGCTTAACAGCTCCTGCAAACAAATATGATTGCTTTCTCTACAAGATGCTAAATGTTGGCTTCTCAGGAGAGCTAAGTTTCCTGGATGAGAATGATGGTACGCGAGGTCCAAGAATTGATGCCAAGTCTGATGAAATATGAAAATAAGTTTAATGTAGGAAGAGCTCTGCAGAGCAGCGTGAAGATAATACAGCATTGCTTCTAGACCACCTGGCTTCTATCAACACAGCAGATTTTAAAGGAAACGGGGAAATATATGAAGCAGATACATGGTCCCAATTATACACGACCCAGATATGATAAACTTTCCTAAATGTCTAAGTTGTTTACGCATTTGAATTCACTCTTTCGTGATTTTCGAAAACGTATATGTTCCTATAAACTGCCTCCAAGTTTGTGTTGACTAGAGTTCAGAAGCTCTCACGTAAATACGATTACAAAAAAACAGTTCATAAACATTTGCCCGTTTTGAACTTATCACTTCTTTACTACTTATCAATTCTTTCTAGTTTATGTCCCAATTGTATTTGTTGTTTAGAGAAAATTATCCAACATTGTTCTTTTTTGAAAGAAATTTATCGACAAAATTTTATTAGTACGTTTAGATTGCTGTTGAGTCTTTAAGATGATAATGAAAGGAAAAGTAATAATCAATAATCAATTGAGCTTTAAGGATCAAGTAACGTGATCACTATACATAAATACACAACGCCAGGAACAATCGGCGTCTCAGAGCTTCACGCCCGTTTCCTCAAGGCATGTGCCAGGTTTATGCATTTATACATCGTATAATGAAGAGCATAACCGCTCATTCCGATCTGCCAGAAGCTTGGAAATAAGACTCACACAACAACATTCGGGGGCTCGTGGACCACGAAGGCCGCGGGGCTGTGTACATTATGAAAGCGACGACAGCTCGTTGCAGCACTCGACATAACGCTGGGCGTGGCGGAGGAATTCGAGCAGGTCAGCGCTTGCGGGAGTGCACCAGCGAGAATGAAGGTGGGGGTGGAGCGGCGGTGGGCGTGGAGCCGAGGGGAAGTAGTTGGTTGTCTAGACATGTGAAGCGGGAAAACTAGTGGTGGTGTCGGTGATGACGACGGTGGTGACAGGATAGGCGGTGCGGGGGCGTTGACGTCGAAGGAGAACTGTCTGGACCTTCTGGAAATGTGTAGCGAGTGGGTGGACGAGGTGTCGCCATGCGTTAAGGTAGTTATATTATGTAGTAAAGTGGAAAATATACCTACTGTTCGCTTTCGTTAGTTTAAATTTCAAACTCACTTTCTAGGGCATATTCCAATCAAGAGGCCACCGCCCCCAGAGTATGCATTCTCAACCCCACAACAATGGTCTGTTTCACATTAAACCTCACTCCACATTATTAGAATTCAGAACAATTGTAGGATATTTCATCACCTTTGCCTGTCCAAACTGATTTACTGCAGCTCCAACAACAAAAACAAATCGTATGTCTTCCAGCAGCGTGAGAAAATGTTTAGAGGGGTGATGATTCTTAAGCAACCAGAAACCGGCAAGTAAGTAATAGGAAAACATTTCCTTCCTGTTTATTAGTTTTGCTAAAATCTCTGAGATTAGAGTTTCGAGTACTTTCAAGACGGTGGTTGAACAAGAAAGAGAGAAAAAGAGTCCCAGATTTACCAACAATATCATTCAAATACAAGTAATTTTAATCATAATGTTGCTAATAATTTGCCAGCATGACAAATGGAGAATTATGTAATTGATTGCTTATACGAGCGAGTGAGCGATGAGCTGGCGAATAATTCATTCATAAAACTTCCAGCTAACGGTCTTTCAGGTATTCTCAGTTTTAAACGGGAAATTTTTGCTTAGGTACGCCAAGATACCCAACATTTTCACTAATGATATAAAAAATTTTCCTGGATTTTTTGTTATTTATTTACACTGTGCTCCAATCAGAATGAACTGGTTAGGAGTTCTCTTTCACAACGTCAATTGGTTCAATATTGCAACCATCAACAAATTGTACCACGAACCCTCACTGCAATATATACAAGTATGGTACTTATTTTGAATACTCTCGTACTGCAGATTAGCGATGGGCCGTTCATCAATCAACCAAATATATTGAACAGAAACATCAAATCGTATTCAAAAATGCATATCTAGTCATAAATGTACATTGATGGTTAAGTAGATGTTAACATTCAATATTTGAAAAGCGACCAATTGAAAATAATTGTTTTTTAAATAAAAGATATCAATGGAATTATCCTTATTATTCACAATGTGATTGAAAATCATTAACATATTATCTTACCATATCTAGGTCATTTAAAGTTGTCTTCAGATCTCTGAAACTCATGATTTGGTAAGCCATGTGTGATACCGTCTTTGAGAAATCGTAAGAGGATTCCCGCCTGCCAAAAATAATGATGAGTGCCATGGCAACAAAAACTTTGTATACACACGACCATTGGTTGCCAACTTGGCGCTACCAAGGGAAAGTCTTCCCTTTTCGAAACGATGATCCAGGGTATACGAAGAAAGTGACACGTTTAACGTTACCGGTGTGACATTCACTGTTTCATAAATGAAAAATTAATTTCCAGGAACCAATCAAACGCCAAAAATGAGTGAAGAGGTTTTTTTTTTTTTTTCTAAAAGTGTAGTATAAGTGAAGTTGTTTCTTCAATACATATTACTGAAATATATACTACTTTCAGCAAAAAATGAAAACCTCTTCCAAAGAAGTTTGTCTGAAGTTAGACAATTTTTACATTCTCGCTTTTACCTCTTAATAAGAGAATTACTTTCTCGCGCTCGCAAGACGAGAAAGTTATGCAATCCTTCGCCGAAAAAAAGGCAATTTTTCGGCAGAAAAAACGTATTACACTAACGAAAACATGAATAAATACTGTTACTATAAACAGTACATTACTTCCTCTCACACGTGCTATAGCCAGAATTCACGTTTTACGGGTCCTTGATATCGGAAAAATGGTTGACGACCAAACGTCTATCTGTCTGACCATGAAAACCGTCCAGCCAATTCACTCCAAAATTGATAATTCTTAATGGATCTGAACAAACTGAAGGCAAGTTCAAGTTTTAGAGAGCGAAAACATCTTGCAAAACTACAATATTGAAAATATTTTTTTTTATTGAAATCTCTTCTTTAAATCTTGGAATAAGGTCATGTTCAATTTTTCGACAATTAGAATAGTTTTCGTGTAATTTTGCGCCAAATAAAGGGAATTTAAAAATGTTTGTAACCTTTTTTTTCTCAAAAATTGCTCTATTTTTTTTTCTTTAAATTTCCTCCTCATATGTATCAAGGGACGGTAAAAATATGGTGATAGCCTCATTTTCGACGAACTCCGTATTTTCGATAATTGCCAAAAGGTAGCATTATCGCGCGATTAGCGTCTAAAATCGTCACATGTATCTTAAGCATACATCATCGAGCGGCAACAAAATTTCAGAACGTTAATGCGAATAATGCGGTCCATCGTAATCCAGTGTTTCAAACCTCTTATTACAGGGCTCTGGTAACGAAAAAGTTGATGAATCCAGTTGCTAAATTTAGAAATAATTCTCTAACACGTGGTGTAGCCAGAAGCTCTGTTTTGTGGGTCCTCGATACTGAAAAATTGAATGAAACCAAAATGTATGTTTGTCCGTCCGTCTGTCCGTCTATGAACAACGCTAACGGCAAAACCGTTTAACCGATTTTCCGCAAAATTGATATTCGTCAATCGATCTTACAGATGTCGCGGGCCCTTGAATTTGAAATCCATATAATTACGGAGGATACTTTACATGAAGGCCCGGGGATATTTTCCAAATTTTCACAAAAAATGACTCCACCAATTTTAATCAAATTTTGTTGCTTGATAGTGTGAAGGACGTTTAAGAGAATGGTGCAGGTCTCATGTTCGTTGAAAACTCTGAATTTTCGAAAATTGCAAAAATTAAAAATATTTACGGCGTCTTCCTACAATTAGAATTAAGAAGATAAAGATTTTACTCCTCAATTTCCTCAATGTAATCTGTTCCTTAAAGATAGTTTTTGAAATAAGGTCATATACAATTTTTCGACAATTTGAGTACTTATAACGTAATTTTGTCTGAAAGTACGGGCGAGAAAGTGCGTGATGTATTAGCACTACTAGTTTTAATATTGCAAACAATGTTTTTATAGTTCGGTGTTAATAGCTTAGGTATGCCAAAGGCGACTCTCTGGACACCCTCAGCACCTACATGGAAGGTTCAAGCCCCCACTGGGGGGGGGGATATTGTCGTCATGTTCGAAATCTATGCTCTTGCACTAAATGTGTAAGCACAACTGACTCTCGACCCACGCTCGTGCAAGTTCATGTACACTCTCCAATATAGGCTCACGAGCCCCATCGGCACCATAAATGGGGAGACCGATAAAAAATACCTTGGCTGCATCTGGAGCAGTAACCGGAAAACGTCATTTCGGACCGAAGCGTGCAATGATGTAAACAGTAATATCAAAATTCTTCAATAAGACTGTATTAAAGTTAGTAGGAGGAATGAGGTTTCCGGGTGTAATTGAAGACAATATTTTCTCTGGTATTGCAGAGACATTTTCTTCTTCATCCGTATCACAACGTTTCGTGTTCTGGTCTGGCCACATCATGCAGCACAAGAATTCTCTAGGGTCGAGAAAGTTCGCAGCATAATAGCACCTGGGGAACACTGCTTATATTTCAAAGATTCTTCAATACGTTTGTCTGCATTAAAATTAGTTACACGAGTGAGGTTTCTACGTGTAATCAAAGACAAACATTACAATGCTCTGCTATCGTCCATACATTTTATTTGTCATTTAAAAAGGTTCTAGAGAAGGAATAAAACGTCTTTATGATAATAGTGGTGCATTGATTGTCTTTAATTAATCTGGAAACCTCATTCCTGTAACAAAACAGCCATACAACGTAGACGCCGCGTACGCCTCCCGGTGCGACGAATGCGAGAAGCGTGCGAGGGCGGCGAGGGCGGCGAGGGCGGCGAGGGCGGCGAGGGCGGCGAGGGCGGCGAGGGCGGCGAGGGCGGCGAGGGCGGCGAGGGCGGCGAGGGCGGCGAGGGCGGCGAGGGCGGCGAGGGCGGCGAGGGCGGCGAGGGCGGCGGCGAGGGCGGCGAGGGCGGCGAGGGCGGCGAGGGCGGCGAGGGCGGCGAGGGCGGCGAGGGCGGCGAGGGCGGCGAGGGCGGCGAGGGTGTCCGCGGCGCGGTGGAGAGGGGGTGGTACGTAACCGCCCCATTGCCGCCGCCTCCGCCTCCGCCCGGGCGGTCGCCGCCAGCGGCAGAGGTCCACGCGGAGGGAAATTACCACCTGCCAGCGTGCACTGCCGGGCTGAGCTGGGCCGGCCTGGGCTGGACCGATCGGAGGGCGAGCGGCGCGGCGCGATGGGCTGGTGAGCTGCGCGCTGCCGGCGGAGATGCGCACTCTGTGTTTACACGCGCCCGCCCACACTCCCGCTCCGCCCTCGCCCCGCCCCGTCACAAACACTGCCATTCAGTTCGCTTCAATTCTCATATTCGGTTATCTGTGAGCGGACGTGGTGCAAAAAAGCAAAAGTCAACACATTCCCCTATTTTTTAATACCAGTTATTCTTTCATTTGATATATACATACACAAATACTTACATACACACAGTGAGAACTTTAGCATCTCCTGTAAGTTTTGAACGGTTGAAGTCATTGCAATGCAGTTTTCAGCGATGTGAGGAGGAAATGGGGCTAATTGATGTGTGTAGTCGTTTCTATTTTACCACGTGTATTTTACGAGATATTGAGGTAACTTTGTTGGGGTTTTTTCAAATGGAACTATACATAATGTTTTAGTGTGTATTTTGTATATGTGTGTTAAAAATACGGAGATGAAATGGCAGAGGAAGTTCGCAGCATGTCGGTTCAAACGGCATCTCTGCCTAGCACCCGGCGTCTCCTGAACGTCCAAGTAGACGCTGAATCCGGCCACGGAAACCTAAACTTTCATCAGAATTTACTATTTACTAACTTTATCTGGTAATTATTTCTTTTCAGATACTTAACTACCGGTGCACTTGGGGTAAATGTTCGTCAATGCAATATAGAGTATTTTACAGTACCTTACATTTTTCTCCACTTAACTTTACTAAACATTATATAACATAAGATACTTTCACATTATTACGAACACTCAAAGTTTTAGTATTATCTAAATAAATTGTGTTAAATGAATTCCAGAACTCCAAAAATCCTCTCCCAACTACTTTTCCCTGACAGATTTCATTTCTGAACAGATCTGTTTCACTTTTTCCTTATAATATTACTATATACGATATAATAGAAAGATTCCAAACAAATTATATTGTCACACTTTTAATCTAGACCTCGGATATTTACGTTTTAAAACCTCGTATTTTGTACACAAAACAGCCTTAAAATGCCCTTGTACTTAAAATAATTTACACAGAAAATAGTTTTTCCCTTTCAGCACTGTGACTTATGAATTCACAAACGTTGGAATATGCAGTTCATTATCTGCTTCCTCCTCCTCTGATTCACAGCACAGTAAGGATAATCTGAGACTTTTATTTAATTAAGGTTTCACCTACAGTCTGATTTATACTCAAAAACGTTTTCAATAAATTTTCCAGACTTTTATTTAATTAAGGTTTCACCTACAGTCTGATTTATACTCAAAAACGTTTTCAATAAATTTTCCATGTTTTTTCGAACACTTTTAGAACGATTTCACGGGACGAATAAGAAGTTTTTGTCTTTTGTAGAATGAAAATGTATTTTTCGGATAATGAAGGAAAAGGAATTTTTAGATGCCATCAATGTTATTTCAAATCGTAATATCTTCAAATGTAACTGTAATGGTGATTTTGACTGTATATCTATATATATAAAAGAAAGTCGTGTTAGTTACACTATTTATAACTCAAGAACGGCTGTACCGATTTGGCTGAAAATTGGTGAGCAGGAAGCTTAGAGCCAGGAGACGGACATAGGATGCTGTTTATCCCGTTCGACAGCGTTCCTGTGTGAGAACGCACGTTTTTGCACGTTTTCGCGTGATTTCGCGGGTTTTCGCACCTTTTTGAGGGTCTTCGCACGTTTTCATGTGTTTTCGCGCCTTTTCGCCTAAGTTTTCTGTGCAGAAGCCTTTTTTTGTTTTTTTTTGAAATTCTTCTTTGTTTGAGAGAAAAACACAAATCTGCAATTGCTTTATTATCACGAGTGCAACAAGGATAATACAGTTTCTCACAGTGAGTGCGACGCGAGAAAAAGATGGGACCGGCTGTTAAGGCGGAACAGAGTTCGCTGGGTCAGCTAGTATCATATAAGTGAATGTTTGGAAAATGTTTGAATTCGATATATACAAATTATTCAGGGTAAAATGAAAAATGAAAATCAATTTTTATAGAAAATAAGCAGTTAATAAAATACTTGTACTGAATGCCGAGATGTTTTAATTCTTACCAGTCGGTAACTCTTTAATAATTCTGAAATGTTTGCACGTTTATATTGCAATTTCAACAATAGGCTTGGTAATCCTGGGTATATGTTCCTTAAATTTAAAAAGCTTTTCGAAAATATTAGAAATAAAATTAAAGAAAAAATATTACAACTAACTGAATTTTTCACTTGGAAAATAATTGAAAAATTTAGGAAGTTGAAACATGAAATAAATTTTTCATAAAGGCACTTAATGAACAGCCCTTGAAGTTACTTGTGTTCAATATGATGAAACCAAAGTACTAAATGACCCTTCTATTAATTTATTCTTTGTCTCAAAGGAGTTATATTTTGTAAAATTTATTAAATTCATATTAAAAAAAACAAATTAAAAAAGCTGCCAATATGCTGCGCACACGGAGTCTGCACATTTTTATTGCATGAATTATTGATTTTGCGTTTATTTTTACGGCGTATTTTCCACACTTTACTTGAGCCTTTGGAGAGCTGCACACTTTATAACATGCGGGTGAATTATCATTATCATTTGCTACCTATCTAATTCATTTGCAATATAGGGAGAGCTATACCATTATAACGCAAGTCGATAATATCCACGTTGCTCTAAGAGTTAGTGACCATTATTAACACCCAAACGTGATTTTTTTTAATCTGCCAATTTCATGAAAGAGGAAATTCTGAGTAAAATCGTAAGCCCTCTCCGTGGCATGGACTGAGGTGTGAAACTCCGCACACAGCCACCGTTTCAAAACACAAACCCAAACTTCGAAACAGCCCAACAAACGAAACTAAACGACCTCGGGGCACATCGATGGGGTGTCCACCACGCATCCCACTGACATCTTTATGACCGAGAGAGAGCCACCACAATAAATTAATCTTGTCAATCAGTACTTCTACTTAACGAAAGCACACTAATGAAATATTACAGACTGTCACCAGTGATACAGGTTAAACGCTTTTCATTAGGGCAGCGGCAGGAGATTGACGAGCATGGTGAGGAGGCGTGGGGCGTTGTAAGGCTGCGCCGGGCGTCTAAACAAATAATTGATTACAATGACAGGGGGAGGGCCGCGGCGGATCGGCTTGAAATAATAACCGACGTCTGCGGACGTTCCCAAGGCACCCGCAGACAGGCCGCCCTTCAGTAGCCAGACACACGCACACGGTCGCAGCGGGCAAGGGCCGCTCCAGAAAGGACTTATCGGTTGGCAGTGGCGGCCGGTTCGGAATTCTATTGGTTGCGCCAGTTAGTGATGCGACATCGATAACAAAACGTCTATGTTACCAATTATCGATATTCAAAATGAAAACATCGATGTTAATAAAGCATCGATCAAAAACCACATATGACTTTAAATATTGATGCGATGTTTCAAAAGTGGTTTAATGATTTCTAAAATAAAATTCATGAGAACAAAATTTAATTTTTCAGTGACCGTGTTTATTAATTTATAATGAAGATTAAACTGAAAACAAACTAAAAATAATAAGAGCAAATAAAAATTCTCTTCTTAAAAGCCTGAGCGCCCACAGTAATCTCAAGAGGTCACAGCTTCCTGAGTTCGCCTTACGTATGCCACCTCTCCATGTGCGAAACACCAGGCCATTGGGGTCATCCTGAGCTGATAGTTTGCTCGATGAAGATAGTGCTATTGGCGGACTCTCTGGAGCAGAATGTGAAGTACTGTGCCGCGTCCATTTGGGCACCGTGTGGTAACTAAGAGACGCATAGAAACAAGTTCAGCGTTCTTTATACAGAGTTAAATCGGCAGACATGGTGCCAATCCGTAGGTGGCTCAGAGGTTCAGGAGGAAACCACCAGATAGCATTACGCCCTCTGCGTTTGAAGAGAATGTTGATAGAGCATCGAATGACTAAGCGCTCGTTCAAATGAATTACTATAAAGAAAATATTTTGAAGAAACGATATTTTACATAGCATCGTAGGCTTTCACGGCCGGAGTCAATATTAGTAAAAGTTTCCGGGTTGGTAGGCCGTGGTCCAGTTGGCATTGAAGTACTAAACGTTTCGTCCACAGCTGCGGTGGACATCTTCAGTGGCGGCAGCGTCGTGGGGGTAGTCTCCGGGTCGGCGGCTGTCCAGCGACTGACCAAGTCCGACGACTCAGTCGCTGGACAGCCGCCGACCCGGAGACTACCCCCACGACGCTGCCGCCACTGAAGATGTCCACCGCAGCTGTGGACGAAACGTTTGGTACTTCAATGCCAACTGGACCACGGCCTACCAGCCCGGAAACTTTTACTAATATAAACGATATTTTGTACACACATTTGTGGTGAACAATTTATTTTCGTTCCTTTTTGTTGGTGGTGCCATGGCACACTGGCACTACCCTACAAGCCGCCACTGCCGGCTGGGATGGCTAAATGACAACATCCGCTGCCGCGGCAGCGTCTCTGAGCGGGAGGTTCCGGTCCTGACTGTGATGGATTTCCGACTGTTCATTTACTAAAATAGCTAGGTTGAATTCAGTATTGGCAGAGTTAGTTGTCACAGCCAGCATTGCAGTTGTCTCTGCATTGCCTCTGACTGGGCAGTCCTAGAGTTCGAGACCCAACGGTGGCGAATTTTCGACCCCCACTAGAGCGCTAGGTCCGATTCAGTTCAGTCAGAAGAATTCTAGCGGTCGGCCGCTCCGATCAGTAGTTTTCCGTAGGACACTCGTGGGTCTGAAAAATATCAGGCGATTTCTGGAGAAGTACACTAAGAAGGACCAAGGATCACACGCGTTCTTTCCTTACTTTTCCTTTCCTCGTACACTTCCATTTACATGCACTACAGCACCATACATGTTTCACACATGTCACGAGACCAGTCGGGAGGTTAGAGCTTATCCGTCTGTGGCGGTGTGCCGCTGAGGAAGATACCTCGAAAGGTAAATTCCCCCAAGTGTAGGTTGCCTAGGGATCACCCAATACAGCGAGGGAGGAACACCACCGCTTCCCAGGATAAAACATTCACTACATTAACGGTACTAATAACCGTAGCAGGTAACATGTTCGGAAACAGAAATCAATCGAATTCAGTCACTGTCGGTGAAGAAGAATTCGAGCGGCCGGATACTCTGATGATTAATTTTCCGTGATTTCTACGATTAATATCCAGTCAATGCCGGAGAAATTCTCTAGCAACGAGCCTCGAACTGTGCACGATGTTTCCTTTCTCGTTTTCGTTCCCTCCTCGTCCGTTACTCAGGCACACACCGCCCTTTGGAGATGATATCTGGTGGAGGAACTACCCGCTAGAAGACGTGTAGGTCGGCCCGATATCCCACAACCGAGCTGGAGGACAAGACCAATGCCTTCCGGCTTTGGTCAATACCTTCCGGTTTGGGTTAATTCCTGGGACTAATCATCAAAGACGTTGACGTGCCCAGAAACACTGAATTCTCACTCAGAAATTATTTATAAAATAGGGATTTTTTATAGGATTTTTTTAAAATTATAGGAACTATTTATAAAATAAAATAATTTACAATAATAATAATAATAATAGTAATAATAATAATAATAATAATAATAATAATAATAAAATGGTTAACATCAATTTGATTGACACATTTAAAAAAAATAGTACTTGTATATTCAACTTTATAAATGGAGTAACTATAAAATACAATCAACGTAAATAAGTTTCCCGAAGTTAATCTGTTACAAGAGCTTCTATTTTCTGTTAATTTATCATTTAAGGTTTCTGAAACGATGTTTTAAGTTTAAACTTCTGTGTTAACTCTGAAAATATTACATTTTAAAAATACTTATGCTATTAGTAATAAAACAAATAGGTAATGATTATGTTCATATTTATTTGTCAAAAAATACAATTTTATTTCTACACATATTTTACAGGAAACCAAGGCCCCCATAGACCCATCCTTGGAAGAAACAGGGCTCTAAACTTCCTAAAGTTTCCATACAACTCTGCATTCTGCGAAAACCAGCCGACCACTGCTTGGGTTCTACTTGGTGAGCGCTCGCAGGAAGACCGGGAAGCTACCTACCGAGCGCGACTTGGCATTTACAACGCGCAGCGTCCGGCACTGCGCGAGGTAAATGCCGCGAACCCGCATTTACAGGTTTTCCGCACACGAGCCATCGGTTGCCATAGCTCGCGCGGCGTCCGACAATGGGCGTGGTAAATGCCGGGAACCCACATTTACAGGCTTTCCGCATACGAGTCACAGGTTGCCATACTTCGCGCGGCGTCCGATAATGCGCGTGGTATTTACATGCCCGCCATAGAACCCGCATTTACAGGTTTTCCGCCTACGCATTTACAGGTTTTCCGCACACGAGCCATCGGTTGCCATAGCTCGCGCGGCGTCCGACAATGCGCGTGGTAAATGCCGGGAACCCACATTTACAGGCTTTCCGCATACGAGCCACAGGTTGCCATACTTCGCGCGGCGTCCGATAATGCGCGTGGTAAATGCCGAGAACCCGCATTTACAGGTTTTCCGCACACGAGCCATCGGTTGCCATAGCTCGCGCCATCGGCCGTCGCCGACAATGCGCGTGGTAAATGCCGGGAACCCACATTTACAGTTGCTTCGCGCGGCGTCCGACAATGCGCGTGGTAAATGCCGGGAGGCTTTCCGCATACGAGCCACTTGCCATACTTCGCGCGGCGTCCGATAATGCGCGTGGTAAATGCCGAGAACCCGCATTTACAGGTTTTCCGCCTACGAGGCACAGGTTGCCATACCTCGCGCGGCGTCCGACAATGCGCGTGGTAAATGCCGAGAACCCACATTTACAGGCTGCCCGCATACGAGCCATCGGTTGCCAGCTCGCGCAGCGTCCGGCACTGCGCGTGGTAAATGCCGAGAACCCGCATTGTCAGGTTTTCCGCCTACGAGCCACAGGTTGCCATTGCTCGCGCGGCGTCCGACAATGCGCGTGGTAAATGCCGAGAACCCACATTTACAGGCTCTCCGCATATGACCGCACTCTACTTTCACAAAAACGTGAGAGAAGCGTAATTTACGAACGACCAGAAAAGGTCTGTTCATTCACCGCAATATTTTGCGGTGCCTACCTACCGCCCAGACGCGCATCCACACGTCTCCTCGCCCTTAAACCATGGAGGAGTCCTAGGTTATCACGGCTGGCATGAGGTGGCCTTCCACGCGCTAGCGAATTCTCTGGACTGCATTAAGAAGTGTTTGAAACTTCTCACTCTAACGCACTTCATAGCGCTTACGGATGCGGAAGACTGACTGGCTCTCGGTAGCAAAACAGTTATTTTTTCGCATCGTTTTAAAACTTTCAAAATCTCAATAACTTTTTACAGGATTAGCAAAATTATGAAATATTTCCACAGTTCGCCACACAGGGCCACGCAGCGCTCCACCAGCAAACGCACGGCCGGGGAAGGGAATCTGATTTTAGTATCTTCTTCTTCTTCTTCCTAGGGCTTTTATCCAGCCGACAGCCGGTTGCCCTTTACGTCCTGAAGGGACGCATATTCGACCACACACTAGACAAACGTGCGGGCTCCTCTAATCTGGGGTGTTTCTTGAACTCTTCGGACCGAAGCGCCGAGTCGGTACTCGCTCTTAGCCACCTCGGCCATCCAGGTCGGCTTTTTTTAGTATCTAATGATACGAAATTTATTTGAAATATTCACAAAACTATTGCGATTTTTTCTTGAACTCTGCTTTCCATCAACCGCATTTTCAGATTTTTGTCGTTCTTTGACTGAAGGAATTAAAGGATTGAAAATAAGGTTTTGTCGTAAGTAATGTGGTTGATTTAACTTTTATCCCTATAAATTATTGGTTACCTCATGATCTCTGCTACCACAACGAAATTTATCAGAATGAAGTTGAAAGATGTACATCACCTACTAGAATGTCATGAAAAATGGTGCAAAATCTTTCGGTTCGATTGAAAAGAAACTGATCGTGAATGCCCCTAATACAAAACCTCATTTCATCACCTACGTAGTGCATAGCAACACGATGATCAAGAATGTTACCACATAAGTTGTTATACTTGTTTTATTTCACTTATCATAGTAGCCCAATTTTGTGGTCAGCAAAATATCCCGGAACAGGAGGTCCATGAAATTGGTTCAAGAAATTTATCTCAAACATGCTGTAACAACGCTCTATATTGTCAAATTTTGTTTAATAAGAATTTATTTTGATTTATCTTCCTACAATTACAAATAACTTCAATTTTCCATACACACTGAATTGATCTCACCATCTAGTTTTTTCCCTCTTTTTCTCTTCCCTGTCTTTTGCATAGAGCTTGAATTATATATTATGAATTTTAACTAATAGTTTCCCTTTCTTAATAAGCGCCTTTTCTGATGTCCTGTAATTTGTCTACAAATTTTCTAACTTTGTTTTATGTAAAACTCTCTAAATTTTTAATAATGAATTGCTTGCTTTGTTATACCACTTTCTCATATGGTTTTTCTATTCAAATTTTCTTACTCACACAGAATTTTAGTATAATTACGATTATACTTGTTTACTAGATTATAAGTCAATTTATTCATGTTATTTACAATGAAAGATGACGTTGAAAGCTGAATAATGGCAATAGCACATTTAACTATTCACTCCACAAATTAAAGAATATTACGATGAAAAGGACTGGCAATTAATAACGTACGAAAATTTGTATAGTGATTACGTTGGTAAATATAGGGAGTGAATTTGATAATGTTCTGTAATATTTTTTTAAAAAATATTTATTTCCTGTCCAACAGATGAAGCTTTTTAGGGAGTTGAACTAGTACAATGATATTACTATCACAACTGGTTATCGATGGTTAGTAATTCCAAGAAGCTACAATGTACATTATCTCTGTAAAACGAGTTGGGAATATTATTATTATTATTATTATTATTATTATTATTATTATTATCATCATCATCAACATTTTGGATTTTTATCCTAAGTTTTGCTATTTTCTTTAAGCTAACTGTGACCTGTGCCTGATGGCGATTATACGTGTTTAATTATTTCACATGTTATTTTGAGGGGATTTTGTCTTAAAAGGCTCTGAATATATGATTTTTAATAAATTGTACATAGACCTGAATTTAAAGGTCTATGGAGGTGAAAAATCATCTTTAGAGAAACGGGAACAGGTTCTGATTCTTGAATTGTGGATTTACGAAAGTTGAAAATACGGGTGCAAGGTAAGAACTGTAGTTTGAAATAAAATGAATCCTTTAATTTTGTCAGAAATTCAGTGATTGGAGAAACTGGTAATTCACGATGTATTTGCGAATGAACCAATGTGCTTTGATGATTTTACGTAAAAATTTGATTTGAACCGTTTGTACTAATTTGATATGACTCGGTGGACAGTTACGTCATACAGGACAGGCTTAAGCTAATGTAGGACGAATTATTGAAATAAATAATAGTAGACTATTTTTGACACTGAGGTGTAACTTATAGTTGATTAGGGGAAAAGTTTACTCATTTTGATGTAAGCATTATTTGATAGATTGAGTAAATGGGGTTTCCATGTTAGTCTACTAGGACGAGATATTTCACTGCTGTTCCGGAAGGGAGTTATGGGACATTGGTATTTTCTATTTTTAACTCTGGAGGTGTAGATGGCCTACGAAGAGTAAATATTTTAAATTGAGACTTTTGGGGTTTGATATTTATTCTCTTGACTATTTCGTACTGATAACTCCCTTCTGACGATCTTTTAACAAAATCGTCGTTTTTTAAGTAGCAGTTCAAGCAGGCCAAAGTTTTCGTGTGATACATTTTTCCTTTTTATTGGACGGGGACAGACTTTTCTAATTTGTATTACTATTGGATCCAATATTGCATGGACAACACTCATTATTTTTCTTGCTTTTCAGACGCGTATAAATGCGAGTTTAACTTAATTTTCTCATTCAGCTCCCTTTAGGAAACTCCAACGCTTTCACGTATATCAAGAACATTCCTACATCTAGTCTCTACTTAATGTTTCCAATGTCATCAAAAGCTTATTTCGGTAGCAGGGGCATTGTACTTTCATAAAATGATTTCAAATATCAAGGTCTTGAGAGGTTAAATAAATCAATCAAATAGTTATTAGTGGATATTTGTTTAATTTCAATTAAAAATTGTATCAGACGTATCGGCAGCCATTTAATAAATAACCAATAACAACTGTTTGTACATAATCTCTGAAAATCTTAATATTTGAAATGTTATAAAAACTATACTAGGGGGTTGTGGAGTTCACGATATTGAGTAGCATATTACGTGCGCACGTGCTTCTCCACCGAACGTTTACCAGACGAGAGCGCACTGTCCAGGGACATCGACTTACATCATCCACGTTTGATCCCCATGGCTTGTTCCTTTCAACGTCTGCCCTTCATGATTAGATGTAATTTTCTGCAATATAACTACAGTAACTCCCTCTCTTATAGAATCCACATCACACCTTTCCAAATTGCCCGCAGCAACTTCATGATCCTCACTTTAGATATTCGTTCTGGTTAGTTGCGGATTTTTATTAAGTAAAACACGGATGCATCTGCACTACACGCAACTTTCCGCACGGGAGCCCTCGTCACCACTCGATGCCTCCCGAGAATGCGGCGGGAGTGTGCTTCGAGGGATGCCAACTTGCACACAAGAGAAAAGAACTCCGGAAGTGAAACTCTGCCCATCTTCTATCTTCAAATTACATCCCCTGGGGTAGAGACAATGTGAAGCAGGTACAATTCAATCACAAGACTTTGCTATCTATCGAGTGTTATTACGAATGAACTTGTCTGGATTGGGGATAATCAAACAAAGCAAATATTAAATTAAATTAAATGTTCATAACATTGCATCAATATAAAATATTATAAAACAAGTTTCAAAACCTGTTACACTTCCCCCATCAGGTGATGTGTGAACAAAATCAACGTTTTTTTCATTTTACGTCTACAGAAATGTCATTGTGCTAAAGGCAAACAATATCGATATCTACAGACTTCCTAAATTCGCAACTACTCCGGATCGAGAACGGTAATTAAAAAAAAATGAATTAATTTTGAAAACAACGTAAGTAAAATTTGTTAAAGAGAACGAAACAACTGTCCCATTTCAGCGAATGTTGGATACGATTAGAAAGAGAAGAGGGTTTCATTTTTCCGGCTATTCTTACATACCACAAGCTTGACGTGTCCAACACTGAGAATTCTGCGCTCTTTAAAAACCCGCCACCCCAGCTGTGTGCGAACTCGCGAACTTAGGTTTTGGAAACCAATATTAACTTACATACCACCGGATCCGGTAAGAGAGTTGGATATTGTTGACGAAAATATACACGCTTGTGCTTGACTTCCCACATTTGTGACGTCTCAATCGTAAGAGCGTCATAATTACGATATCACCGACTTCCCGTCGATTGCTTCTTCTTTGAGAAACAAAGGTCTTTCTCGATAATAAACAAATAAATTTCAAGAACTGTCTTACAGTTTACTAGTTACAAGTTCTTAACACTTAGAAATTATTACTGCTAATATACCTAGCATAACATGCATTCATATACATAAACCCGCATTCCCGGGGATCAGAGAAACTTTCGAAATTGTCTTCACGACCTCGCAAAGCATTCTGCTTGTTTATTTAGGATAGTCTGCCATAATATCCCACTGCTAGGACAACACAACTGGCAACAATAACCCGCTACGGTACACTTTCAACTTCCATGAACCTTCAATACGCCCCGATACGGAGTAATATTTTAACGGCATTTCAACCTCACGCAAGTTCTCCCCCTTTGTAATGCGCATTGCTTTGCAAGTCTCTAGGAAAAGGACGCTGCGTGATAGAATCCTACTTTTAATTCCAATGGCGTCTTAATCCGGGACGAGATAACGGACGATGTGCTCACGCTTCTGAAAGCGGTTCCTCGCACCTGTAATTATGCAGTTCGTGCGGCAGGCGTCACCTTGTAATCGGGAAGGCATTGATCACGACCGGAGGGCAGGGGACGAGTGAAGAATCTGTGAATCAGCCGTCGGCGATAAGTTACTTGGTCGAGCCTGCGTAGAAATTATATGAATCTCTGTTTTATATTTACGACTCTCTATTTAATAAAGTTGTGTGGAAGAGACAAGATCAATGAAATGTACTACACCTCCTTCACCATGTATGCGATTAATAATTAATGTGTTCGTGTTTGGGAGAAGAGAAACTTGAAATTCTAATTACGAAACATTTCAAGAGATTTTTCTTAGTTGTATAAAACATGGCATATTAGGAATAAACATTTACCCAATTTTGCACTGCAGTATATGTTAATTATTTTCATTTTTATTTTGACTCTCAAAATCATTATTTGTTTGTTTGTTACGAAAATTCATTTGTTGGGAAACGCGTTGCTTTCAAGTCATTAAAATGTTTTTCAGAAATCTATGGCAGTTCTCCAACGAACAATTTTGTTAAATGGTTCAATAAATTATTAACTTATCTCCATTTATTGAATATAGTCCTTCTGTGAAGTGAGAATAAAATGACATGTTTTACTTTTAACAGCAAAGAATGAGGAAGTAGGGGAGTGTAGATGGAGCTTCTCCCAGGGTTAGTTTATTCAAGGTAATAAGAGGTCTTAAAAATACGTGAATTCACAAGCCCCTTAATTGGGATATTCCACGAATATAAATAACAATTAATTAAAAATATTACGTTGCTATCCTTGACATAAATATACATCAGTATAACATTACATTACCAAGTACCTACAATATTACAATAGGAATGTAAAAGCAGCAATCTAGTCCACTTCCAAGGAATCAAATTAAATCAATGAAATCTTGGAGATGAACGCAGATAGAGTGGTTCTATTAACATTAAATATTAATAAACCCCATTGATTTTTATTACGAGTAAAATACTGCCGAAATATTTGTTCGAAAGGACAGAGTTATTCCACAAATACCTATTAGAAAATTTCACTTTAATCTTTGATAAACTGACTCAAACTAATGCAGCAAAATACACCGCCTCTACAACCGCCGATGTTCTCATTCACAATTTAAGAAAACTAAGAGACCAATAAAGTATCCTTCTGTTTTCTGAAGGATTCCACCAGTTTTATACAGGAGGATGTGGTCGAAAAATTGTTCAACATTAACACTTTCAAAACCTTCAATTCCATGAATAGCTGGGGGTGTGCTGGAACTTAAAGGAATGATTTTAGTGTATAAGTAATTGGCAGAAATGAATCTGCCCTAATTTGAATTTGAAACGTCCAGACAACAATTACAGACAGAGCTATGAACTTCGGGAGTAATAATTATTTTTCTTGCAATCTTCATTCCGTTTGTATGACCCTCTTGACATCGACATAAGAACTGAGATAGAATTTTCCTTGCGTCTAGGTGGCATTTAGACGCTTATTCAATGCTAAGTGCCCTATTCTCCCACTCGTCAATTTTGATCTTAAATATTAGAGTCCGGCCGACCGTTTTCTGGCGATGTACAATTGAACGTTTTGACAGAGACGATCATAGTAAAGCACATGAGTACATTAAAGTGATGCAAAATGAAGGAATAAGGAATCAAATAAGGGAGAATACGGTTTAATACGGTTAAACATGAATGGATATGAGATACAGGTCGTGATTGAACAGTAATGCAAATTTATAAAGAAATCAAATTTTGGATGTTCATTTACACACATAATGGCAATCCGAAAACGAAAATAAACGTTAAAATACAAGTAGCTAACATTATTAAACAGACATTGATGAAGACAAAAGAGAAAAATTAAAATTATGGGCAGATTCTTACATTGCTTGCAAGTGCTGAAAAAATTAATATATGATTCCACTTTTATAACAAGTAAACTTACTGCAGTAATGGACAAAAAATTAAACCCACATTCCTATTATACTCAACCGTAACTATGCAATGGCATGTTTCAAATAAAATGATAGGTTCGCCCGAAAACAAGAAAACCAAAATGTATTATTCAAAATTGCAATACAAGAATTCGATTTAGCTATTGCAGATAATAAATAGCGAGGAAATTAACTCCACCTACTACTCGTATTGTCCAAACACATTCAAGCATTCACATAATCACGTGATGAGAGACCTTAAATAATGCACAACCAAGCGTGCCATCACGGAAAAAGCGCATGTGTAAGGAGCTTAATGGAAGAATAAACCCACGTACCTTTATGAGGCGTCTGATTACTCTTCTCCAGCAGTTAACGTAAGGAACCCAAAGGCCGCCACCACCCACCGTTGCGGCCGCAACATGAAGCCCAAATACACGGGGCGTGCACCATCATTATCGCCCGCTGTACAAACACAGGGGTCGAACATTTAAATCCGAAGGAGAACCACTTCTTTGTGGCCGCAACGGGTACCAGGTGGAAAAGAGCTGCATCTTTTCTTCTACTATGAATACAGGAAAAAGGAGGAGAAACGAAAAGCCAATAGACAAGACAAGGGTAATGATGTGAACAAATATTTAAAGATATGAAAGAGATTGAAAATAAGACGCCAAAGAATAAATCAAAGTGAACATTGATAGAGTATAAAGGAAAGTGATTCCACTCTACTAGATGCAAAAGAATATAGGCATGAAGTTCCCACAAAAGAAAAAGATGACAAAAGAAACGAAAATGAAATAATAAATGGATAAGTAGAATATATAGAGAATAACTAGGGAAATAAGACTGAAAAGGACGAAATCCGGAAAGAAGGTGTAGAGATAGAAAAGAACAAAAGTATGAGGACACAATCTGCAAGTTATTACAAGCAAAACCAATATTACACTGCCAGCATACAATTTCTTCCTCTATCTTTTACATGGACAAAGTATTGCTTCAGAACATTAATATTTCTGTAATTTAATTTTTTTAATTTATTTTACGTCAAAAAAACAGTTAAAAACTGCGTATGACGTGCTATGGGGAAAAGTGAATTGTGTGCACATTTTCAAAATTCTGTGATCCCTACACTAAGTCATATACTACTTAAATTTTGAATTTTTGAAAGGGAGGAAAAAAAACTCCCATGTAATAAAATCTATTTTCAAGGATAAACAAGCAATAAATTTTGAAAGGGAGAAAAAAAAACACAAAAAAAACTCCCAAATATTTCTGTAGAAAATGTGATGTTATCGGGAGGAAATCATATTGTCATTATTAATTCCGAAATTCCGTTACGAATCTGAAAAATATTGGGGAATAATATAAAGGAAAAAACACTAGAAAAGATAAAGAAAAACAGGACAGAAAGGATGATGAGGGGAATGCGAGAACAAAAAAGATGGAAAAAGACGATAAGAAAACAAAGATGAAGAAGAAATATAAAATTTAAAAAAAATTCTCATCTTAAAAAGAAACATGGAAGAATTAATACAATGAAACAACGCGAAGGAAGAAATTTGTATTGGGGGGGGGGGGCAGAAGCAACGGAACAGAGAATGGAAAAGGGGGAGGGAATGAGAATAGCGAAGAAGACGCGAAGATGCAGAAGGAGGTGCCGCCGGAGCTGCACGGAGGCCGACGCCCCCCCCCCCCCGCAGCACACAGCCCGCGGCTCCTGACTCCGCAATTGGTCATAACACGCGGTAATGAGGCGTGTTCTCACGCGCCATTGCCCGCTTGATTACAGGCTGCACAGCCGGGCGCCGCCGCTGCCACCGCCTCCACCGCCACCCGCTTCGCACCGCCTGCGCCGCCGCCATCGACACCGCCAGCGCCACCACCGCCTGCGCCGCCGCCGCCGCCTCCACCGCCGCCTCCTCCGCCGCCGCCGCCGAACGGGCGTCGCCGCCTATCTACCTATTAGGAGACCCCGTCCACATTAGCGAAAAACGGGCTAAGCAGGGAGATTCAAGCGATTAGGCACCATCGCGTTACACTGGACGACCAACACCGCTTCACGTCTTCACCCTTCCACAAGCAGAGCTCTATGTTTAGGCTGCAGTTCCGCTCCGTGCGTGCCGTAATTTCGGGGGCAAAATGTTTATATTGCAAGTAAATACATAGTCTGTCATCGGAGGAAATCATTGTTTACAATACGCACTTTAATTTATGTTCTATAACATATAATAATTTTTTAACTGCACTGCATTAAATGCCAATTAAAAGTTTGGGAAGAGTCACGAAATAATTATGAAGGAGACGCGTCAGTTCTGGTTGAGAGACTCGGCCAAGATCTTTATGTAATAATTGGCCCGGGAGGGGAGGGGGGAAGGCAGGCATGCGATTTCGATATTTTGAGAGTAACTACTTTCCAATTTGAAAAATCTAGCAATGGCGGCGAAGGTAGAGATGCAGCATATTGCTACGACTGGTTGATATTTGAAGTATTTTTTACAAAATATTGTCAGGAGAACGGTCCAAGATTTATTTGTAGACAGTTTTGTTTCTGTTGTAACATTTATTCACCGTTTCGAAACCTCTTCCGGTTTCTTTCTCATGGTATACTGAAATATTTTGTACATTTAAAATTATAAAATTTTGTATATAATTATAATATTATATAAGTTAAATCATGCAAAATTAGATAAAACATTGCTAACAAATTTAATTATAAAATGCACCAAGTACAGACTATGGATTCCCTTATATAAATCAAAATCAAAATTTATTAGTTACAATAATTGGTTCACAAATCTGTAGACCATATCAAAAGGATAAATCATTTGATTAAAATGTAAAGATTGTTGAAATTCAGTTCAACTACTATCGTACTACACTGATTAAGTTTAAAAATAGAAAGTTTGGACGAGGGAGCATATTTCATCATGAAAATATAACTGATTGAGTTTCCCTTCATTGGCACTATTATTTGATTAGATTTTTAACAAACGCTATAACACTTCTAAACCTCTCGCACTTTTTATTTCTAGCGTGAATGAAATTATCCTAATAGTATGTTTAAAGAAGAATTAGTACCGTACTACACTCATTAATTTAAAAAATAGAAAGCTTGGACGAGGCATGGAACATATTATAACTGGGTTTCCATTCATTGGCAGTAATATTTGATTAGATAAAAGATAGCACTAACGTACAAGAGAACCATAGCTGGCAGTAGATTTCTCCTCAGTTAATATTCACAAATGCTTCACTATGAAATCGGTTGATAACTGTCGCGTTTAGTAAAAATTTAATTTTATCTCCAATTATTTAAAACTTTTTACTCGTCGCTCTTGAAGATTATACTAAGTCAATGGAATTAAGAAATTTTGCACATGTGAACATTGTAAACAACTAGAGACTATCTTTCTAAAGAAAGCGTAACCCTTCAACCACAATGGCTGCATGTGTGGCAGATTTCAACCAAGAATAGCGGCAGAATTCATAACAACTGAAATGTACCCTTACAATAGTTAAGTTTATTTCATAAAGTTTCATGTCCAAAATTAACGTTTGAAGACGTCCGATCTTTTTCTCAAGCCGTAGTAACAACCAAAAAAGAGGAACAAACTAGTGGTGCTAAAACAGCACCTACTTTCTCGCCTGTAGTTTCACGCAAAATTACGAAAAAGTACTCAAATTTTCGAAAAATTGTACACGAAAAGTTGGACCTTATTAGAAAATCTATATTTAGCGAACAGATTTCATTAAGGGTAAAAATCTCTATATTCATTATTATAGTTGTAGGCAGACACGTAAAGAAATTTGGTTTTTTGTAATTTTCGAAAAATCAGAGTTTTTAATGAACATAATACCTACACAATTCTCTTAAACGTCCTCACACTATCCAGTTACAAAATTTAATCAATGACTGACAATGACCGACACATTACGATTTTTTGATGCTGTTACGGGACAACTGGCCCATGGAAATTCCGTCAGGGCACACTGCCCTAGCAAAGAATTTGCACCATTCGGAGATGGCGCGATCCATAAAGTCTTGCGCATATACACACACACAATCTCTCTGTAAATTTTATTCGGTTTGTATTTCTTGCGCATTTCTTAGATGATACCAATACTTATAAAACTATCCCAAAATATAATACCAAATCCTTGCAGATCAATATTAATTCCAAAATTAATGATTGGCACAAAAAAATACATTTCTTGTAATGAAAAAAATTCACTTGAATGTCACAATGGAATCATCCCATACTTATATACATTACCTACGATTCACAAACAACCCCTGTCTATGAGACCCATAGTAGCAGGCATAAATAGCCCTACTAATTTTTAAGGCAAATTACAGGAAAAAGACCAGACATGTCAATAATGCTCTACAGTTTAATAAATCCATTGATGTTATATTCATACCACCTGGATTAGATTCCTCTGCTCTTTAGATGCTAAATCTTTGTATACCAACATCTCAATTGAATTATTAGACGATATAATTAAAAACATGGATTGACATGAATAAATACACTTCCATCTCCTTAGATCAATTTTTAATAGGTTTAAAAGCTATTTTAAATAATAATTCTTTTTCATTCAATAACAAATTTTATCTACAAACCTTTGGATCAGCAATGGGATCTCCAGTCTCCGCAGTGCTTGCCAACCTAATTATGGAACAAATAGAAGATTTCTGCTTCTACCAAATTCACTTCCATGTCTTATTTTATTACAGATACATGGAGGATCAGATTACAAGTTTGCATCAATCTAATGTTGACATTTTGATCGACATACATAATAAATTTCACCCCCGATTAATCTTTACCACAGAATTAGAAAACAGCAAGAATTATAAATTAACTTTTTAAATATTAAATTAATAGTTAAACAAAAATAAAACTAGAAATGACTGGTATCAAAAACCGACATTTCTAGAAAAAAATCTAAATTATCTGCCCAGGCATTCCAAAACTGAACAAAATAGCTTTGGTATACAATCTTCCGCAATTAATTTGGCTAATCCTGAATGTCATGACAAAAATATCATGACTCAAAAATATCCTTCATAACAATCATTAGACCATCATCCTTTATTGATAAATATATTCAAAATAGATTGACGCATAATTACAAAACAATAACCAGCATTTTCCAGCATAACCATTTTCTTTTTCTTTCCTTAAAGATGTTGCTTCATCATGGGCCAAATTGAAGAACCCATTGGAATATTTTTAGATCTTTACTCTCTGCATATGAATCAGTGAAATTGTCGCTGATTCAATCAGTGAGAGCAAAGTCACTGATATCTTCAGTCGAAATGTGTAGTTTTGCTGACAATCAGTGAATACGTGAACCTTTTCAAAATGACCGCCAGCATTTCATTGGTTGTCAGTTGGCCGCGCCACTATACCGACTGGTCCAGTCATTCACGTGCTGTGTTGTGAATGTACGCAAAATCGCACGGCGGAGCCAGTGGAATAGAGGTTTCCTGCGAGAAAACTGACCTGTGTCTGAAGATTGTTTTAATTGCATTAGGTAAGTAGTTTTCGCTTTTCTGTGACTCGTGTTGTTGATAACTGTGAGACGTTTTATTTTATGGTGAGCATTTGTCCATACTAAGAAATAGGTTATGAACACGTTGTTAATATCACGTATTTGTTTTTGTTATTAACTTGGAAACTTCTTATGTAACTTACGAGTTTTAATGTAACTGTTTGGTAATACAGTGTGAAATATCTGACGTGCAATGGATAATTTCGTTTATGAAATTTGTAAAAGTCCAAAATGCTCTCGATTACACCACAGCAGAACCGGGCATGCCAGCAAACTAATAACTCATTCTTTGGTTTTTTCAATTTAGTTTGACACAAGTCCAGGAGTGGAGTTTTGAAGAAGTGTAAGAGAAAGTGCTGGAGCTAACTGGGGACTCTAACAATGTGAATATTTTGAAAGGTATTTTAATTTGCCAAAGACTGCTGTAATACTGATTTATTTTGATCAGTGTTCCTTGCTTTCCGTAGTCGCTAAACACATTATATTTTACTCATTTACATGGCGAGGCTAGTTTGGCGGAGGAGTGGGAGTGCAGAAGGTACATCAAAGCCATTTGCCACTCCTGAGGTTCCCAATCCAGACCTCATAATAATTCTGCCAGTTAGTATGATCTTGTATGTAATCTGAAAATAAAGTAACCATTTTTTCCTCGCATAACTTCTTGACCTATCTTTTTTTCTGTTTTAGGAGGGCTCTAATTTGCATCTGGAGGAATTGGAAAGGAGAAAAACCTTCAAGAAAAATGTCCAGCAATATTTGATATGGGTGAAAGGATAGAAAAACTATTTGTGTTTTGTTCAGGGTGATGGTTGGTTTTAACATCTGCCCTTTTAATAATAATAATAATAATAATAATAATAATAATAATAATAATAATAATAATAATAATAAAATATTCCTTCACCCATTGCAGCATTTGACTTACTGTTTAAATTAATATTTACAACAAATTTCGCATACTCAACATCTATAGCAATTTTTTTCATTTTTAACAGTATATAATGATTATATCCTTCAAATATTTAATTTGAAATAAAAACTCAGTTGGGTTTCTGTAATAACCCCCCCCCTGGGAAATGAACAATGCTTTTGCAATTGTTCAATTATCATAACCTTCTACCATTGGAGTTAGTTTTGTTATATCATAGAAATTTGATTCTTTGGTTCTGTGTCCGGTATTGACTTCATAGATTGACTTTAAGATTTTCCCAATATCGAGTATGGCCCAATTCTCAATTCATCTAATTTCTTCCTATTCAGGCGATTTTCATGTTCTATGTACACAAGATCTCCCTTTTTAATTCAATTTGTCTCCTGTGTAGGTTGAGTATTTTTTTGTTGTCATTATGAAGTTTTATTGTATTCTTGACTGCTATTTTCCTCTCTCTTTCTAAATCTTCGGCTGTGCATTTTATTTTTAATTCATGCGGTAGGATATTTATGGTTTTACCCTCTAGCAAGTATTTTGTTGAGAATTTTGTCACTGAATGCTCTGTCTCGTATTTCTCCACAGCTTTTTTCACAATAGTTGTCCATAGCAATAGCAGCCTCTTTGTTAGTTTCATTCATAATACATCTTATTTTATTCACTAAAGTCTGGTTTAATCTTTCATTGAGACCATTGGAGAAAGGCGCATCTATGGCAGTAAAAATCAATTTTATTTTTTCTTTACTTGGAATTGTTTTAATTCTTTTGAATTTATTCCTGGATATTGATCCGTTAGTACCATCTGGACATAATGGTTTTTTGTGACTTCCTCAGTTAGTTTTATGAAGTCATCAGCGTTTTGATTTTTTGATGTTAAAATATAAGCATATCTTGTGAAATGGTCGACCAGTAGGTGTAGGTATTTTTTTGTTGACCGGGATCCTCCATAACCTCCGATGGTATCTATAGAAACTATCTTGAATGGGTACATTGCTCAACCTAGGTGTGACATTAATCCATATTTTGATTTTCTTCATGATTTATTCTTTAAGCAGATGTCACAAGTTTCACAAATCTTCTCTATGTTTATGTTTATTTTTATATTTTTCGCTGTAAAGAATAGTGTTACTTTATTTATCATTGCGCTCTTACCAGGTGACAATAAGTATTGTGTACATATTTTAGTAATATTTTACTAAATTCTTCTGATAATGAGAGTTTTTCTCTTCTTTTTAATTTTTATAATAAATTTCATTTTAGAATATTAGTTTTTTCTTATTGTTTTGTAGTTTTGTGCATCTTCTTTGATCCTTTTTTTGTCTTCTAATTTCACTAGGTTTACTATTTTTAATATGTCATCTGAATTTTCATCAGGCTCTAGAACTGGATGCCTGTTTAAACAGTCTGCCTCTTGGTTTAATTTTCTAGGATTATATTTAACTTTAAAATTGTATTGGGACAGATAGTATGTCAAATCACCCAGTTCTTAATCTGTTATTGCTTTTATATTTAAATTTTTTAAAGGTTTATGATTGGAGTGTACCAAAAATTCTCTTCCAAGTAGCCAATGTTGCCAATATATCACAACCTTTTTTATTGCCAAGCACTCAAGGTAAATTGCTTTTTTTTCCTTTTGAGCTTCACTCAATTTTTTCGAAAAATATGCCACTGGCTTATTATCCCCATTTTTGTCCTTGGTTTAGTACAGCTCCGATTTCTTTTATGCGTGCGTTCTTTTTCCAATTGTTCCATTCTGATTCTACTGTATTTTTCAAAATCATACTTGAGTACTAATCTGCGCTTGCATTGTCAAGGGAAAATTTTAGAATTTCTCTTCCACAAAACAGCGTTCACACTCTTTCAAACTCGTTTATCCATTGGCATGCGTTTGAGTTTCTTCCATTTAAATATCTATATATTTAAAAAAAATAAAGCATTCTGCCATGGCTTCGTTTGGAGCTTCTACTGAATTGATTGTAGTATTTTTTCCTTTAAATGAAAGAATGTGATCCCTAGATGTGTTATCAGATATTGTTTGTGTTGATTCACCAACATTTACGGTGTAAATTAATTAATTAAATCATTCTTTAATACTACGCTTATCAGTAGTCAATTGTTTTCTTCCAAAATGCTGTTTCAAAATCGATTATATGAAACGCTAGATGTGAGTCCACGCTGCTTGATGTTTTGTTTTGATTGTTGAGATTTGTTTACAATTCGTCACGGTTTTGTTTCAGTGTAATAATTGCATTGTGGCTTTGACAGTTTGCATGTATTTGCTTTTGTGATGTATTTTTTAGAGAACATTCGGACAGCGGGTTTTGCTCAGTTGTACTGAAGTAGTGAAGTTGTTCACAGGTTATGTCGGATACTGAATAGTTGTCCACGCGCCCCCAAAGAAGCAAACGTACACTGGACGCAGAGAATGAGAAAGTCAGAACAGAAAATGTCAGTTTTGTTCTGCTTTGTACTTCCCATGCGAGAGAAATTCTGCAAATGTGTTTACTCTGTGTTGCTTAAATTGGAAAGTAAGTTTACCTTCGAGCAATATGCCAGAAGTAATCAAATGACACATCAAAAAACTTTAGAAATAATATCCATCAGTATAATAGTGCTCTTTCTTTTGTGTCATATCGTGTATTATTGGAATATGTGGGCCATTTTGCTTTGCCACCTGGTCATGGACCATATGTGTTCAAAATTTTGGGAACTACACATCACAGAATTTCTTCGTTATAACTTGAAGATCCAAACAATGCAACATATTGTGAACATTAGTCTGGGCACAGTATTTTACATTTATCTAAGATCTCACCGTCAAATTTTGAAGGGTTCTCACTAGTATTGATAATAAAATCATTGACAATTTTTCTCAAATTTTTTACTTCAGATATTTGTTGCTTACCTTCTAAAACTTTCTTTAAAAGTTTCTCAATTGTTTCATCTGAGGTACTCGGGTAGATTTTTCAACTTTTCCTCTGTAATCTCTTCTATGTAGTAGTTGTAAAATTGCAAATTTTCCTCTTCATCCAAATATACTTTTGATAGATTTTCTGATAAAGAAATCCAGACTTTGATGTCTTTTTTAAAAATATTTCTTACCTTACCAAATATTTGTGTTGTAATTAGCTCCTTGTGAAGGTTTGTGTTTTGGAGTTCATCTGGTAAGCCATTTAAAGTTTTTACCTCAAGTGAATTAATAGCTTAGAACTTGCGCTTCTTGACACATGCCATCATTTATCAATTGTATTCCTGTCTTTGAAATCAGTGGCCAGGTGCCTCCATTGCGGTGTCAGGTATCAGTCATTTGTTCGGTAGCATGGCAGATTCAAATTTTTAGGAAACGACACACAATAGTCTTTGTTTTCTTTATACACATATATATGTGTATATATACATGTGTATACATATATATGTACATAGAAACAAAGGCATGCAGTGCTGTTAACATTTCCAATTTTAAGCTTGGCAATGCTGCTGATTTTAATTATGAAAATTATAATTAGCAGAGGAAGCTGATTAAGTTGCCCTAAAACTTGCCAAATACTTGTAATAATATCAAATGTTTATTTGTATTTTTACTTTAAAAATTTTGACAGATTTAATGTTCTCTATTTATTTTTATTGTAAAATTCACATAAAAATCCATTGAAATGTATTTATACACATTTAAATTATAAGAGGATTATAATTCTTTCACTACTTTCTTCTCAACTTTCTTTTCATAATTCGTTGTATTGTCACCAAAATTGTCAATAATATGTACATAAAATAATGTGTTAACTGCAGGCCAATTTTTTTCCGTAGTGAGTTTTGAAAAGTTCCTGAACATCGGTTTTCTTCTGTTGTATGTTTTTCATTGGTTTAATTAAAGACTTGTATTCACCTATCTCACTTAAAAAGGCAGTATCTCCGCAACGCGTCAGCTGTGTGGTTGCTCAACCAAAAAGCTCTATCTTCCCCGTGTTAAATCGAAGGACCAAGGAGTAAAAACAATAACTTCATTAATAGAGCCAAGAGGGTGGTGCAATTCCTGGCAAGGCACCAGACACCGGAGAGAGCGCCATTTGGACGCCCTTTCGTTTCAAAATGATTTCATATACATCGCTATTGCTGCAATATCTTCAATAATGAATGTTTTAAAAGGAAAATGTAAATTCCTAAGATATTATGAGATCTTTTTCATTTTCTGGGGGTTGTGCAACCTAAGCGCGAGCCGCCACTGCTGGGATAGCAATGCGATATTTCAAATTCAAATAAGGGAGGCCTTGCTTTCACTGATTGCAACAGCTATTTACTCCACTGGTTCAATTAGTTGCCACAGATTTCACCGATTCAAACAGTGTAGTTTCACTGATTCAAGCAGTGAAGTTTCACTGATTCATGCAGTGAAGTTTCACTGATTCAAAAGTGGTCTCGATTTTCACTGATCCATTCAGTTCAGTTCACTGATTGTCAGTGGTCGGATTTTAACTACCACAATCAGTGAATAGTCACTGTCAATCAGTGGCTTTTCACTGATTCAACTTGAGAGAGAAGAGTAATCGAAAACTCCGCGTGGCACTACGGCAGTAAAAGGCACAACCTACTTTGCGATTTTGGAAGGACCCATCGGTGGACATGAAGTTATGGCCAGAATACATAGATTTCATATAATTTCTGAAGATCAGTTCCGATAATGTGCTCCTCGGAAAGCACGGCGTCGCAGATAAATACCGCGACACCCCGAGCGAAAAGCCCGTCATCTTGGTCGAACGGGTAATTGTGAAAACCGTGAAGAGAGGGAATTTTGGGGTAGAAGAGTTTCCTGCAAGAGATAAGCGGGTTATGACGAGAGATTAACCCTAATTCGTCTAAATAGGAACGGAAACCTTTTATATTCCACGAGATAACCATGGTTGAAATTGAGGTGGGTTTATTTTTCTTCTTCGTCATTCTGTAAGGTGCTTTGAGCACTAGCAGGCTGGTTTTCGTCCACAGCAGTGTCCTGACTACTGCTAAAGAGGGCAACGTTGAAGGGGAAGCCTGAGCAGTGATTGGTGACCGAGATCTAGAGATTTCGTTGGCGCACGAATTTAGGTATTTATTGTTGCTTGGTTTACTGTATATTTTGGTGTATTAGATGTTTTCTTGGGCTTGATTACCAACGGATTAGAGTTGGTGATTTGAGTAAATACAAAGGAGACCTGACAAGCTGCGACGCATATACATGGTAGTTATTTAATTTGTTTTGCAGCTCGATGTTGCCTTCGCAGACTTCACGTTACTGGAGAAGGACTAAGAGACATCTACAAGGTTTCTCACCAAGTAACAGCGTTTACCCTCAGGAAATGACGCTAACTAGGATCTTCTGAATCTCTCTCCTTTAAAAGTGTAGGGAAATTGGGAATGTGCCGCATTGCCTCCTTCGCAGTTCACACAGTGCAATGTTGTAGCGCAGGGTTCTACTGCATGTTCTGACCTGCCACCCTTAACGCATACCGGGCTAACTGCCATGCAGCGTGTTTTTGGCATGCGTACGGCCGAACCTTTGGCATTTAAAGCAGCGCTATGGGTTCGGGACATATTGCCGCACGCGAAGATTGTAAAAACCGCAGAAGACCCTTTCTGCAATGGCTGGGAGGATTGAAAGTATGGATCAGAGTGGATACGGGGATCTCTCTCTCGTTCTCCTTCCTCTTGATCCTCAACACCTCGGTGACACCTTCGCTGTTGAAAAATGAGCATTTCCTCTCTCTCAGACACAAAATCATAATGGTTGACCACTCCCTTACAGAGGGTAAGGGTAGAGAGAATGTACCACATGGAGGCCGACAATCTGCTTAGTTTTCAGTACCTTCTCGATCTGCTCGTCGGTGCGCGCTTCAAAGAGAATGGCACCATTCCTTCGCTGCACAACCGCCTCGATCTTTCCGAAAGACTTTTCGATTTCTCAAGCAAGACGGACCGCACTCACTTGAAAATTTTCTTTCCCGACGCATGACATAAGATATGGCATTTTTTTAATACTTTATCCTCTTCTCTAAGGAAAAAGCTATTCAAATCGACCTTGGGGAGGAGGGCAGAAGTGGTTGCGAATCCTCCGTGGAGTCCAACAAGGGGACATCCCACTAGGGTACCACGGTTGACATGTAGATATAGGTGGATTGCACTGCCCCGTTGTGGATCACCCCGCTCACCCAGTTCAGTACAAGATCTAGTCCGAGTCAATTGATCGGGAGTGGGTTAGCACCCGACTGCCGTCTAGAAGAACCCGAGGCCAAAAAAGTATACTGGGACCTACTAGGTGCAGAGTTCTCCCCTCAGACATCAGGGCTCACCAGAGAAGGCCAGTGAGGAAGAAAAAAGAGTGAAAATATAGGCGACATGAAATGACAAGCAAGTAGAAGAAAAAATTAATAAAGCAACACTTGAAAGCCTTCTCTGCATATCCCCGTTAGGATGTGGACCAACCCACCTCGACGAGTTCCACCTCACCTTCTGGGTCAACGACTCCATCTTGGTCAGGTTTTTCGTCCAATTTCCCTGATCGTTTCAGCGACTGCTGAATTGGCTTGTTTTCCTTCTGAACCTAAATGTAACTTCACGATATATGCTCGTCTCCTCGCGTTCTGTAGGAAGTATAGTTATTCAAACTATCGTTAACCATGTTCTTACTCATGAAGTCGACTCCTTTACGAACGATGAGGGATAACACCTAAAATCAACAGCTGATTTGCTCTTGCAAATAGGTTTTATTATACTGGAGCGATTTTTTACCCTTCTTCCCCCCAAAAAAAGCTCATTTCCATTTGTATTCAGAATTCAACTTGTATACGGGTTAGGTTAGGGATCACAGGAAAATTTGCACAGAATACCCTTCTCCCCTCAGTACGTCCCACACAGTTTTCAACTGTTTTTGATGTTAAATGCTTAGATGCGGCCAAATCTGGGTTGTCGGTTGGGAGACCGAAACTTTCTCAGGCGTATTGAAGAAATTCTGTTTTAGCTGAAACATGAAGTCACTATGTCATCAATCATCGTAGAGGAAGAGCAGGATGTCAGATAAGTCCTCGCCACCTATTCTCAATAGCTCTTATAATTTGTCTTTCACATCAAGGGTCAGGCGGTTTCTCAAGGAAAGAAATCAATCAGTAAAAGACGATTTCCACCACCCACCCTAGAGCCCAGATTTGGCTCCCTGTGATTATCACATATTACACAGAGAAAATGACGATCAAGCAGTGTGGATGGGCACATTTCTCCCAACCAAAACACCCACCCGCTTTTTTAAAAGAAGTAAAAAATCTTGAAACTAGAGATGCTTCAGAATGGTACAGTCTATCTCGTACTAGTTTTCTAATCCCGCGCTAGCTTTTCAGCTTTGCACAATCCTATTCACAATTACCATTGTTTGGCGCCAAAGGGGCAACTTCTCACATTTTATCAATTGTTTGGTCCCCTAATGGTAGAAGCGAACTACGACTTTATATTATAGAGAAGTAAAACCTGATTCCACCTGCAAAGTTTCGTTGAAAAACTTGGAGCCGTTTTAAGAAAATTTCATTTGAGCGTTTCTGAAAATCCGTCATTTTGAAATCATTTTCAGGAGACAAGCTTTGAGTTTTCGACAAACTTCGTTAGAAATCACTTGAAGCACTTTTATTCACAAATACAATGTACAAAAATTACACTTGAAAAAAACAAAAGATAATGGAAGAGGAAGGCTCTGTATACTGTTGACACTTGTAGAGTGACTGGAGAAATACGTAGTATAGCATCATCATTGCATTCCCTCAATGGCCGGTGACTTCAGTCATCGAAGTTTCCCGAGGTGAACATTTGCAGTTAGTAGTAAAAAATTTTTGTAGCTCTGCACTGAAGTGCAATTTTCTTCGGCATATCTTGTCATTATCCAACAAATGTAGGAGGTAAGCTGACATTCAAATATTGAAGTTTTTTTTCATATTAGTGAGGATTTGAAACAAAATCCCATGTTCGGTACGATATGTTGGCAAAATCTAAGATAGCGTGGCGATTCTAATAGAGGAGACTTGATTATGAGACTGTCTCATATTACTACTAGACTGTTTTAATGACTCTAATTTGTCTAAAGATTATATGGTTGAATTTCGGATTCAGGATCTCTTTTGCAGAATGTGGGCCCACAGTGATTGTTCCGGCCCAGAGAGTGTAGCTACATTTGCGATTATTACAAAACCAAGTGATTTGCAAACATATTTCTACATATATACAGTGTACGACAATAAAGCCGTTTTGTAACTTTTGGAAAATCCAGTTTGTTTACTGCACTATAAAACAGTAGTCACATTACTATTACGTCTGTCTGTGCACAACGTTAGCGTATAAACCGTTCAGCCGCTTACTCTCCAATCATTCTGGCTGATGTCGCGGATCCTGGAATTTCAAACCGATATTTTAATTGTTGGGAATACTTTACATGAAGTCCCTCGAACATTTTCAAAATTTTCAAAAAAATGGCTCCAAATTTGATTTTGTTGTTGTTGAATTGTGTGAAGGACGTTTAAGAGAATGGTGCAGGTCTCATTTTCTTTGAAATCCCCAAATTTTGGAAACTTGCAAAATTATAATTTAAAACTACAAATTGAAGTTAGAGATTTTTTCCTCATACAAAGTGTTTACTAAGTTGGCTCGTTAAAAAAAGGCTATGTACATTTTTTGTGAAAGTAATTATCGAGTAATTTGCGGTCGAATCGAAATGAAATCGAACGCAATTTTTTTTCTCAAAAACCGCTCCAAATTTTTTTCTTTAAATTTTATCCACTTATGTAATAAGGAACGGTAAAACAAATATGGTGCTAGTCCCATTTTCGGACATAGCTCGGTTTTTCGAAAATCGCAAAAAAATAATTTCAAAACTACAAAACTGAAGATAGATATGTTTGCCTCAGACAAAGACAATTCTACAAAATTAGATCTTTAAAAAAGATCCTGTACAATAAAAAAAAATAAAAAAAAGCGAGTACGGGCCACGAGAAAAATTGAATGATGTGAAAAATAATTTAATTATAATTACAATTGAAAATGCCAATATTCATTATATTTTTAACATTCTCGCACTTTTACTTTTTACTTTATTCTACAATTTGTATTCTCAATGTATTGATGTATTTCTTTCAAGCAATTCGCGAAGCTTTTCTTTCTTTTATTTTTTTATTTTTATTGTCTTACTGTTCAACATACATTCATGTTTTTCAGGGTTGTGAATAGAAACATACATAACGTTTGGTTTATTTCCTAACTGTGGATGCCCTGAATGGGTGCGTTCAATGTTTTTGGTTTATTAGAAAAATTTTAATTATTTTTGAAAGAAAATTGACATTACAGAGAATGATCGTTGATATGATTATTCGATGAAGGATGGCTCTAGTTGAAGCTTTGAAAAACATTCTTTATAATTTGGGGGTACTTTACATGAAGCCCTAGGAACATTTTCAAAATTTTCTCAAAAAGTGCTCCAATTCTTTTCTTTAAATTTCTTGTAAGAAGAGAGTAAAATACACTTGTGAAGGTGGTATAGGTCCGATTTTCACGGTTAACCATGAAGTTTCGAAAATTGCCAAAATTTGAAGTTTTGCGGACTCTCCCTACAACTACAAAATTGAAGACAGATTTTTCTTCAAATAAAATTTGTGGTCCATAAATAGTTCTTTCATAACGGTCAAGTCATTTTCTTAAAAAATGTATTAGTTTTCGTGCCATATTTGCAATTTTAAAAAATTACAAAAACAGGATTTTCTCAAAAAGGCTCTAAATTTTTTCTTTAGAATTTGTGTACGGTTAGGGCCAAGCAAAACCTACACGATAACATTAATGCCATAATGCTCTATTCTTTTGTTTTTTCAAAAATGTATTTTTTTAACTTTTCTCTCACGTCAGTCATACTTACTTTGGAGGCAATTTCGTCACAGTATTATCTTTATGACTACATGAGTTTTAAATAATGCCAAATAAAGATTCTCAAAACCACAACTGTTTTCTGTAAAAGTGAACACAAACTCCCGCATTTTCAGAAACGCTCAAACGCCATTTTCTAAAAAATGGCTCCAAAATTTTTCTTCAAACTTTTGCAAGGGATAGTGGTAATGGCACTGTTTTGTAAGATGTAAAGTTCATTTTGGTCTATTCTTGTGTTTTTTAAAACATTACACAAATGTAATTTTTTAAAATATCTCTCACGTTTTAATACGCACATTTCAATGAATTTGCACACATTCTTTCATTTGTAAGTGGAAGTGCTTCAAATTAAGTTTTTCGAAAATTCAATAGATTCTTGTGAAAACAAGCTTCAAATTTGGCATTTACAGTAACGTTTAACGTCATTTTCTTAAAAACTGCTCCAAATTTTTCAATGAAAATATTTATTTGGGATGAGTTTTTAGCATTCTTTAATATTCTTAAATTAATATTTGGGTTCTACTACTTGGAAACCGAAAAGTTGAGAAAATTTTAAAAAAGCATACTTGGGACGGCGATAGATGGCAGCAGGCAATAAGGAGGGGCAAGACTGTACAGTACTAGTTCACAAAAAGGAAATTAGAAAACTTTAATACGAGAAAGTCTGTGCCATTCTGTACCACTTCTAGTTTTAAATTCAAGTGCTTAAGCGAAAACAGCTTTCTGCCATTTAATTTAATTCAGTGTATTCACATTCTACATAAATGTACCAACGCTGCATGATGCATTTTAGCCGTAAATGAAATTAATTTATATTAACGCGAACAAAAGGCAGCCGTCATTATCGCTTTCTGTTATCAGTGCGGCGTTACAATGGGTCACAAGCAACAATGACTGGTATTCGTATTATATTTTGTCAATCAGCATTGTTGATACCGCTAGCAAGAAAATGAAAATGGATAGAAAAATATAATTAAATTTTTATTATCAAAATTACTCGTTTTTTACTTACATTACTCTTCATTCCCACATTTTATTATGAAAAACGAAATCTAAAATAGGTTTGAAATGATTTTTAAAATATTAATTTTAAAAAATATAACAAAATCTCGATTGCAAGAAACGAACAAAAAATATGAAATAACACAAAAATTCTAACTTAAGTAGCATCCAACTGCGTGACAATCCCATTTTATATTCACGAAGCGCAGTAAATTCGGAGCGTACGGTTTGACTCGTTACTAAAAAATACTAATATTTTCAAAAAAATTCAACATGACCTTATTTGAACTAGTGTTTTTGATGAACACATTTCATGAAGAAAAAAATTGTATCTTCGCAACTGTAGTTGTAGGAAGCCGCCGAAAAATTTTTAATTTTTTAAATTTTGGAAAAATCAGGCATTTCAAAGAACGAGACATTCACCATTTTCTTAAGTGTCTTTCAGGCATTCTAAGGTCCAACTTTAATCAAAAAATTGTAACTGCATTTGAGAAAAATGAATACAAATTGCCTGACACAAAACTCTCATTTTTTCGAAAAATTGAATATAACATTATTTTTAGATGTTTTTAATGAGCACATTTCATTAAGAAACTAGTGAGTCTAAAACAGCAGGTACTTTCTCGCACATAGTAACAGATATGCGACATTATAATTCCACAAATGCTGCTCATATCCATCTCCGTCATCACTTGCAAATCTCATTCCAAATCGTATAACAAAAGGTACGAAAAGTAATTCTTTTTAAGTTAATACATCAACACAAATCCGGCAATTAAATGCGTATTTTTTCTCTTAAAAAATTTGAACTTAGTAACGGGATCCAGGGGTGGTAGTCTCTAGAATTGGAATCAATCGTGTGAATGAAACATGTATATTAGAAGACTTGGTATTGTAGCACTGGATAGCTTGATTTACCTTTCTTTTGAAAGAGAAATATACGAAAATATCTGACTTCGACCCACTTCACAAAAACCTGGAATATATGCACTTAAATATGCCGCACAAATAAAAATATGCACATAAAGAAATCTAAGAAATTTGCAATTATACAAAATAAAAGGAGATTTTATTTTGTGATAGATGAAGTTGTATATAATGCGTTTAAATATGCGCAACCAGTAAAAATATGCAATTGTATCAAGTTCCGCTGTCTAATAATTACCATAAACAAACTATAAAACTAAACAAAAACTTATTAACACTAGAAATACAAAATTTAAATCCACTATTTACATCCTCGTCGATACCACCTTTCACAAGAAACACTCATCTAGAAACACTACCCGACAATGAGTGTTCCTGTGAACTTCACGCCGCATCGCCACGTTCCTATTGTTAAATTGCAACTCTTCATAACCAGTATTGCCATAGTTGGAAAGTGAATCTCAAATTATCTTCTACATAAAGTTCATACAAAATTGTCGTAGTCGACATTTTCAACTCGTCTTTCATATCTTTAAATCAGATTTTTTAAGAGAAAAATCTAATTAGGCTAATTTCAATTACGGCTTGCGGGTTGGTTGAAAGAAAATACATCAATACATTGAGAATGCGAAGTAAAAAAACAATAGGATTTTCAATAGTTAATTATAATTACTTTAACTATAATTAAATAAATAATAATTAAAATTAAAATGAAAGTCAGCAACACGGCGCATATCCATCAAGAAAAATCGAAGAAATTAAAATAGTAGAACTGCCTCCATTCACTTCGCAAATTACTTTTATAGATTGACACCGCCACAAACGATGCGCGGGAAAATCGAATATACCATTTCGAATTTTTTCAAATTTCCGCAAAGAAAATCACATTTTCGAAAAATTGAACACGCACTTTTTTTAAGATGTTTTTATTGAGCACATTTTATTAAGAAAAAAAATCTTCATAACTAGTTGTAGATCCGAAAAAATTGTATTTTTGCAATTTCCGAAAAATCAGGGATTTCAACGAACATGAAACCTCCACCATTGTCTTAAGCGTTGTGTCTGCTATACGACGTCAAAATTTAAAAATAGTTATTTACGATATACGTGTCGTAAAGCATCTGATTACAATACGAGATAGGAAAATTGCCACCGAGGCCGTCAGGCCGAGCCAATTAGTATTCACTTTTTTTCTCCCATAAGTGGCGACATTGTTCTCACAACGTCTTTACCTAATAATTGAAACACACTTGAAGTATACTTTTCGACATCAGTGAATATAGTTCTGATTTGGAAATAGAAATAGCTGCTTTAGAAACATTGTCACTTAACAAATCAAGAAATATGAGCGCGAGTATTAAATTTTTAGAGTTTAGTGTGTAAAAGTAAGCTTCAACGGTTATAGATCGTGTCTTCTTGGCTGTCCGGGTGACGCCGCGTCGTTGGTTGAGAAGCCGACGGGCAGGCTTTCTCAGGACAGTGACACGGCGGGGGCTGCGCGACCAGCATTATTTACCGGTATAATAAAACGTACAGCCACGAAAACATTGATATCAAATTAGTTTACTCAGTTGTTAGCGTTTTTAAAGGGGTAAAGTGGAGGATACAAGACGAAAGGGAAGAAAAGGAAGAATCCAAAATATTTTCACATGAGTGGCAAAGTAGGCCATTACTTTACCTCCTAGTGTGGTAAAGAAGTACATTATCACACTCGGGCGCTAAAGCACTTCATTACGAAACTGAATAAAATGGCACAATGTTTGACTTTACCGAACTAAAATAGTTAAAAAATGAGTGCCGTTTTGGAAAAAAAACTGTTTAAAGAAAATAAAAATTGACGTTTGACACAAAATTACGGGGGGAAAAAAGAGTCGACTCCGGTTATAGTGAAACTTCGGTTATAGTGAACTTCAATCATTGGACCCATTTCACTTACATTACAAATAAGGATACGAAGATTCGGTTATAGTGAACCTAGGAAGTATCCGTACGTCTTGGAAATTCATTGCATCCTGCAAAAGAATATATCGCCTCAGTGTCACAAAATCCAACACTAAGCAATTTGGAAAAAACATCGTCGGGCAAAGGTCATAATTGAAGTCTCCCCAGAGGTGAAGGCAGCGGACCTGAAATGGGCATCTTACTGATGACCTTATGCCACTAAGTTTCACAGCAGAATCAAAGGTCGTGTCCAGCGTGGGCAACAACTGGCGGCGGCGACGCGCGATTGCTTGGTTCGGTTTCAATCTTGGTGTTACTTGATATTCTGAGGGATAAAGCGCGGTAAGTTCTATACGTGGGCGACAAGAAGCACGCGACTGCCACAGACTTGCGATATCCGCCGTGCCGCGCGGAAAAGCGATCAGTGTCATTAGCCGCTTGCGCCATCCCGCTGCTGAAAGCATTCATTTGTTATTTGGCGAATAAAAGGACCTTCGGAGAGACGGGCAGTGTTCCAACAGTGCGTGAGGCATTGAAGGGTGTCAAGACTACATTACAATACTTTTAGACACGGGACAATGTAGAATCAAGTATGAAGAGAGCACGAACTCTGGAGGACCTAGAGAAATTACTAATGAAAAAGTACGAAGCAAACAATTGAAAATAATTGATTTTTTAGGACAAATAAAGATATTGAAATTTTCAGTTTGTGCTGTTCATGTATTCTGCGTAATCTCTACATTAATAAATTCAATTGGTTTGGAGAAATTCTATTTAATTTTGACATCGGATATAGTGAACGAAAAATGTTAGTCCCCAAAAGTTCAGTATAACCGGAGGCGACTGTACTCATTTTCGAAAAATTCAATATTACAGTATTTGAAGATGTTTTTGATGAACACATTTCATTTGAAAAAACAATCTTCATAATTTTAGTTGTAGGAAGACACCGAAAAAAAAATTTGCATTTTTCGAAACACCAGGGTTTTCAACGAAAATGATTCCTGTCCCATTCTCTTAAAGGTCCTTCAGACTATCCAACATAATTTAATCAAAATCGATGGTGGCATTTATTTTTTTAATTTGAAAATGTCCCAGGGACTTACATAGTTCTCATAATTATAATATCGGTTTCAAATTCAAGGGGCCGGGACACCTGCCAGATCGATTGGGGAATATCCATTTTGGAGAAATTCAGAACGGTTTAACCGCTAGCGTTGTTGACGGACAGAAAGACGTTTTGCTGTAATTCGATTAGTCGGTATCAACGACCAACAAACATGTTCTGGCTACACCACGTATTAGAGGATTTTTTAAATTTAGGAACTGGATTTATTCAGTACCAGGGCCGGCAATATGTTTTTATGACGAAAATTCGCCGCTTTTTTCCCGCAGCATTACATAATTTTCTCTCCTTATGAAGTACCTTCTTAAGGACGAGAAGATAAAAAGCAGTGGAATTGGGTAAACTGGGTGCTTTTTATGTGTTAATTTTTCTTTCTGAAATATATTAATTTCTTTTGTAAATAATAAACAATGTTTCTGAAGTGTTTATATGCTTCCAGGAGACCCAATTCGAAAACCGTGCCTCCCGAGCAAATGCGGCAACCCTCCACTGGGACTGGGGGCGCATCAGAGAGAACAGTCCGCCGGATATGTTCCATGGGCCGTGAAATTTGGACAACGCGCCATTGGTGGTGGTGGGGGGGACTCGCGGTATGCTGCTCCGCAGGACGAATCGGGTCTTGAAGGAACATGATAAGTGTTCAATTGGGCAGCGGAAGGGACAGCGACAAGTAAGATCAAGGAACCTCACTATGACGAGACAAATAATACCGGTACTGAGGGACGGAACAATCCATCTTGAAACCTGTCTGCACAAATATCAGGTTTGACAAGGCAAATGGCCGCCATGTTAACCAAGTAATAGCAAAACTTTCGTGACTGCTATGTGGACAACCCACTGTAGGTTGAGATGATTAGTTACGAAACTACAGTGCGTAATTTGAACATTCTTTTACATCACGCTCTACTATAAACACGATATGTGAATGAACTACATATTAACATGACTGAACATTTTAATACATGTGGTTATATTGGCCCCCACATGGTTAGTGGTCGATTTAATTAAATTGTAAATTTAAATTAATTATTGTTTGAAAATTTGAATTCATCCTGTATTGAATGATTTGTGAATCTGAATATTTCTTTACACGATTTCTTTACTGGCCACCACATGAATAGTGGTTGATCTAATGAAATTGTAAATTTGAACCCATCCTACATTGAATGATTTGTGATTTTACATGAATCCACATGGATGGTGATTGATCTAATGAAATTGTGAATTTAAATTCATTATTGTTTGGAAATTTGAATTCATTCTACATTGAATGATTTGTGAATCTGAATTTTCGTGCATAAGGGTACACCACATACATAATGGATAAATTGATGTTTCATTTAATCAGTAATTCACTAAATTGAAAATTTTAATTCATACTTTGAATGATTTGTGACGGAACCTTTTTTTACATTATGGTATACTGATCGCTACATAGACAATGGTTGATCTTATCTTTCATTTAATTAGTGCCTTATTAAACTGGAAATTCGAATTCTTTATTGTTCGGAAATTTGAATTCATTATGAATTGACACAATTGATAGGGATATAGTTTATTAATTTATACATTTCTTTTGTTTGATTGTCCTGTGGGGATTTAGTTAATTTTTGATTTTTCATGTGCTCAAAGGGCATCTTTAATTGTAACGAGTCCAATCATATGAAGTTAACACGTGGTAATACCCGAGACCCGTGCTTGTTTTTTTGTTTTGTTTTTTGTTGTTTTTTTTCTTCTTTTTCTTTCACTTGTAAAACCCTAAAAGGGAGATACTCCTTTTTTTCTCAATCACCGCTCACCACAGCGGAAGACTATCCGGCACGACGTTGCTAGGAAAATCTTCAGGCCCTCCTCTCCACCACTGAGGTGGGCATCCTAAGCAGTAGGCTACAGAGTGAAATATGTCGACTGCCCATCAAAAAAAGGGGATTCCGTGACTACATACTTGTGTGTGTGTGTGTGTATGTGTATGTGTGTGTGTGTATATATATATACACATAATATACATCAGTGGCTTGGTGCAAGAAGGGCAAATACTAAATCAATACTGTCTATACTAAAAATTGTTTTAGAATGGGTGTATTTTTAACAGCATCAAAATGATACACAAATTGCAGGTCAATGTAAATCAATGTGAAATTAGGAGACAACCGACTTTTGACGTTGGCCTTTCTGAAGCTGTAAAGTATACAGTGGCCATCCATACAAACAGAAACTCACTAAAATCGGACATTGGCCTTTCTTGGACCAAGCCCCTGATGTGTATTACCCACATAAATTCCCGCTGAAAACACCCTAACTGAAGAACTCGATTTGCTGACAGGCATTTTTTTCTATCAAATTTTAACTCAAAATCAATGATGTGGAACAAATTGACATAAACTGCTTGTTTACCTAAATGCAAACTCTCACCTCATCCTCTCAGCTCCTGTAGAACCAACTTATCTTTTTAAAAGACCTTCCTCACGACATATTCGACCATTTACCCATTTGGACATCACCACCAGCTCACCACAACCCGAAACCTGAACGAAACTTCGACTACCTTCCAAACATCTTTTCAATAGATATCGTATCTCCAACACCAACCCAGATAGCCCAATACTAAAAAATTATCGTATCAGGCCAGCTGGACGATCAGCGAGCAATTCGAACTTTCGTCACATTCATTCAAACAACGCTTTCAGAGTCTAACGGAAAGTGTTGATCTGCAGGCCAACTCCTCGAGATATATTGAATTTGGCGCCGGGGAGTATTGCGCAAGGAAAGAAGGAACATCGACTTGAAAGAAAAACATTCCAATCATTTGGCGCGACCTTCAAGCATGCAATTTTGTAACGAACTAAAGAATAACATCAAGAATTGAACCTAATCGAGATTTTGAATGAATTCCTGTATTAGAGATTGTTTAACCATGGTTTGGTTATAGTTATTAACGTCATTATGTCAATAAACACCAAATAACAAACGTGAAGTTTGTAAACCGATGTGTATAACCAAGTCTTTCGTGCTATCGGCCGAGTGTCGTTCAATACTTTTCGTAATACCATCTTGTTATAATAAAAATAATATACACAAGAAACACCTTTGCATTTAATACGTAGGAGAGCAACGTCATCTTCCATTTCAATTCGATTCGATTGAGGTTTGAGAGGCGGCAGTTGTTTCTACGACATGTAAACAGTACATGCATGTACACACATGTAAACCGTACATAGATGTAAACAGATGTATGTTCCACATTACAAAATTCCAGATGATGTTTTGGAAATTGCAAGTAGTGCAAGTGTCGACTTGTTACTCGTGAAAACCAAGATAAGGTATGAGAAAGAACACCATGATTTTCAACACTGGCGTCAATGTAAGAACAATGACTAAGTAAAGGAAACAGTTACGATGGCGTTTGCCAAAGAAAGATCTGAAACGTACTCTCGTTCAGTTCGTCAAAATTCTCAATGTTGATACTATGTTTACTAGTTAACGAAAAACTATACTTTATTTTTTTGCTACTTAAAAAAAGTTATTGTAATTTTTGGTATTTTTGGGGCACGTCGACGAACGGAACTTGTGTCATTGACTAATGTTGATATAAAAACCACGAGCAAAGTAGTGCTAGTTACACTGAAATGCAAAAAGAAAAGGAGTTACTAACAGTCGGTCTTTCATTCAATGCATAAGGTTTGAACGAATATTATGGTGACCTTCGTCCATCTGACCAAAAAACTACATGCTTTTTTTGTAGTTACAGAAATGGAAAATGCACTAGAAAAGATATAGGGACACACGTGATATGAGATACTGCAAAAAAGAATTTTTAAAATTAAACTCTCCTGAGCTCTCCCTAGGGCATAGTTTTAGACGATCATCGGCAATAATGCTAGTCGAAAACGGTGGTGATATGCTTTCCAAAGAACTTGGAGGTTGGAAGACCTTGTTAGTAGCAGAAAAATATATCTAACAATCGGTATTAAAAAGGATGAAAATTTCTAAACAGTTATTCAGCACCGACATTACATGAACATCAAGAGATTCAGCTATAGATTGAGAAGATCGTGAATTGCAAGTGACATTTCAGGGCGAGTCATCACTGCATTAATTGTTAATCATATAATTTCCCTTTTTCACAAGAAACTTAATGTATAATTTAATTAATTTAAAGAAAAGGGTAAAAACTTGCAAATATGAACTGAACAGAACTGAATAGTCAAGAGCTGCTGGCACAAAGCCCCTTCATTTTCCATCAATTAATTTCTCATTCAAATATCAACAAAAAAATAAATAAATCGGAGAGTGGGAACCATAGCACTAGAAGAATGAATAATGCTGTAAAACAGTGCACTTACTTTATTTCCCTTAAAGTTACTGTACTGAGTTGCAGCACATTTTCCGAGGTACATGAGCACAAACGAGGTACATGAGACGAAAAATTAAAACGTATATCCTTCATTTTCATCGTTTCATTCCTCATTCCCCCATGGCTAGCAACCCTGGGATGTAAAAATAGATTCGGCATAAAAGTGCTCATCCCCGCCCCCAAGTCGGTCACGTGCACTTGCCCTCAGGAGGAATATAACCGGGCCTCGGTGGGTACATTGGCGCGATCGCATGGTCCAAAGATGACCAATTCGCGACCATATATACAACCGTTAAACATCTGAATAATGTTCATATAAAATTAAACAAAACTACAAAATCATCACAATTTTTTAAAGCTAAAATTTTCTTGTGCATTTACTGGTAGTTTTTCTGGGAACGGATAGTGATTGTAACATTTTCCAACTTTTCTTAAACCAAAGCGAATTGTCATTAGAGCTTTTAATATTTCAGTTTTCAATTTATTCCGTAATTTTGTTTCAACTTTATTCCTGACTAAAATTGCGTTTAATTTCAACATTTGATCGAGGCAAACTCAAAATTGAAAGAGCCAATTCGGACAATTCCTTAAAAGGACGGGGGTTCGCATCATCAACGTACCGGGTGATCAGTTTAAAATGCAACCCTACTGTTCGAAGCCCTGAGAAAAAGAGAAAGTATTGCAACCCTGCTTCTGGGGCAGCTCCTTTGACTGCATTTCTGGGACAGACCCTTCACTCTCAACCCTCTTCCTTTCCATCGCCCCCTTCCTTTCGTCTGGGTCATACCCTGCTCAGCGCAAAACAGGCTATATCTTTATTCACTGTTTTGAAGTTAACTTACGATGCGCCTCAGCATAGAGCAAAGCAGATTTGTGATGCAGAAGTATTTCCGAATGCGATCTATCAAAGAGTGCTAGGCATTTTTCTGAGAAAAAAAAAAATAATCTGAGTTAAGTCTGAACAAGAGTACAAAACTGCGGTTAGTGAAGTGCTATCGCCACACAGGGAGCGTGTTCAACCGGAAACGCAGTCGCGAAAATACAGTGCTCACGCAGCGAAAAACTAGAGTAACTTCGGGATGTTCTATCAACTTCCCCGAAAACAAGAAATTTTCAGCAGCAATGTAATTTTTCGTAGGGAAGGGGGCGCACTATACCACAAAAAATTGAAAATATGCAAACAGCGGACATCTCAGGAGCTTGAGGTTCCTGATCGGGTTGCTCGCATGAATTACTGTAATAGGCTACGATGAGAGGAAGTTCTTGAGACCCTTGATAAAGTGCTTTTTAGTGATGAAGCTTTTCAAAACTATTTTTGTTTTTAAAGTAACATTATATAAATAAAATAATAATAATAATAAATATTTGTACTGCGAATCTGGAATTAATTATTTATAATATTTATTTAAAATGGCAAGAAAAAAACATGTGTACATCTCTGAAGCATATTTGTTGAGTAACTGAAGTAAGCAAAGTTTGATACAAAATGTACCTAAATGTATATTTTTCAATGCAAGCTTAATTTACTTTTAATAATTTACGAAGAATCGCTGTTCTTCTCAATACAACTGTCTGTCGTTGCCAAAGAAGCAGACGCTCCTCCTCTGGATGGCATTAGGAGAGAAGGGATTAAGCGTACTTCCCGACAGTTTACCAGCTTGAAACCGCCATTGCAACTTCACTTCAAAAAATTAGTATATTTTGTATCTCATGACAATTAATTAAGTGTACAAAGTTCAACTGGTGTTCAAATTTGGAAATCAAAACTTTTAAAACATTAAACATAAAACGCTTAACTTTTTTAACACCATTCAAAGAATTGTTATCTGACATTGCGCGAAATAATTTCTAACATTTCAATACCACGTGGCAATTTGTTTTGTTTGAACAATGACAATATAAATTAGGGGCAAAGGTCAAGAAGTACAGACTCAGCTTCACATGTAATTTTACTAGTTTTTTTTTAATTCTTAAAAAATAAATTGATCAATTTGTATGTTATGTAATAAATTATAAAAGTTTAAATTTATAAATCCGCCGACATTCCCTGACTATCAATAACATTTGCAATTTTTTCGCTGCGCGGGAAGGACTAAATTTTCCGGCGGAGTACTACGAAAATCCCGTAAGACCCTTTGAAAGACCCGAATGAAATTAGTATGTGATTGACATTTCATGGTAACGTGACGACGCCAGAGGCGTAACCTAGGGAACAGCGAATCAGAAGCTCCGGCACTTGCACATTGTTGTCACCTAAAATTAGGGCACAAATGTTACGAGGAAACAAATATTACAAATGTTACGAACAATGTAGCAAATGTTAGGGACAAACTTGTTACGAGTTCATCAACATTACTTTGTTCAGTTTGCCAAGTTAGTGCTCAGAGCACGAGGTAGAGCGCGCAGTATGAGTCAGTGCCGCTTCCCTCCACACCCAAATGTTAATCACATGCTAATTTTATTCGTAGTATAACAAAGCACTAGAACTAAAAAAATGAACTTTTAGCGCGCCACGCATGACCCCGAAATAAACACCCAATTACTAAAAAATATTCATATTTTCGAAAAATTCAACATGACCTTATTTGAAGATATGTTATTGTGACGTCACGGGGTTAGACAACCCCATAACGCCACCTTCAGCCATGTAAAGAAGCTCACTAACAGAGAGGACTAGGGAACGCGGCGGAGCGATGGCCGGTAAACGCGCCATCTGCCCGCAGCTTTTCAAACTGCGACGCCCGAACTAGTGGGTAATGTTTCTTCCGTGAGGTCACGAAAGGAGGAGAATATGCACCCCTCCAAAAATTTCCCCAGGCGCGAGTATCATAAGTATCGCGGCGCGCCTCGGAGCAGCTCTCTTTTACGGCGACTGTGACGGCGACCAGAAGAAACTCTTTTACGACAACTACGACGGCGATCGGGGGAACTCTCTTTTACAACTACGACGGCGATCGGAGGAACTCTCTTTTACAACTACGACGGCGATCGGAGGAACTCTTTTACAACTACGACGGCGATCGGAGGAACTCTTTTACAACTACGACGGCGATCGGAGGAACTCTCTTTTACGGCGACTGTGACGGCGACCAGAAGAAGCTCTCTTGTACGGTAACAGCGACGGCGACCAGAAGAAATAGATAGAATAGGAGTTTACTTTAACTTGATAGTTAAAAGCTAGCTCGGAAAAGCGTATTTTAGAAAAGTGAAGTAATTAGGAGATTGAGTGCAAAATCATTCGTCGCGGTCACAATAATTCGGAGAGCAAGCCAAGTAACTGTTTGACATCGGAATAACTTCAAAAGTTGTAAACTTCGCGCAGAAGGACAGTAATTTAATCCAGCATCTCACATTGCACGCTGAGATCACACATGCCTAAAGTGTGGTAGGTCGGCCGAGCATGTGAGCATAACTCTTGCAACATTAATAATTTCGAGGCTGGAAGCGCGAACGAACGTGTACGAAGCGGTGGAAGACGGACGACCCCAGGAAGAAAGAAGCGTAGGCGAGAAGGACTTGGTCTAGAGCGAAGATAGTACGGGTTCAAAACGAGAGAAAGGTGTGGAAATTGGTGGCTTGGCAGCGTTCGAGCGGAAGGAACTGCTTCGTCGCAGCACAGCACGCGAGACGACGCAACGCGGGGCGAGCGGCAGAAAATCCCCAAGGTTACCTACAGGCGAGCGACGCAGAGCTGGTGAGGTAAAGGCAGTGTTAAAAGTGGGTGAAACGTCTAAAAATAGGAGGGAGAAGTATTTCGAACTGTGTGAGGGGCAGTTTCCAGGCCATTTACCGCACGTGTCAGTAGATTCATTTAAAGAAGTCTACCTTGTACAATTTTACGTAAATGATTCAGAAATTTTATATGTTGTACAGTTAATATTATCCAGAAAGATCACTTTGTTGTATTGTTTCAAGTAATTGCTTTTGTGACATGTAAAAGGGTTTGAGTTAAGTAACGTGAATGCCACGTATATTTTTTTGTGTTCAGTATTATAGTGAGTGCGAAGCCCAAGGCTAGCACCTGTGAAAGGGTTTCTTTGAAACAAGTATCAAATTCATTTGAAAAGAAGCCGTTCACGGAAAACTAGAGGCCTATTACTCTTTTGAGTAAATAATTTAGTAGGGGAAAAACTCAGAAAGGAGTAATTAAATCCTAAATTGTAGTTGATGAAAGTGTGTTCAGGCAGTCGAGGTGACGCCTATATGTTTTGTTTTTTTGTCTTGTTTCATTTTTTCAGTGACCAGCTACTGAAAGTGCAAATAACCTATTGTGAAATTGCGTCACTGTAACTTTTCTCATTGAATATATGTTCATATTATTATTATTTTATTTGATTCATTGTGTCAAGGGTTCAGACCTTTCTCATACCCGAAAGATCCTGCTTCCTGAGAATTGTAAGCTCGCTTCACGAGCATTCATGCTATCATGACCCACCACGTGTGGTACAGTAGGTAAAGTAGGTAGGTGGGGGTGTTACAGTTATTGATGAACAAATTTCATTTAAAAAATTGTATCTTCATAATTGTAGTTGCAGGAAGACGCCCAAAAAACTTTGAATTTTTTCAATTTTTCGAAAAATCAGGGTTTTCAACTAACACGAGTCCTTCGCCGTTCTCTTAAATACCCTTCAGACTATCCAACAACAAAATTTAATCAAAATCGATGGCGTCATTATTTTGAAAATGTCACAGGGGCTTCATGTAAAGATCCCCCCCCCAAAAAAAATATAGGTTTCAAATTCAAGGGGCCGCGTCATCAGCCAGATCGATTGAGGAATTTCAATTTTGGAGAAAATCAGCTGAACGTTTTAGCCGCTAGAGTTGTTCACAGACGGACGTTTGGCCATCAATCGATTTTCCAGTATCAAGGACCTATAAAACAGGGATTCTAGCTACATTATGTGTTAGAGGATTTTTTTCTTCTAAATTTAGTAACTGGATCTATGAACTTTTTCGTTGGCGGGGCCGTGTAAAAAGAGTTTTTCGGCCACAAATTCGCCGTTTTTCGCGCGTTACATAACTTTCTCTTAAGAAGTTCCTTCACGCGAGAATGTAAAAAAAGAATTATCTCCATAATTATGGTTGTAGGAAGACGCCGAAAAAAATTGGATTTTTGCAATTTTCGAAAAATTAGGGATTTTAACGAATTAGAGACCTGCACTATTTTCTTAAACGTCCTTCGGACTATCCAACAACAAAATTGAATTAAAAAATTTGGAGATTTTTTTTAATTTTAAAAATGTGAAGAGAAATGAAAAAAGCTTCATGTTAAGTGCCAACAAAATGAAAATATTGGTTTCAAATTCAGGGGCCGCGATATTAGCCAGATCGATTGGGGACTATCCATTTTGGACAAAATCGGCTGAATGATTTATTTGTTAGTGTTGATCAAGGACGGATGCAGGCAGACAGACACGTTTTGCCGCACATACAGAAAAGAAATAATATTCCACCCCAGCTTGCCTTGTTTACATCGAAGTGAACCAACAATTTCTGAATACCATAATCAGCGATCACATATTTGTTAGTTCTACATTAAATATATTACCATCCTTGATCTATTTCCTTTACTAAGAATGTTATCTACATCGTACGATTAACACGACCGGCAACAATCACAAAAATCCTAAGTTGTCACCGCCATACTGCGAACGACATTCTGACAAAGCGTTAAACCAAGCGCGAGAAATTCGAATTTACCAATTTTCGAAGATACAGAGTGCTCTGAAAATTGCATTAGCACCACTACTTTATCGTTCTTTCCTACATGCATGAACAAAATTTAAAGAAAAAATTCGGAGCCGTTTGTGAGAAAATAATTGACCATTGTAGAAATCACGACCGTTAATAAGTAGTAGGATAATGGATCACGGGATCGGTCAATTAATGGATTACACTAGTTTGCCAACGTTTCGGAATATTTTATTCCATCATCAGGGCTTACTAATACATATACTGGTCAAACATAATGTTCCTCCACAGCACAACTCCAATACAGAGTTGCTGAAGCACCCACGTCCATAGCAGGTCCGACCATGGCCACGGCCCGAAAAAAAGTGGCGAAAAAACTTAAAATGACATGAAAATGTCAGAAAATGTCACAGAAAAAATTGCTGAAAAGAAACAGCATTTACTGAAGCGACACAGCCTTTGTGTTTCGTCAAACAGTGTAGACAGCAAACTATCCAGATTTTTTTAGTATTGGGTATAGAAACTTGTACTTAAATTTGTACAGCGAGTTAACGGAAAATACTCCATAGCAAAAGTCCGAGTAAAAAATTTTACATTAATGTGTTTCTTGACCTTTGAAAAACCGCTCTGGAAGTGCCGAATCATGCGGTAACACGACGCAAGTAGTAAATATTTCGGAGGGGTCCTTACCGAGCGAAGTTGAAGCGGGTATAGTGAAAAGAAATGTGGCCAACCCTCGTTGCTGATAAAAGAAAATATTCGACATGTTATCAAACTTCATAGGATGCCTTATTTTTAATTGTCATTATTTATGTTAATGAATATATGTGTATGCTTGTAAAGTATGCCTGTATGTATTGGCATGTGTGTGTGTGTGTGAGAGAGAGAGAGAGAGAGGAGAGAGGGGGAGAGGGGGGCGAAGGGAGAGAGAAGAGAGGCGTTGCACACCCTAATAGTATGACCACGAGCCGCCACTGCGGTCTACTGATTCTCCTACAATTATACTAATTGTGAAACCTCATCTTTTTATCTGAGGCCGAAAATCTTGATTTCTTTCTGTGCATTGTCAAAAAATGCTTGTCGTACCGTGGTACCTATATGTGAGGGGCAGTCGCCCCTTCACCGCTACCCGCAGCAAAGAGCTGGGGGCAAAAAGTCCGTGGGGGAGGGGGTCCGGGATTTTCAAATCCGATTCGGCGCTGGGACTGTCGTTTGCAAACGCACAACGTTACGAATTTCTACACCAATTTCACTAATATTGATTGACTAGCTTGCTCGTTGCCCTTATTCCGCTTCATACTTCCCGCTCCACCTCCACTGCGGCTACTACCGTTCAATCTTGAACCACCTTGTCACCCTACAAGCCCACATTTATTAATTTCTTCCCAGAACTATGAAAAGCAATTTGAAAAATGAGTTCTATTTTATTTTTTAAGGGTTTCACGGCGAAAATGGTATATTAAAAACGAGTCAAAGTACTTGTCAGTACTTTTAGCCTTAAAAAGTATTGATAAAAGTATTTTTTAATTCCTTTCATTACATTAGTAATTTTAATTTTCAATATAATAAAAAACTATTGTCAATACAATCAACCAGACCTATGGATTCACATTAAGCGCAAGGCCATATTCACAGCATTACAGCACTGTAAATACCATACAATAAAACTTTTTTTTTTTAATTCTTCCACAATACACTGGAAAGAAATAGAGACCATCAATTCATCTCGACAACGCTCCAATACAATCGCTAGGGCTCGAATTTTTAGGTATTTACCTACTTGGTTTCTTGATTCCAAATTGAAACTGGAGGTGCACATTTTCTCAAAAATGGCTCCAGAATTTTTCTTTGTATGGATAGTGCTAAATGCACTGAATAACATGACATCAACGACGCTTTGATATTTTTTTCTTCAAAACAATTGCACAAATGTAATTTTTTTAATGTCTCTCGCCGTCATTAATTGCCGGCGTTTCTTGTGCATTATGGTACAAGGCGCTTTCAGAAAGTAAGTTTCCCTATCTTTTTGCTTTGAAAGTTCACGCATTTAGACGGGGGAAATGGCGCATACGTAACACACCTATGACGTATCAATTATGTGCCGACCGGACAGATCCCGCCGAGTGCAGAAGCGCGGCAGCAGTGGCCCGAAATGGCGGCGCTTATGTTCTCCCGCCGCCTGCTAGGTTCGATCCGTTATAAAGATCCTTAATACGCAACATATCGCTCCGATCGAAATTCATCGTCAGCTCTGCTGGGTTTACGGGACGAACATCATGAGCAAACAGATGGTGCGTCCCTGGTGTCAGCAATTTTCCGAAGATCGTCAAAGTGTCCATGATGGAGCGAGCGGGCAGTGGGCCACCGTCTGATGATCACCTATGCCATACGTCTTATGCCCTTGCGGAGCAGGTGCGGCAGCACATCGTGGAGGACCGTCGCTTCACGATTACGGAGCTCAGCAGCCATTTTCCGCAGATATCGCGATCCTAGTTGCATGACATTTTTATGAAACGCCTGCTATTAAAGAAGTTCCTCGTCAGGATTGTCACGGGCGATGGGTCATGAATTTCGCACTTCACCCAGGAAACGAAGCAGCTGGCAATGCATTGGCGTCACAGAGGATCTCCCGTCAAGACGAAATTCAAACACACTGTGTTGGTGCAGAAGGTGATGTGTGCCGTGTTCTCGGACAGGAAGAGCATTCTGCTCACTGACTTCCTTCCCAGAGATTAAACAATTAACGCTGCCAGTTACTGTATCACATGAAACACTACAGAAATTGCCACGTGTCATTTAAAACAAGAGGTGTGGAAAGCTTACTGCATACGATGTGTTGCTGCATGACAATGCTCGTCAACATACGGCGCAGTAAATAGCAACCGTTCTGCAGGAGTTCGGCTAAGAGCTGTTTGATCTTCCTCTGTACAGTACCGATTTCGCACCCAGTGATTTTCATCTTTTTCTGCACCTGAAGACATTCCTGCCCTCCGGTCAGCGTTTTCACAACGACGAAGAGCTGAAGATGACAATCACATTGGTTCTAGTCGCAGGCAGCATACTTCTACGAGACAAGTATACAAAAGTTGATACCACGCAGTGGCGGATTAACTTGATGGCCGACTATAGGCCGAAGCCAAAATGCCGCCCTTCCTGACCCCTTGTGAAACACAATATTTACATAAAAATCAAATGGCTATTTAGTACCAATTCCATGTTATTAGTACCAATGTTATCAGTACCAATTCCATTAAAAATTATTTTATAAAAATAGTTATTTTTATCTAGAATAAAATTTTAATTTTATCGAATTTAATTATAAAATTGTTTACAGAAGTTTGTCTACATTTCTTGCTAGCAAAGTTTTCAATTAAAGTGTTGTAATCTAAAGACAATGTTAAATTGGATTCAATACATAAAACGGCAAGATAATTTAATAAATCAATCACAGCCTCCGGGTCAATGACCCCCATCTCGATCAGGTTTTTCGTCCAGTTTCCCTGATCCATTGAGCAAATGCTGAGATGGCCCCTTGTTTTGCTTCTGGACATAAATGTAACTTCATTTTCTGTGCACGTCTTCTAGAATTCAGTGGGAAATACAATTATTCAAATTATCGTTTCCATGTTTTCGCGGCAGGAAGTATTATTCCGAAGGACAACATGGATAAAGGCCAAATTTATTGTTTATTTATCCTTGAAAATAGATTTTATTACATGGGAGGGTTTTTTTTAAAATTTAAGTAGTATATGACTTAGTGTAGGAATCACAGAAGTTTGAAAATGTGCACACAATTCATTTTTCCCCATAGCACGTCATACGCAGTTTGAACTGTTTTTTGACGTAAAATAAATAAATAAACAATCTTATGACGTAACTGAACGAAAATAATTTTTTTATCTGTTATATTTATGTTTATTAAAATTATTTAAGTATTGTATAAACATTTAGTATCCATAAATATCTATAAAATAAAAATAGCAGAATTTATTTTACCTGAAATTATGCCAGAATTATCATCTAAGTTTAATTCGCTTGGGTTCTTTAGGGGATCCACAGTAACATAAGTAGAACTTATCTAATAACAACGTATACAATAAATAAAAGGTTACCCAATTAATAAATTTAAAAATAGTCTATTTGTATATATTATTTTTCAAATTCATGCTTGTAATTCTACTACTATATCGAATTGCTGTCGATTGGTGTAACATATTTCTTAAAAAATGAATCTAATTTTGGTGGTTTTTTTTTAGACTTTTTCTCGATATTGCTTTTCAGGAGCTCGTTTCCGATATTCAGAACCACTGTGTCTAATTCTTCCGTCACTCATTTTTATAACTAAAGGTTATGAAAAAAGAGATAAAATAGAAACCACCATAATATTCTCCGATTAATACTTCGGTGTACTTGACAGCTGGTGGAAGGGGTACGCGGCGTTGCCAAACCCTTGCACTGCTTTTTGTAAACTGGCTTTAAGGTGAATCCTAAAAAAATATGTTATGTGAGAAGAACTTAAATCAATGCTTATAAAAAGTTACTATAAAACATTAAAAAACGAATTTCTAAAATAAAATTTGCCGCCCTAGGCTACAGCCTATGTTGCCTAGTGGGTAATCCGCCACTGATACTACGATATGACAAATGTCTCATTTCATGTAGTGTCTATGTCGAAAAATAGCTCAAATACTGCTTTACCTATTGCCAAAAAAATTTTGCATGTAAATACGTTGTCATTTATTTCACAAAATAGGGAAACTTTCTTTCTGGATGCGCTACGTATTTGTGAATACAAGTACTAGAAATTATTTCTTATGAAGATTCATAACAACTCGAACTTTTTGGGTGAAAACGAGCTTCAAAATGCGCATTTCCCAAACGATTAAACATTTTAAAAAAAGTCAATAAAACAATGTGCATGTAGGTCCAGATTTAACCCTTCTGTACTACTTTTAAAATTTCATATCTTAAACTGGACTCAAACCAGCAACCTTGAACAAAGATCAGCGCCCCCAAGCTGTTGAGCTACACTCAATACACAAAGGTATTAGAAATAGATTTTTAGCGACATAAAATTGGTTGAATTCATAAAATACTTTGTGTTAATATGAAATAAATTATTCCTCTGAAAGATGGGCCCTAAATTTATCTGAAAATAATTGTTAATCAAATATTCTAGTATACTAAAAGGTTTGTATTTAATTAGCTGCAGCGACGAGAAACTAAACATTTGTAAATGAGAAATTAAAGATTTATATAAAAAATAGATTAAATTATAGTAAGACATTTGTTAATTTTCATTTGTATTTGTACAAAAAGTTATTCTCTCACTGCTTTTTTTTAGTAAATGTGAAGATTTTTTTCCATGAAGGGGTGCCCCAAAACAATTTTGAGATTGGAGATCACAAAATCTAAATCTGACCATGGATAAATGTATCTGAAATTGTAAGAGGAAATATCAATTCTCCTTCTATTAGTATTAGAGTATTTTAATAGTAAGTAGAGTACTCTTTCCCACTATTACTTCACCAAAGCATATTTATACTACTCAGATAAGGAACTTTAGGCTATTATTACCGATCGATGTAAAGATCTCGTTAACGTAATAATACTGTTTTATCATTTGGCTCATGTGAATTGTGTAAATAACGTATAAACTACACTCTTATGTCTTAATTCTTCCTTCCCTTGCCAGGCGATCTATTGATGGCAGAAACTAGTCAACTGTATGTTATGTCGTATTCAAATACTTTATTTTGCGCACGTGAAACAAAACAAATTAATATAATTAGTCGTAGATAATTGCACCTGAATATATGGACTCTATCCACTAGGGAATATATCGCTTTAGCATGGACATCACCGCCCCAATGTCCTTGCTAGTCGTCAGTAAGGCATACCAAAAATTATTTGCCTTTTTTTTCTACCGATGATCCTGTTTACAAAGAGGCAAAACCGTCGTAACACAATTCCAACGTTTTTGTGGGTATTTTGGATTGCATTTTAGTATTATGCAATTGTTTCCTTGTGAATTTTATATTGCATATTTTCATGATTTATCTTGCATATTATATGGTATATTGTAGGCATTTTTACTGCATAAAAATCCGAGCTCTAATAATAATTGTTCATGTAGGAGGAAAAACTGAATTTCTTGGCAGCACCTATCTAATTTTTTCGAGCTGGTGGTACTGTGGGAGACTACCGCGGCCAAATGAATGGCATTAATTTTGAAAAATGTGTGCGTGACAATTTTTTGTAACATCTGCCAGAGTTTACTGTTGTCCTTGACAATGCACCATATCACAGTATAGAAGTCAACAAGGCACTGTCCCCATACTCAACAAAAGCTGACATGATTGCGTGCCTTCAAAGAAAGGGAGTGCATTGTGAAGAAAGTATAAGACAGATTTGTTCAGATTAATTACACCTTTCAAACTACGGGCAAAGCAGTACAAGATTATGAGTTGTTAGCAGCACAAGGACATACATTTGTGCTACTTCCGCCTTACATGTGTGGGATGAACCCAATTGAAATTGCTTGGGCCAAAGTAAAAGGATTAATTAGGGAGCGAAATGTAATGTGATAATGTCAGTAACCAAGTTAAAAACAACATTGAAACTGCAATGGAAGAAGTCACCGTGCAGGAGTGGCAAGGAATTGGCGGCCAGGTTGAAAAAATAGAAAATGATTAATTAGGAGAAAGATGGTATTGTGTCAAACATCATTGAACTAATTGTTAACCTAGATTCCGACAGTGATTCGTCAGCGAGTGAAGCCTGCGGGTCATCATCAGATTCTGAATAAGATAAGCTATAAGCTAAACTAATCATGCAAGAACGTCCGCGATGGTGGTATAAAAATGTTTTTCGCGAGGCTAGAAGCACGTCAATGGCCGCGATCTCCTCCATACCGCCGCTCCCTTTCTGAGAAGAGGCATACGTCACATCAGCGTCGCGGTCGGGGAAGAGTCCTGGACACTAATCCCTATACACATTTGAGTAACTCCTCGAGTGTGCGTACGTTCGTATGTCCGGTTCCGTCACTTACGGCTCGACCACTTCTTGTATACAACCACAGCCCGCTAGTATGCATACCAGCGGACTATGGTACAACATCCCAATGGTATAATATGGTACAATGTCCCAGATGCAGACTGTGGATGTTAAGTTTGTTTTCTTTTTGTTTTTCGTTTGTTTTTTTTTCCTTTTCCTTCTCAGAACTTAGGAACAAGGACATTTCATTTTTCAAATCACCAATTCAATTTTAAAAGTTTCAAGAAGAGATAAGAAATGAAAAGATCTGAAAAACATTGAAGTTAAAAATAGTCTGAAAAATTGAAAACTACCAAAAGAAATAGCAAGAACATACGATAAGAACGAAGATAGACCATTTCCCAAGAAAAGTCCTCAAATACAAACCACAAGCAAGAAGAGATCTTAGCAGACAAAGAATGTCTGAAAGAAAGAACATCAAGATCAAGAACCCCTTGGAAGTCACTCAGGGATAACCAAAACAGGCATATAGACCTTAAATGTTCACAATGAAGGCAACAATTTATTATATTTTTTAATTTAATATGTTAATATTTTAATATAAGACTGAAAAAGGAATTATTTCAGCAAATGGTAAAACATTTTAAAAATAAATATCAGCATTATCTAAAACCAAACTATGTTCCCCCTTCTATTTAGTGCAGCGTCACAAATATCGTTCACTCTAGAGTTACAAGGTATGTCCCAAAAGTAATGAGTCACTTTTTTTAAAAAAACGAATGTATTAATCAGATAGGAACAGGAACTTAAAATTCTTCTATGTATGACCCTTGTGAGTCGATACTTTTGCCAGCACGATTTCCAAGCTTCATACGCTCCCAGGAAGTCCTCTGCGCTGAAGTCCTTTACAGCCCTCGTCGTACTTGCTCCGATGTTGTCTGGTCTTGAAATGCCTTCTCATGACACCTTTAAGCCGAGGGAACAAAAATAAGTTCGTCGGAGTAGGGTTGGGGATATATATACCCCGCTTTTACGTTCCCGCAATTTGCGTTTTCCCGGCATTTACAACATTTCTTGTCGGTCCCATCAGTTTTCGTATATTCATAATGTTATAAATACCCCCCATTTACGTTAGTATAAATTCAGTTTTCCCGCAATACACAACAGTTTGCTTGCCACAACACAAGCCGTTTTTCCGATTTCCGGTCTCGCAAGGAGCGCGATTTTTTCACGTCGCGTCGTTCTGGGTGGCGTCGGTCTGAGGGAGACTTAGGCCATTCAGTATCAGTACTGCGTTCATTGTGGCTTGTGATAGTGCGAAAGTGATAGTGATTTTAAGTAAATTGCGGGGTGGAATTGCGCGAAAACTTCGAGCTGTAGAAGTGGAGTACAATGGAGAAGAAAGATAGAAGTCGATCAATGCCCAGCACATCCCAAAACGTTGAATTTAAAAAACATAAGAATGGAGTTTTTCCCAGCCAAATGCACAAGTGTATTGGCAGCCTTTGGATTTGGGCATCATTAATAATTTCAAAGTGCACTATCGTAGAAATTTAGTCCAGAAATATTTAAGGTACATTGAATGTGGTAAGGATGCAGCAGAAATGACTATTTCGATTTTAGATGCCTTGCATTTTATTGCAAAATCATGGAGGGAAGTAAAGCAGTCTACTATTGACAACTGTATATTAGAAAGCTGGCTTCCTGGCAGATACAGAAGAGGCCGTGGAAGATGTTTCTGATTTTGAGTGTGAGGGCTCGACAAGTATTAAGTCTCAAACTTCATTTGAAGAGTTTGTATCTGTGGACAATGATGTTCGTACTGCTGATGAACAATCATCATTAGAAGATATTGTTCAAGATTATCTTCAAAATAATGCTGTTGGTGAAGATGCTGATGGAAGTGAAGATGACAGTGACGATGATGATCAACCTCCTCCTACGAGTGCACAAGCATTTGCAGCCCTAGAAACATTAAAAAAATACCTCTCTGCTGCAGATGGTGGTGATACCACTTGTGATAAAGTGTATGAACTAGAGTCTCAGATTCAATCAGTCCAAGCTAAAAGAAGAAAACAAACCAAAATATCTTATTTCTTTTTCTCTTTATAATCCTATTTGTGTATAATACTGAATATTATAATTCTTATTGGTTTTTTAGTATTTAAATACATTTTATTTATAGTTTTGAAGAGAAAAAATAATTTCCCCTTATTTACACCATTTTTACTATGGTCCCATGAAAAGTGTAAAAGAGGGGTTTTACTGTATGTGTGTGTGTGTGTATATATATGGGGCGGCTGCGGAAGCGTTGCCTCACCAATGCTGATCAGGTTGTCCACAAAAACGAAGGCGATGTGGGCGGCCGGGCCGGCGCGTTGTCGTGGCGAAGCCCTGATCTCCTTTCGGACGCGAGTGACCCTGTTGTTCCGTCTCTGGAGCCCTTTAATTAGAGCTAGGTGCTTACGGTGTGTCCAGGAGGTGCGAACTCGATGTGCACTATCCCCTTTGTGTCAGAAATGGCGATGAGCGAGACCTCCACGCGCGACGTGCTCTTGCACCTGTGGACCTTCTTGAGGCGCGAACAAGGGCCATTCCGCGCTCTGCCCCTACGTTTCCGGGTCTAACTTGGAAAACCATGTCTCATCCTCGGTGCTAACTGTCCAAACAATTAGAATGACATCTCTAAAGCATCCAGCTGCGTCTTTTTCAGCTTTACGCAAAACTTGATTGCGTATCTTTGATCCAAAGATTTCTCCGTCGTTACTACGACGCGACTACCAAACAGCTCACAAACGAACACGTTCTAACCTCCCCAGGGCACGGAGACAACTGAGCTAGGAATCGTTGGAAAGCTAAACCTCCCCTTACCCTATCCTAACTAGTCTGGCCGCTCTCCGACTTATAAGTCGTCATAAAAAATGCGCCGCATTTTGTGACAAACCTTGTATGTAATTTATGAACGACCCCTAACTTTAACAAATCAATGCAGTTTGTCATCAGACTCAACACTGTTCTAAAGAAAATTTTAGTTTATCAGTCTAAAATTTGCAACATTGTGCAAAAAGTGACAATACTGGAAGAGCCTAGAAAAGATATGGATGTGTCAGCGTTTCTTGCATTTCTGAGACAAATAGAAGACACTACAGTGAAACTAGCCTGCAGATCACCAATGGTTTGCAACAAAGGACCTAATGGTGTACTGAACTTTTAAATTGTGACCACAATTGTTTGACTTACAAGAAGTCTATATTAACTGGTTTGGTAACTCTTCAGTTTTTGTAACTAGTCAGTACATTAAATTAGCATGCCATATAGGTTGCAGAAGTTTTTAAATTTTTTACTGGTGGAAAAGATTTATAAACACAGATATACTATACAATATATTAAAACTCAACGCATAAATTCGACAAAGTGCTCATTTACAAAATCAAATAAGAAAATAAGTTATTATAACATGAGTTTCATGAATGTCTACTAGCTGTGGAATTGATTGATCAGGTTCACTTGTCCTGCGCTTCAGAAGATAAAGAGAAATTCTCCCATGTTTTAATAACGTTGGGTAATTCAACACCATTTCTCTAAAACACTGAATATGTTTGTACTTACAGCTGGAACACAGTTTAGATGAAACATTCAAAGTATCTTGTCTGCATACTGCAACCCTGTTTTAATATAGTTCTCCATTCATCTTCGTATTGAATGCCAATCATGAACAATAAAGCCTGACCTAGGGCATGTCTGACAAGTTTTCACACTGTGCTCTTGGATTTGCTCCTCATCCTTAGCAATCAAACATATCACATTCACTCATTCACACACTCGGGTAACTCTGCATGTATGTACATCTGGACCCTTGCTGTAAAACCACTTCTCATATTCATGAGAAGTTCATTCTTGAAGTTTTACTGTTAAGTTTTCTATATTCTGTACTGAACACGTACAAAATTGCAAAGTAAAACTCATTCTGGACAAAGAGCAATTTTATGCTTCATGGGATCAAGCAAATATGCTTCGTCTCACACTTTAAAAAGCAAACAAATACTAAAACTTAACCATGCTTTAAGAGTTCATTTTATGCTTGGCATGGTTTACAAAGGCTTGGCAAAGAGTTTTGTTTCCCCAATATTTTTTAAATTAAAATTTTAAAAGAATCAAGTATAATTTTAATACAAACCACTTATTTCACATTCTTAAAGCAATTTTCATGGACCAAAATCAAATTTTCAAAAAAATTATTATTTTAGGACTAATACTTATTCCAAAGAACTCTAGCAGGGAAGATCATACTTCATTTAAAACAAACATGATTATAAATCTGTGAACATAACATACACTTACATTTCTAACGTAACAGCCCAAAAATGGTCTATGTTCAGTAGAGAAATACAGCTAGAAAGTACAGTAAAATCTCAGTATCATAGACTTCAGTATTACTTTCATTTCAGTTTTATGTACATATTTGAAATTCTCGTTTAAATGTTCTAAGTTACAATGTAAAGATATTTCACTTTTACAAACTCTACTCGGACATGCTATTATGCTCATTGTACGCAACATGCATTAAATAACATATCGATCGTCATGTCAATCAAATTCCTGAAGACAACATCTAGGTCACCATAATCACTGCAGGTACAAGCAGTAGTCTTCTTCATGGGGAATCCCGACTTTTTCAATTTCCAATATTACGAACTTTCGGAAATTCATTTCATGTCTTATTTGCAGCAAACACACTGGTTGCAGATACACATTTTATGGTGGTTAGTAATGTTATCCATAAAAATTACGACCCGCTTTTGATTGCAATGGAAAGTAAGAAAAGGAGACTGTTAATGACAGAACAAAAAGTGAAAATAAATAAATAAATAAATAAATAGTGGAATGAAGCATGTTAATGTAGCATGTGTGTATGACATAAAGCGAAGTTCAGTTTCAACAATTTCAAAACACAGAGAAAAAATTCTAAAAACTTACGAACTATCAGCAATATGCCCCGAACAAAAGACGATACGTTTAGGAGATTTTTATAAAGCAGAAGAGGCAGCAGACACGTGGCTTAAGGAAGTTAAGGGACTGTATTATAAACCTCAGCCAGGGACCTCCCAGGCCTAGCAGGCTGCCAGTGTTCGGTTTTGCGATTTATGAACGGCCCCCAGCCAATTCCAGTCCACTCCCCCAGCTGTCCTCCTAGCAAGCCCCCAGATGGCAGGTCCCTAAGAGCTCTGCTAGCAGAGCTTCATAAATACAACCCTAGGTCCCGGATAAATACGACCCCTGATATGGATATGGATTTCTGGACTAATGATAAAGAAAAAGCCAGACAATTTGGAACACTAATTGATATTAAGGATTTTCAGGCAAGTGCTTGCTGGCTGATTCATTTTCATGAGCAATACGGCTTAATTTGGAAGACTTGTTGAGGATGCTGACATGAATGCTGCTAGAGGTTGGAAGGAACATTATCTGAAAAATGTAATTGAAAAATATGATCCCAAGGATACTTTTAATGCAGATGAAAGAGCATTTTTTAAATCATATGTTGCCAAATAAAACAATGTGTTTCAAAGGAGAAGTGTGAGAGATAAAGCCGAAAGAAAGATTAATAACATTATTCTGTTGTAATGCCATTGGTACTGAAAAATTGAAACCTATGGTAGTAGGACATTGCATAAAGCCTAGATGTTTCAAAAGTGTGGCATTTCTGCCAGTAAAATGTATAGCCAACAAGAAAGCATGGAAAACCGAAGAACATTTTGCAGACTGGCTTCTTGAGTTGGACAAAGATACTCGAAATCAGAAAATAAAATCCTGATGTTGATAGATAATTGATCCATTCATAAAGTAAACTGCAGGTTGTAAAATATCAATATTGAATTCCTCCCGCCAAACTGCAGCCACTACACCAGGGAATTATTCACAATGCAAAGGTCTAATTTTGAAAAAGACTGGTTCAGCGGATTCAAATTAACCTTAGATTGAAAGTTTCAACCAAAATTAACATCCTGTAAGGAATACAAATATTAGGAAGGGGTTGTTGGAATGTGGGGGAAAAACTTAAAAATTGCCAAATGAAGGAGCAAGTCAGGAATTTTAGATTTCCAAGATAGTGCTTCGCCAGAGGTTGAGGCTGTTAAGATCATTGTGAGGTGTAGGAACAAATTGCAAAGGAATTAGAACTTCCATCACCTGTAACATTTGTCAATTAGGTGACTATTGATGTTGGGACTCAAACAAGTTACTGCTTCACAGAGAGTGACATTGTTCAATCTTGGATTACATCACAAGAAAATAATGAAGAGGAGGAGGAAGAAGTAGAAGATAAAACTGAAACAATGTCTTCAACAGAGCAGTGAAGTATCTTGAGAAGTTAAAAGTATGTGTTCAGAAAAATATAAATGTTCCTGAGACACTTCTCAAATCATTATTTGAGGTAGAACAGTTTGTAGAAAGCAACTTGCTCAAAAAGATGAAACGAACTTCTATCTGAGAATATTTTATCGAGTGATATGTATTTTATTGAGTGATATTATTTTAGTTTACTGGGCAAATTATTTAAAATAAATTAGCTAAAACTGTTTTCAATATAAAGTTTTTTTCTGTATAAAGTATAAAAACAATGATTTGATGTACTTTATACTGAGATTTCACTGAACGATATTTTTACTTTAAAAAATCATTAAGTTAGTTCACAACACTGTCGATATTCCGAATAAATAAATCCCTTTATCTTTGGGTATGCAATAAATGGTTTCACTCAGGAAGAAAATTGCTCTCTTGCAAAATGACATTTTTTAGAAACACGTGTGATTAATCACTGTGCCTGTTCCTTTCCCAGAGGCAGAGTGCACCTAAGGAGCAGAATGAGCTTCTCTGAAACGTATGGGGTAAACTGCAACATGACTGCACACATTTGGACTAAAGTGGGTTGTACAATTATTTCATTGGAAATAAACCTGCAGTTTATGATCATTAAAGGAATAATACAAGTGAAATAATACTATAAACATAGTAATAAATGTAACAAATCCCTATTTCAGGTATTCAATTCTGTAAAGCTTATTTCATCTACAATCAGGAATTTTTGCCTATTAGGAATTGCAGGAGTTACTTAAAATAAACATCATCCTGGCACACTTTAATTTCTTACTAGTGTAACATTTTACTTACAAATTACCTTATATGTTAGTCAAGACATTTGTAAAATATACAATAAAATCTATATATTTCTCATAAATGTTAATAGCATGCCAGTATTTGAGAAAGCAATACAATCCACAGTATACGATAAATCATGTCAGGGACAATGTAATGTTAACATAATGCCAGTCAGGATTCCTTGAACCATAATTGAGACAGCATTACATTAATGTTTGAAAACTCGCTACTAACAATTGATAAGGGTTTTAGACTTAAGGGAATTATTATTGTAAAAACTGCCTAAAATGTTCAATTTTGAAGGTGAGGTTAATGATAGGGCACAAAATGATTTTAGTAACAAACAGGTTAAATTTAATGGAAGTAGCTCCAATTTAGATCAGGTTCAGTGTGGAGTCACTCAAGGCAGTAAATTGCGACTTTTATTGTTTATTCTCTGTATTCATGATTTTCCAAAAACAACAAAATGTTGCAAAATAAAAATTCACTAATGATATGCTGATTTACCGTGCAGATGTGGATAGTCAATACAATACAAATAATAGCCAATGAATTGTCAATGGCATGAATTAAAAAGAATCAGCAAGAGGTTAAATGGGAATTTTTATACGTTCAAACACAAAAAATGTCTGAAGATAAACAGGTTTATAGCTAAGCCTGAAATAATGCATGTAGATATGAACAGGCCCCAAGTGGAATGGATAAAAAAAAGTATAAATACGTAAGTGTTGTTATAGTAGATAATCAGTTAACCTTTAAAGAAAATTGTAATGTTATTAATTAAAAACTTGCATGGAAAATGAATTCACCATGTAAAATTGACAAAAGAAGTGTCCAGGAGTGCAAGAGAAAAGCTACAGCAAGAAGAATGGAAATGGTTTCATAGACACATCAAATGTTTAGGCAGATGCCTATTTTACTCTTTAGACATAGTCGCTTGGAATTAATTATACACACTTTCCATGGGTTAAGACAAACACATTTACAGTACCTGAAATACTTATTTCAGCACAAGAAACTAAATGCCAATTGATCCATTAATTACACCGTTTCTTAATTTTTTTAAATTATATTGGCTATTTACAAGCTTGTTTTATAGTATAGTCATCTTAAAGAGATACAATTCTGTTCTCATTACATCATTGCTAGCATTTCTTATCACTCAAAACTAGCTCAGTGTTACAAACTAGCACTATCACATCTTACAGGGTTATCTGCAACATAACTTCAAATGGAAGTGAACCTCAGTGCACAACAATTAGCTCGCTGTCAATTATCTTCAAAATTAATGTAAGCAACAAACACAAATGTAGTAATAGAAACAGTATTTTCTGCTTATAAAATGATTTTTGATGATAAAAGGCACAGATTCCATCCTCATACTTCATAAGAGGTTGTATATTGTGAAGCAAAACATATTTTTTTCCCAGAGGTTTTAGAGCGTATTTTGTTCCGGAATCCGTTTCATTCGTAGCTGCCCTTCACGCGAGTGGGGGCAGCACTGTTGCGGAGCGATGACATTTTTGCCCTGCACTAGGGTGGGTTTCAGTGCAATGAATGGAAAACCCTATAAATCTACAAGAGTATTTAGAGTATTGTTCTTTGCATTAGTTCACTCAAACTTGAAGAGTCGGCCTCTCCAATGTGGTCATCGGAATGCATAGGATATTGTAGTTGCTCACAAGAAATAACAATGCACAATTTTTTAAGATTTTAGAATTTAAAGACACCAGTTATTACCCACTTCATCTGGTCTGGCCAAGAGATGTCACTTAGCAACCGTAGTTTTATTTATAAAAGTTTTGAGAAATATCTTGGATTGTCCTTGTATTCACTTGCAGATATCATTGCTGGTTCTTTGTTATGCTGCTAGAGTTTGTCGGCCATTATAGAACTAATACCATGGATACTTATAGTAGGAAATCCACTTTCTATAAAGAGGCAGCACTTATGAATGAAGTCCCAGAAAATGCTAGAATGGATATAGACATTTTTGCAAACAATATCATAATGTGTCAGAATTTTTACTCCATAACTCGATTATGCTTTTGTAACAAATTGTTATACAAATAAGTTCATCAATGGCTGACTTTGTACTGTATAACATAAAATAATAATTGTCAATGCCATAAGTATTTTTATTGATATATCTACTTTCAATCATGTCTCATTATAATAATTTTCCCTTACATTATTTATATATAAAAGTTCACTTATCCTTTTTCAAACAACCTCTAGCCATTGCACATTCGATTCTTTTGCCATAAATCTGAGCAACATGATTATCCATCACAATTTTCTTACCTTTGTTAACTAGAATTGGCACCAATAATAAATTGTCATTTATTTCAGGAACACACAACACTTCAACACTAACTTTCATTAGTTTATTTTCACCACCCACGTGACTAATAATATACTTTTAATACTACTACTATTAATAATAATACTTGTCCTCTTTATCTCCCAAAAAAGACTTCTTTCCTTTTCAGCAGTAGTAATTTCTATCCTTTCTGGAATAACTGCAATCCTGGAATGAATTTGTCGCATCATATGTAAAGTACACTCAAAATCATCCACTTAATTTTCTCTTTTCCTTTCTCTCTCCCATTTCTTGAAATTTTGTAGTCATCAACAGTTTCCACTGAATGTGCACTTCCACTTCTTTTATCATTTAAAGTTTTATTTCTGTTTCAATTTCTTTGATTTTGTTATAACTTTTGAAAGGGTTTCCTTTTAAATTTTTATTACAGCATTTTTGCTAAGTGGTCAATTTTACCAAAATTATAACACCTAATTTGTTTAATTTTCTTTAGTTATAAAAACAGCCACTTTTTGACCAGTATTAAAATGAATGTACATTTTCTCATATTGTAAAAGGCTCCCTCTTATTGATCTAATATCGTTATTTTAATTGGCAAACAATGCAGTGGTAACTTTAAGGTCTTGGCAAAGATCTTATATATGGATGCATTCATTATACATGGACAAGTTCTTCTCTTCTTTTTGTTATTTTCTTTTTTCTTCTTTTCTTCCAATCTTGACCCTAAATCAGAAATTTCATATACTATACCTCTCCCTCTCTCGTCAAGATGTCCCTATTAGTCTCTTTATCCAACTTGTCAAATTTTGCTAATTTTATCTTCAACATTGTAAACTCTGCTTTTTGTGCTCATTTATTAGGTTTCTTCAGTCTTCCAAAGTTTCCCTTTTTAGCACTTTTAATTCCACTATATGCCAAAGTCTGATCTGATGTTTTATATAATCATTGACATGACTTTTGTCATTTCTATATGACTTATTATACCACTTCTTAATACTTACTTTGTAATTTTCATTTAAATTTGTCTCCCCACTCACAATAACATCTTCTCATAAAGTTTCGATTTGATGAATGAACTTATTCTACAACTCCAAAAATTAAAGTTTCCACATGTTCTTTTAGCCAATGTTTTTATAATTATTTTTATTATTACTTTTATTATTACTATTACTTTTATTATTACTATTATTATTATTATTACTACTACTATTATTATTATAATTATTATAATTATTATTATTATATTTAATATACCTTCTTCAGCATTTTATTCTATTTCTTCAGTTTTCAATGTTCTGTACTATTTTCTTTTAATTAAATCAATTCAATTACTTTAAATTTTAAATTGTAGGCTTCACTGCCATATTGCTATATTTACTTTCAATTAAAAAATTAAGATATGCCATGGATCGTTTACCACAAACTTTTTATTGAACACATTCATTCATCAGTACAGAACACGTAGTAGATAGTAACCATTGCCCTCACTATGCCTGTATTCCATCTAATAACAAAATCAATCTATAAATATTCTTTGCACAATTCCTATAATTCTAATAATACCAATACTTTCATCTCTGAATTAAAATAATTGAGAATAAAATAAAATTTACTCTAAAAAGTATCTTTCCATCTTAACCCTCTGAGTCCAGAACAATTTACGAAAGTATTTTTTATTTTTATTATTATTATGAGGGATTATGATGTTTAATAAGCAATGAAAGAAAAAATAAGAGTTAAAATTTTGAAAATTTTGCCATTGGTACTGCTAAATATCTTCAGGAGCTGAGAGTAGGGAATATCAATGGATTTTTATTTTAATGTTTATTTTTTATATTTCATGATTTTCTGAAAATCAATTTTCATTTTCATTGCAACAAAGTAAAACTTTTCAAGATGAACATTTAAAATTATATCTTGATTAAATTTCTTTCATAGCACATAGTTCACATCCTCCTCTTTATGAGACAAAAATGGGCCAATGGGCACCTACGTTTTATTTTCTAATGTCTTTAGAAACTGAAAAGTCTCTCTTCTTCCGTCGATTCCGTCAGGCGTGATGAAGAATTTGAAGACAATGATTATGACGATGACAATGGTCGACCCCTCTTTTTGTTTGGAGTACTTCCATTCACAATCGGACCCAGTACTAAAATTCTTCTAAAATCTAAAAGGGACAATTCCCCATTGAGATCTTTATAAATGGCAAATTAATTTACAAATGCTATATCAATTACAGCAAAAAACAGTCTGTGTCACCCATTTTTTTTCTGTCTCTCTCGTAAATAGACCAAAGCATATGAGCTGTTCCATGTCAAATCGCACAAAAAAGACCAAAATTTGACCTTCATATTTTTAATTATTTTCTATTTTTTTAAAAATTTATTATGTGGATCAAATAAGTTAACATGTGTCTTTTTTTGTTTTGTTTTTTCTAATTTTATTATTTTCAGAAATATTGCATCATGAAATTTGCTAAAAATTATGTGCACTACTAACTTAAAAATATACCCTAATTATAGAAACTCCATTCAAAACTTAAAAACATGTTTAAAATTTGAGATTTTGCAAAATATTTATTACCTGAATTTTCAATTTTTAAAAGAAAATTTAAATATGAAAATTTAAATTTTAAAAATTGAATATTTTAGTAAACTTGATGAGCTCAATTTTAAAAAAAAAATATTAATAAACACACTAGAGTATTGTTGACAACTCCAGAAAGAAATGAAAGTGGGATCTCGGTAACTTCAAGAAATATTCATTTTTTACGAACCAGTGTGCAGTAGATTGCTGCAATACGCGTTTCTTGCATTACTGATGATGGGTTTCTTTGGATGAAGCAGTAATTTAAGTACTTCTAGAGCTAGTACAGCTTAACGATTGGATTTGGTTATTAAATGACTGATTCTTGACTCACGTTATGGCTGATATTTTGAAATTTTCTGGTCCCTCATTACTCAATTCAAATTTTTGTACTCGCTTATCCTAGAATTCCTGAACTTTTGACATTGCACAGTTCTAATGCCTTGGCGAATTTACTTTCAGGTCTGGACAAAATTCCATTTTCTTCATCCAACTTTTTAGCAATGTTTGGTAGCTGCAAAGTGTCATTTAATTTTATTGTTTCTCCAACTTTCAGAAATTGTTTGTTTGTTTTTTTTGAAATGAATTTTGAAATTTTGAATTGAAATTTGAATTTTCAATGTCTTGTGATCTGTTGAGTGAAAGGAATCAATAAGTTTCTTAATAATGGCTTTCTTGTCTGATTTTTCAATCGTCGGCAAAGTATCTTGAGTATGGAAAAAATTATCTGTGGTACACTTTGTACTGTGTGAAATTTCTCATGGGAATACCGTGTTTGCTGCAATTTTGTTTTCTTCACAGGGGTATCTCCTAATGCAATTAAGCTCTTCTTTATCTTCTCTATATTCATTTCGCAGATACTTGACAAACTATCTGAAGAGCTTAAATTTTCATTTCCTTGGTTTCGTCTGTATTCACTATATTCACTGGACTTTCCGCTACTTTCGTTAATGCCACAGGAGCCACTGATCTCGACGCTCTCTTCACTAACGAGAAGCATTTTTGGAATCCAACTCCCTTTTTCTGACATGAATCACGAACTCGCCAATCCAATGAGTCCTCTAAATCAAGTTTCACTAGTAAATCGTGGTTTATGCTACTTCAAGATTTTCTTCTCTTAAAATCGTGATCAGAAAGATTAAATTGATTGAAACATCCATCGTATCTCTTACGTTGATCGCCACTCATATTGCACAGTGTACACATGATTCACAGAACAAAATCTAGCATTTTTGTCTTTATGTGTATTGCGACTGATGTTCAGAAAATTTTACTCAAGTCTCTTGACAAGTGGTCTGTTGTATTTCATGAGCAAGGTTAGGAGGGCACCCCATCCCTAGGACACTAAGGGAGTCGACTGTAAAATTCGTTTCACTGACACGCCAAAAAGCAGTAGTAGAATTCATTTCGCTGTCACCCATCCCTTCTGGGGACAGAATGAACATATGAGTTACTAATACTACTTGAAACCCCAATCAGTGCCCACTTTTTTCTTGTTTTGTAAAAAACTGAATAATAAATACGCCTATACTGAATAATATATATTTGAGCGAGTTCATACATATTCTTTTTTTTTTTTTTTAATTACAAGTTTTAATGAAACATTTATTTTTTGGGAAAATAATTTAGAGGAATAAAATACGCATATCAAAGTATTAACTGAAACAAACCAGGAATTTTTATGTTAAGTATATTCAGGGCATCAACCAATATTTTGCGGAGTACGCAAAATTCTTGGAACTCTTCTTTCTTGGAACCATCACAATCCCTGTGTCATACAGTTGTGGCTTCTTTCCCATGGTTATTGGAAAGAAGATGAACACACTTTTCCTTGCATTTGAAAAATATCACTTCTTGATTGCTTATGCCATAGTCAAATTCTTCTCTGTTTAGATCATCCTCTTCTCTCAGTTTGGAAAAAAACTTGCAATTACAACACACTGTTTGACATACATAAATTTCATTACTTACGCCACCTCCTAAGCCAATTTTATTTGAAAGGTCCTGAAATGTTCCTTGATAAATATCCAGTTCGTAAATGTAACCACTCTTGTCTGCCCAACACCAGTTTGTAACTTGTTTGAGCCCTGACGGTACTTTCTAGTTCCAAAAAGTAGAGTTATAAAAAAAAATTATCTATGGAAAAAAATGATTTAGATTTTTTAATAAATTAAATTCCTGAGAATAAAGAAAATAAAAAATAGAAGAAGCAAATGTATTAAAAATAAAAAAATAAAAATTGTGATTCTATAAAGTCTTGAATTGAAGTTCAGAGAACATGGCTTTTCAATGCTGCCCACCAACATATTAAAGTTTCAAGCAATGAGAAAATTAACCATTTTGCATTACAGTTATCCAGAAATAACTAAACACATACTTACGCATTGTTATTTCTCATATTATGCCCCATTTTGGGAAATTCATGTAGCGCATAAACATAGTGGTACCCACAAGTACTGACCGGACATAAAGTGTTAATTTATAATACCTATTTAAAAATATATAACACTTACTTCTGCATTTTTAAAAGTCTATTTTAGGTGTGTAAATGGGTGATATTAGAGGCTAAAAATCTGATGTCTAATGTAATAAAAGGTAACTAGTATGATGGTTTTAGCAACCTATCAAAACACAATTTCATAAGAAGCAGATTCAAAGAAGTACGACTCAGAAAACTATTTTGATCAGAGGTCTGCCTTTGTTTAATGAACTACCAAAGGAACAGCTTGACTGTTTGGAGAACAGGTGGCAAGTTGGTCAAATGATTTAGCTGATGATGCTAGTTTCTTGGAAAGTTAGATCTAATGTCATGGAGGGATGATCAAATGATAATGTTTATAGATATGTTCCTAAAAAGTATTATTTTTAAATTAGCCTTTAGCTATTTGGAACAATAAATTGAAAATAAAAATAAATGATAGAAGTGCCAAAACTATTACATCAATCTGGCCCTTTGTTTTTTAGAACTTGCATTTCATATTATTTTATTGTCACCTCTCTGTTACAATTTAAGGTATACAATAGGCAATACATACTACACCATCACACCACCTTGAGGAAAAATTCCTAATATTTCAGGAAATCAGTCAAGAATTGGAAAATATTTCAGGAATGTCTATTTAAAAAATATATAGAAATTTTATGAAACATTGGTCATGGGCAACATTACAATAACACACAATGTCTTTGTGTTCTGTATTCTGTTGTTGGGAAAAAGGATGTTATAGTCAAACTTAGATAATTTGTAACTGAAACGATTGCCTGAGGATCAAAATTCAAAACGGGTAACTTGCATTATCAAAAAATTCAAATTACATGTTTTCACAAAAAGAATAGGTAAAAAAACTCCATATTCAAAGATTTAACACAGACATTATTTTAAGACATACGTGTACACAAAGTATCACTCTTCTGAATTAAATCAAATCTCTTAGCAATTTCAGATTAATTTTCAAGTCACTCTTCCACTTTGCATAATTGCTACCTTCTGACCAAAAATTAGTATCTTGTCAGGAGTTTTAGTAAAACAGGAATCATACAAACTAGGTAGATAACACTTAAAATCTACAATTGAAAATATACAAATATAAATTAATTCAACAGCAAAATAAGATCACTTCACAAACAGTGCATGTGACTGTTCATCATGCAACAATAGGTAAGCAAAGACATTCCAAAGCCTTAGACACACCTTTAAAACTACACACATGCAGGTCATTGGGAAAGCCTCATGAAGAGATTTCACATGAAAAACGTGAATTATTCACAACGAAATTTAAAATATCCTCAATACAATATATATATATATATATATATATATATATATATATATATATATATATATATATATATATATATATATATATATATATATATATATATATATATATATATATATATATATATATATATATATATATATATATATAAATAAAAGTGCCACAAAAACCTAAGACTGATTTGCTACAATAATTTCTAAACATGGTGCCAGAATTGCTGGTTGTGCCAATGGCTGGTTCACCAATAACATGACTGATATTTTTTTGAAAACCTAATAAACATGAAATAATCACTTGGTTTCTTTGAGAACCAAACACAAAGCATTTTAGATGAATCGTCATAAAATGCAATGTTTCTTGTTCAATTTCGCAGTATAAATAAAATTGAGTTGAAGCAGCACACATCTACCATTTGCAAAACTTTCTAAGTGAAGTAACTGAAAATTTTTAGGCCAAAACGTCAATTAAGTAAATAAGTAAAAGTTAATCATTACAATGTCACATTTTATATCTTAAGCATATCAATAAAATTAAGTAATCAAGTCAAAGTGAAAATGTAAGGAGCATTCCAAACAAAATAGGACAGTATTACTCATTCATTTTACATATGCAGATGGCAGAATTAGGAAATTGTTTTGAAAGTGGGAGCTCGAGCACACAACCAAAAATACACCAGTAGTGCTGATGTGAAACTACATCTGACCAATGCTGAAGCTAGATGAGTACAGGAACAAGTGCTGGTATTTTTTTGTTATTTCTATGGAAATATCAAATTCCCTTTGGTATGGGAGAGTATAATCAGTAAATTAATTATAAAAACACAATGGACAATGCTGGCTGGAGAATAATTGGAGGCTATTAATACCTTTAGAAAGCAGTATTATTTGGAAAGTTCAAAAATGGTTCACAATTTGGTAAAAGATATACCAGAACTGAGTGATCAAAAAGTTGAGACTTAAGAGAAAAAACAGAGGAATATGAGTTTTATTTGATTTCTGCAAATATTTAGTGAAAAGAAATTTTTCAGATTACAAGGTTAGGCAGGTTAAATACCCTTCAAAAATTCTCCAATAGGGGATGGCAACAGCCAAAGAGTTTTGAATTTCATTTAGAGCTGCCTCTGAAATAAATCAGCTGTTCCGGTGTCGTAATTCGGAAGGTGATCTCACCATAGTGGTGACATGTATGCTCACAATTGGATGACACCATAACAGCTGCTGATGACCTGTCAGAGACAGCTGTAAATAAATCACAGTAGAGGAGGGGTGGTATGTGTGACGTTCACATACATTTTGTCTTTTCAGAATGCTGCAAGAACGAGAGTAAACTATAATATGTAGTGCACAACAAACTTGCAAGCAAAGGGATTGTAATCCTTGTCTAAAGAAGGTCAAGACCTTATATTCTCAGGGAAAATTAACATATTTTAGAAAATAATGACATTAATTAGATTTAAATTCAAAAAATGCAAAACCATAATATTCCTTTATGCCTAGTAGGCTAGAAGTCAAGCCCCTACAACATAATTCCGTTAAGATAATGTACAACAATATATTAACAAGTGTCATTCACAAAAGTCACTAAAAATATTTTATTCGAGACTGTCTGGAAAGTAGTTCATTGTGTACCGTTTTGTGGCCCGGAAGTTTTTCATTACAGGACAATTCTGATAAAATCATTCAGTAATGAATTCTTCCTGATTTCACCATCACCACTTTTTTACTATTTAAATGCTGCCCACGAGGACCCAAAGAGCCTTGCATTATATTAAAATTTTGTAACAGTTAACTTGTTATAGATCTCGTTTGTCAATGCATATAGCACTTTTACTTGTAGTGCAAGTATAGTTCATCAAGAAGCAAACAACAATCAGCAAGCCACGTAGCAAAGGTTCAATGTAAAAAACATTAGCTTTCAATACATGCACTTATCAATTGATATTTTATTTGGAACTATTAACATTACTGATAAGTGAACAATCTATCTTTGACAGTACTTTCCACTCATTTCAGAAAAGAATGGAAGAAGCACATTTTATTACACTCTTCTTACCAATATTGTATCATGCCATCTATAAAATTCCCTATATTCTTTCACATACCTATCTTTAAATTTCAATGGAAACCTGTAATGTTGGGTTTCCTTGCATAAAGGTTGTATGTGGTTGGAGAAAGGCATGTAGGAAACTATGTTGGCAAACGTGGACATTAAGCGCCTTTTTTCTTCTTTTTTAATTTCGCCACGGATTGCACGGGAGCATAAACGTTGTATCAATGGAGGAAGAAAGTCGTGTGTCGCTAAATTTGCATTTTGTGGGTTACAACGTTTTTGCAGGCAGGTATTCATTTCAAGATTTATTACATCTATTGAACCTGACATTATCATCACCATTAAAAATAACACAAGAAAAAATTATCGAGTTTATTGTCATGCTAACAGATCAAATGACAGTGATAACCTTACTACTTTCGTGTCAATCATTTTATTTAATTACAGGAAAATACGCATAAAAATGGGTCTCAAATGAAATATTTTACATCACATAGCAAAAGATACTTTTCACGATTTGGCCTACCAGGCTCAGCCGGTGAACTCTACTGTCTCATCATTAAAAGGACGACTTTCTTGCCGTATGATGTAAAATACTATTGTTTCCTTTGCACACATCTACAACAAAATGATAATGTTGATGCCAAGTACTGAGGTGGTTTCTACATCCCACTGTCTACATCTTTAATTGATTTGTATCTATTACAGACGTGCGACTCGCGAAGTTGGCAGTGACTTGTAAAACAAATCACAGCTCACCAACATAAAATGAATGAGTAATAGAATGTCTTCTGGTTATATCAAAACAGATTGTTACTCATGTTCCTTCATACTTTCTCCTTTCCCATATCCACAGCACACAAAACAAAATCAATGTAAGCATAACAATATATTTAGAGTAACTTAGAATTCAGTTGATCTTTGCATGTATGTTCAACATATTATTTAAGACACTGAAAAGTTGAAGTGTGCTAGAAAACCGTCTAGTAAGTTAGGTACTCTTTATTATTAACACTTGAAAATACACTCACAGTGGACATAAAAATATTTGTAAAAAATGAGGTCTAACAATTCTGTCATTCTAGAGTTGTCATTAATTGTTTGTTAATATATTAGTAATAAATTAATAAAGTTGCAAGCCTGCCTAAACAAAAATCTGACTGACAAATATTTACAGGCAACAGTGAGCCAAACAACACAAACAACGAACATGCAAAAGTTTTATGCCAGTAAATTTGTATCAATTTTTCAATACTGTGTTGACATACTCTACAGAAAAAAGAAGTTTTCCACAGGCTAAATGTCGTGCTTTGGTGGTGGTATTGCTTCATAAAAGCAACACATGAGCTGAAACCGTGTTGGCTTCCCTGGTAATCACTCACCTCCTGTTCAATGTAAATTTTCCAGTATCTGCCCGCACTTGGAAATGTGCCCACCAACTTTTCAAAGAGAGGCCTCATTTCTCCGATCCATTTGGTTTGTGCTTCTCTGATCAACAAGCTCCAAGCTTCCAAGTCGTATGCATTGTCATCTATCTGTCTTTGGGCTTTCTGCAACTTTTCGTTGCCCCAATCCTGTTGTGCACAAGAATTAAAATAATACGCAACTGCCACAGAATACAACAACGACTTTTTTAAAGCATATTTCAATACACACCACATCGATTTTCTCATCCATAATTAGGTTTGTTTACAAACGCAGTTTCCTGAATACAATCTACCGATAATAATTTCCCAAAACCAAACTTGCGCAGCTCCCAATAACACTTCAAGAGATTCGCAGATAGAGTAACCAATAATATTCAAATAATTCCATCAGCACAAAATACTATCCACCAATCTTGGAAAGTCCTTATTTTTGCCTTCAAAAACTCTTTAACCTTACTCGTCAATCTAACTACCGGCACCAGTGAGGCAACCAAGGCTGTCCCGGCTGACCCCATATACCATGCTATATACTCTCTGAGCTGACCAACACAGACCACGATGTTGGAGAGGTGATTATTCCTTCAGCGTTACCGCTTGGGGCGCTATTTCATTAGAGCATGTCCAGAATGCGTCACAACGTTTGGCGGGAAAGTGTTGGGTGGCAAGTTCAGTAGTGCGCGTAAGCGTTTCCTGTCCTACTGACTTTCATTTTCAAATATACAAATCACTTAATTGTATTCCGTGATACATTATGGAACGTAGTAGCTGATTCTGTCAGACGAAAGTATTTTGTTTCCTTTGTTACATTCACAGTTTTATCTGAACATTTAAACATGGTCTCACTTTTAGCACTAGTGCTAAAAGTCTTCACTTTTAGCACTAATTGAACATTTTAGTGCATGACATAAAAGTAGCTGCTTCTTCTAGTTGATGTCTAAAATAGTAATTTGCATCATAAGGCGAGAAAATAGACCTTTTCATGACGAGACAGGAGAGTTTACCAGCCGAGGCTGGTAGGCCGAGTCCTTAATCCTGTCGAGTCATGAAAACGGACTTTTGCCGCAGTATTTCTTGCACCGTGCTTTTGCCGGGTGATGTACAATATTTCATTTAAAACCCCTTTTTATGCGTATTTTCCTGAAATTAAATAATATCACAGACATGAAACGTAGTGTGGTTATAAATCATTCATTTGTTCTGTAAGCATAGCCATATTTTTTTATCGTTTTTCTTGTGTTTTCTTCAATTGTAACGAAAATGTCATGTTCTATCGATGTAATGGATCTTCAAATAGAAGATAATTTGGAAATAATGGGAAATCCGCTCGATATACTAGAAGTAGCAAGAGCCGCAACTGTTGACATGTTTCCATTAAAATCAAAAGATAGATACGTGAAAGAATATCATAATCTTATTGTTTATATTATCATCACTTACAAGTCAAATTTTCAACATTTTTTTCTTGTTAAGTTTAAATGAACATTTGAGGCCTTTTGTTGCGATGCAGTTAATACTTATGCAAGACCGGATTAACCATGGGCGTCTCTATAGAGACAACCGTGGATTAACCCTTATCTGCCTGAATTTTTTTCACTACACCATTTTATAATTTAAAACTAGTGGTGCAACAGAATGGCACAGACTTTCTCGTAGTAGAGTTTTCTAATTTCCTTGGTAAGGGCTAGATTTACGGTCTTGCCCCATCCCTGGCAACTGGCAAGGGGCCAGTTGCCATTTATCGCCACCCTTACTATATTTTTAAAGTTTTCTCAACTTTTCGGTTTCCTAATGGTTAATTCGAAATTTTGCTTTTAGAATATTAAAGAAGAGTAAAAACTCGTCATAAATGGCAATTTTCGTTGATAAATTTGAAGCCGTTTTTAAGAAAATGGCGTGTAAACGTTACTGTAAATGCCAATTTCGAAGCTCTGTTTCACAGGAATCTTTCGAGTTTTCAAAAAAACGTCATTTGAAATCATTTAAAGCACTTGCACTCACAAATGTAAACATGTATACAAATAGCTGGAAATGGGCATATTAACGGCGTGAGTGATATTTTAAAAAAATACATTCGTGTATTTTTTGAAATAATAATAATAATAATAATAATAATAATAATAATAATAATAATAATAATAATAATAATAATAATAATAATAATATTTGTCACACAAATAAAGCATAAGCCATGTATGCCAAGTCAGGACATGTATATAATCATACAATGTACAATATAAGTATTTCTAAATATTAAATACAATATAGAAAATAAAATTAAATTGAATTTTCATACTAAATACAATTTAATTTTATAACTGGTAGGCTAAAACTAAAGTTGAGAAACAATAATAAAGAAAGAAAGAAAAGAATACATCAAAACAAAATTTGTATTATCTTAAACAGTTCAATTAACACTATCCGTACGAAAAGTTTAAAAACTTTGGAGCCGATTTTGAGAAAATAGCGCGTGAGCATTTGCGAAAATGCGGAATTTTCAGCTCGTTTACAGCACAGAAAACTTTTTAGTTTTCGAAAAACGTTTTAAGACATACTAATTTAAAGCACGTATAGTATTTAATGTATCAATGTGAACAAATCGCTGTTAATGAAAATAATAAGGAAATGAGAGGCTAGTCAAAAAAATTATATTTTTGTATTTTTTGAAAAATCAAAGAATAGAGCAATATGAGGTTTATGTCATCTCATAGCGTATATTTAGCACTATCCCTACCAAAAGTTTAAAGAAAAAATTTGGATCCGTTTTCGAGAAAATTTTGTTCGAGATTTTCTTCGAGAAAAATCATCTAATTATCTATCAAACTACTAAAAGTTAAGGTTGAAATCTCGAAATCAATTTTTCGCAGCATTACATAACTTTCTCTACACTACGTATATTTCGTAGTACTCCGTATACGTATACGAGATGGTAAAAAAATATTATTTTTTTTAAAAACATTTGTTGGGTCATTGACGCAACGCGTCAAATGTCTTAAACCCGGGGCGGTGAGCGCTTGCGTGAAGTAATCCTCCTTTGCTCTCTTTGTCAAGTCTCGTCACGTCTCAGTCAATCAGTGCCTTTTATCTCTTCGGCCAGGGTCTCGACTTAGATCTCGGGGTTCCTAGATGGTCACCCAAGCAGCAACCCGCGAGTCTCGAATTCGCTTAAACTCCGTGACTTCACGGAGCGTAGTGAACGAATTCGGCTAACGACGCCGGCAACGTTTTTTTTCTCAAAATTTTGAAATGCACATGGTGTCACCTTTTAGGATGTGATGGAAAACAACATGAAGTTCTAATTGCATTTCTTTAACATTTTAAGGTGAAAGACTACAGCTTTGTACAGTCTGCCCATATGGGCACGCTAGGCAGATAAGGGTCTGCCTCTTGGTTACGACGACGTTTTGATTGCACGGCACAGCAACATCTACAAGTGGACACGTTTTGTTTCCAAATCCCGGATAACAATATCCGGCTTGTTTGCCGCTATCATGAGATCAATTTGAATATGTTGGTTGGACAATATTGAACACAATTGAACAGTCGTCACCGGTTTTGGTGAGTTATCGTAGCACTTGGAGCATGTTTGGAACTTTGAGGGCGGTACAGATCTGCAAGTGGATGTAACTACACACTCTGTGGGGCCTTTTCTAGTATTCGGTCTTTGCTAGATTTGGACAAGCTGAGACGATATGATCAATGGTTTCTACTTGCCCTTATACTTGGGTTATTCTAACGTGGCAGTTGAGGGTAGTATCTCCAAAATGGAATACGGCACGACTTTTTGTGTCTTTCTTTGTCCTGCCGCAAGATATCACATGATCGCGACCGCATTAAGCAGTGCTGCAGATCAAGCGACTCTAGCGGCAAGACGGAGAATGACTCAAAAAGTCATGCCGAATTCCATCTTTGCGATGCTACCCTCAGCCGCCACGTTTGAAAAAAACAAATATAGCAAATGTGGCATTGGGAAATGGGAAATTCTTGGGAAATTTTCAGAATCGCTTTATTATAATGTGTTCTCAACGCCTGATCTTGGGGAGCTATTACAACTGCTTCTGGTTGTGGCTTCATTCTTCACTTTTTTATTCACATACATAATTTATCATTGATCTTCCCCTTGTCCATTCTTTTTAAATATTGTCAAAGGAGTGGTCTGTCTCTCCGCGATTTCTTTAACAACTCACATTTCCTGTTAAATAGCACCAGAAGTTCAGTGTCTGCCTTATTCTGCGTGTCTTGCATAGTTTTCTTCGCAATGCTTCTTGCTACACATACAATGCCTCTGTTTCCCATTCTTTGGTCAGATTTAATGACCTGCCTCATTAGTGGGTTATCTTGATGACTGGCCACAGACTTTCCCATCCTGATTATTGCAATGTGCCAGGACGCTTCAATTTGTCTGAGGCCTCTTCCTTCTTCCTTACGTGACATAATTTTAAAGTTAATTTTTGTTGCCCTTTTTGAAGAGCGGTTTTATCTTAGCTTCTCTGAAAATATCTAAAAAAGTTCCGATGCATATTGATTGATTGATTCATGATTCCCGGCGCGTCAACTGCTAAGGTCATTACTCCCCTAAGTGTAGTGCATATGTTTACCTCTCACGGTAAACACATGCACTACATGGGTCTGCTAGTGAGTCAGAAGTTTGTTTTAGGTTTTCGTTAAATATGCCGTCTGGTCCAGTCGCTTTTCGTTTTTGTCGATTTTATCGCGGTTGTGATTTCGCTTCTGTATATTGTAACTTTCAAATTGTGTCTGGGTGGCGTTGTCTGTTCGAAAACATGTACGAGTCACAATACCTGTTGCTGATTTAATGTCTGAAATTTTAGAATGGATAGCTGATTGTAGTATATTGTGGACTCGGTTTGATATGATTCGTTCTTTTGTTCTTATAAAAAATACGTTCCTACTACATCTGTGATTTTGAATTAAATTTTATAATTTTCATCAATTTTGTAAAAAATTACTATCTCTTTTTTAAGATAATATGTTTCAAAATATATTTAAAACAATCTTCATATTTATTGTTGTAATCTTTTTAGTAATTTTAGAATATTTAATAGTTCGTGGTTTATTTTAAAGTTTAGTGTATTTTACATCATCTGGGGGTAAGATTGTATTTAGAACACTGGGTGACGTTTTACCGCCAACCCTGTGAAGGCAGCACCTATGCTTCAATGCGGTTCGTGAGATTTAACTAGTGCTTCCTGATGGAAATACCGCGCAAATTGTGAAGTTAGGTTGAAAAGGAAGGGATGATACCAATTTATGGGTGTTGTTAATATTTGTTGTACGGGATAAAAATATAAATTGACTTGGAATGCTAGGGAAGAATTAATTGCTTAAATAATCTTTTGTCGAATAGAGATTTTTGATACTATGAGCGAAGTGAAATACGAACGTTTGTATAATTTGGAGAAGTACGCTGCATGTTTGGAAGAAATAGAAGATATATTGTGTAATATTCGCCGTAGAAGTGAAAACCGTAGTTTGTTTTTAGGATCTCGTCTAGATGCTTGTGCTGTCGATTTTGAATGCCACGTTCTAGTGTTAATGTTGGAAGGAAACGCAAACGTTGTTCGTAGCATGGTACAGTATCTTTTTTTAACATTCGTATTGAGAGATGACCGTTTACATAAAAAATAAACTAAACTAGACATACATTTTTTCAGAATGTTCTTGAGACTTCCATTCAACAAAAATGGATAGAATTCGATTTAGTGAACTTTTATTATAAAATTAAAACTCTGTCGAGTTCTACTTGCTCAATTCCTTTTGAATTATATTTAAATAGTCTCTTCAATGTACTGTGGTTGCTGTGGGCTAAGAGAACGTGCAACGATGAAGACAGGGATACGTTGTTTGACATGTTAGACGATTGTTTTAAAAAAGGTATGTATGAATTTGTGTTCAAATTTCTGAATTTATTTTCTTGATTATGTTATTAACTTACAAAACATTCTTTTCAGTTTTAATGAATATCAATGTGCAGACAAAACCAACATCTCTTGAAAGCAGAGGTGAAATAGTCCTTTCTATGTTGCATTCTATAACTGAAAATTTAATGGATTGTGAGATTCTGCAGTGTTTTCAAATCATTGATATGTGTCTTTTATGTCTACATTTGTTCTGTCAATTTAAATTGGCATCTTCAAAATTACTTAAATCAATAATTTCCACTCTCGAAGACTCATGGCCGCTAATTAAAACAAAATTTGCTGAGTCACTTAAAGGCAACTCTAAATCAAATAGAACAATAAAATTATTCAAATTTGGATTTTTAAAAGTAAATGAAACCACAGACTATTGTATTCTCAAAGTGTGTGAGAACTTGAGTGTAATGGGGTGTTCCTTGTTATATGGGTTGGGTTATCTTCAAGACTGTACTGACTTCCACACCAACTTTCTCTCGGAGAATTGCTGCAATTTCATGGGCACATACATTCAAGGTCAGTTCTTTATGTTTGAATTCTCTATTAACATAGGACATTTGTCATCTCACAAAAAATATAATTTTGTATGAACTTCATTTCCATTTTTCTGCTTGCGTAATATTGTATTTTAATACCTTTTTCTTGTTGATAGGTTCTCAATATGACATTTTTTATTATATATGCCATAGTTTCATTGCCTTATTGAGAATCTTTTCAATATATTTTCATTATATTGAATGGTAAACAATCAATTACTATAGTACTTTTGAGTTGTGTATTAAGAATAGCGCTTCTTCCAGAGTTATTTTTTCAATGTGAATTCCATACTCTTTTGAGTCATGGTATCCTTGTGTGAAGATGTTAAAGTGTTTCATGGTCTTATGAAATCTCCTTGCCACCAGCCATGCATCGTCTAAGCTAGGAGGAACCAAACATTAAACTTTTCCATCCAACTGCAAGTTGTAACTAACTGCAATTCTAACTAACCTTTTTGAGTGATAATTTATTTTAGATTGTTTTTTGTACAAGGGTTAAAACTTTTCACAATTAAAACTTGCAAAAAATTTACTTTAAAAATCTTACAACATACATTTTATCTGTAATTTTATAATGTAAAATCACAAATAAGATGTATGTTGCAATTGACACTATGAAACGTTTTTTAATGTAAATTTTATGTTTCCGTTGTAAAAAGTTTTAACCATCGTACAAAAGTTAGTAGTTTAAAATAAGATTTCTAAGAATGAATAAACGAACGTTTTCTTTCAGTTTTCAGTGTCAAAAATGCTCATTTATGTTGAAACCTTTCACAATATTTTTTAATATTGAATGTTGTAAACGTTATGCTTTGCATGTGTCTATCAGTATTGACTTTAATATGTTAGAATCTTGTTTCTTATTCTTGTATTCTAAATGCTCAAAGAGTATTATGTATTGGATTCATACTATTATTACATATCCTGTAATGCAGTAAGAGGCAAAGGATAATGTAAAGTAGTGTTGAAATGGAGTACAGAAGCAAATTATTTGCATATTTTCTGATTCCAGCTGATGCATGTCTGCAATTACAAGCAATGGATGTGTCACAACTCCATATACATAAGCTCACAAAGATTCCTTTGAACGAGGCTGCTGAAAAGCATTTCCATATTCTCAAAGGCAAGCATGCTCGTTTGAGTGGCCTTGCAGTGGATGCCCACTTAGAATTCACACGGGTTCTACAATCAAAGCCATTCGTTTACAAGGGGCTCATCAATATTCTAAACAATCTGAAGATGGGTGTGCATTCTTTCTATAAAGAAAGAGCTGAACATGATTCAGATGCTGTTATTGACAAACTCGTTAGAGTACTTCATTGTTTTCAGACAGTGAGTATTTGGCTAAGATTTTTTTTTAAAAACTGCCCCTCACCACAGAAAGATTGCCCTTATAACTCCTTCATCACCTTTCCTCCCCTCCCCAGTGGATTTCCCCCTTGCTGGAGCAATGCGAATGCTGGTTTAAACGACTTCGTTAAGTTGTACCGAGTTCTAGACATGGTAATATTTTTTATATTTAATGTCAAAAACCGTTAAAAATTTTGTTATATACTGTGCACAATTTTTTGAGTTCTGAGATCTCCACTCTAATTCATAATCTCTATGAAGTTGAATTATGAATAGAAATTGCAACAATCCTTTTCAGCAGGGGTTAATAATAATACAGTAAAATCTGGGTAAACTGGAACGTGTGCAAGCTGGAAACCTGCCTTTACTGCAAAATTTCTCCAGCCCGTGAAGTTAAATGCCATTTTACACAGCATGAAACGGAACCTCTCCAATGCAGAAACGGAACGTTTTTTCATGTCCTGAAGGTACAAAAACTTTATAAAACGAAATTTCTGTGAATTTAATGCAATTGGCAGAGAGACGCAAGATGTTCTTAATGAAATGAACGTGTTTGTGAACTTGTTTTAAATTCTCTATCCCTGTGACACACGGTTTAGTCATGGTAGCCAGACTTTGGAGGAGAGGGATTTCAGCTGTCAGTGTAGAATTTGACCTTGGGATCACATATCTCTCAAGAAGTAGGCAGTAGGAGAATTCCTTCTCTCCCGACTCTTGAGAGTGGGAAGGTGTACGGGCATGGCTTCTATTCACGCGTATCCCTGCCCCGTGTTGAAAACCAAAACCCTCGACCAGATACACATTGCTCAAGGCCATGTGAAGTCATAGTACTGGGTTGTGACACATTGTGTGTTGAGACAGCAAGCAGTTCAAATACAGCTAGTAAGGTGTGTATTTTTCAACTCAGAAGCTGTCAATGAAGAGTGTTTAATATTCACTTATTGGTGATTCTTCTATAAATACATTATATGTTAATGAATTTTGATAATTATAATAGTCATGTAATTTACTACTTTCAGGGGCAGAAACATCAATATCACAAGTGTCATAAAATTGTCAACCTTGTATAAATGAAAATCTCTCTGGAATTTGTTTGTGTCCTGATCGATTCCAGCTTAGGCAGATTTTACTGTATAATTTGCTCACATGTAATGAAGACTTTTTGTGAAGAAAAATGAGCTCCAGATTTTGGCTCTTATCCTTCTTTTCTTACATAACAGAATAACTTACTCTTGTTGAGCCCAAGAAAACATGCACAGATTGTGAAAGCTGCATGAGCGATCAGAAGCAAACTGGTTTGTTTCAGCTTTTGCTCAATGGAGCAAGGATTCTGGTTGAAAAACCTGATCGTGATGAGGGGGTCACTGATTCAGAAGCTGAGGCACAATACTTAATACAGGTATATTTAATCTTTTAGAATCAATCAGGACAAATGGTAGAAAATGAATTTATAAAATGGTTAAAATGTTTAATTTTGATGGACAGTAAGGTTTTAATTTTATAGAAATAATTATGAAGTAGAAAATATTTTACTTGATACTTAAACTTGTTTGTCAATTTATTTATTTAAGGTCATCTGACTATGTGTTCTAAAATTATTGAGCTGTTACTGGATTATAATCTCTAGGCCAATGACCCCATCTTGATCAGGTTTTTTATCCAGTTTCCCTAGTCCTTTGAGCAAATGCTGAAATGTCCCCTTGTTTTGCTTCTGGACAATAAATGTAACTTCACTCGCTGCACTCAAGAAGATGCATGTAATTGTACTTCATGTACATCTCCATACCTGCATTTACATCATATTTGACTCATTATACACAATTGTTAGTATATATGTGACTCAATAAATATCATCATCATCATCATCAATATTTTGCAGTGCCTACCGACCGTCCAGACATGCATCGTCCCCTCTCCCCACCCTTGAAACATGAGGAGCCCTATGTTATCGCAGTTGATTGGCTTTCAGTAGCCAAACAGTTATTTTTCGCATCTGCTTTAAAGCTTTCAGAATCTCAATAACTTTTTAGAGTTTTACCAAAGTTATGAAATATTTCTTATACACTTCGAATTACTAGGTATACGAGTGGTATATGTGATGTACCGGAGAATTCGCGACTGCTCTTCGGCAACTGCACTGTTCGAGATGTTTCGGACAGAACGAGATCCATGTGATGCATTGCAGGCAGCCTCTCTGTCTGATTATCCGCAGCAGTAAAACGATGGAAAGTTTGGAGTAATCCTCTTTTAATGTAGTTAGTTATCGTGAGTCTCAATCAGTCGTGGTCATTGCCTTTTATCCCTTCGGCCAGGGACTCGGTGCCGTTAGATCCCCAGGGTTCCCAGACGGCCACCAAACCAGGAACTTGCAATGTTTCGAATCGCTTAACTTCCATGACTTTGGAGGGGTAGTAAGGAATTCAGCTAGTGACACCAGTCAATTAGTGATGCATTGCAATATTGACACTTGTTTAATATGATTCATACATCAAGAGATTAATTCTAGAATTGGAGCCTGAAACTTAAGCAAAATGCTTTTTTTAATGGTACAAATAAGCCAGATTTTTAAAATGAATCTTAACAAATTACATCTTTGTGGTTCCACTAGCAATTTTCTAGTTTACAATATCCTTGTTTTAAAAATTAATGCCTAGTTTTGGCAAATATCTGTGCATTGGCCAGGCCCATGTTTACGCATGGGCCCGAAGGGCCCAGCCTCATGGTCCTTAAATGTTCAAGGACCCGGATAGTTCTTGAAATAATAATACTAAATTTTATACTAATACTTTAATACTAAATTTTTGAAAAATTAAAATAAAAACTGTATGAAAAGTGATGTATGATGCGCAAAAAATTGGCATACAGAGTGATGTGTCACGCATCATTGGATAACATAATATAGAATGTTGCTGGTTGATGTGAGAATGTCACTGTAATGGGAAGTTTAGTTTTTTTAACAAAACATGTCTTCAAAATTGGGGGGGGTGAAAGTTAGAATAGGAGGTCCCAAAAACTGTTAAAACGGCCCTTTATTGTCCTTAATTTTATTTAATGTTAACGTGTATTTTTGCTTTCAGTTTATTGCCAGTATATCATCTTTTGAAAAAAATTGCAGATTTAGTGCTGAGAATCAAATTTTAAGCGTACTTCGTCAAGGGGAGTCCTATCAGCCGGAGGATGTTCTCTGCATTATCGGAAAGGAATTGTTATGGCTTGAGGTAAGAGCGTGGATGTATTTTTGTTTACTCACTCCTTTTCATCTTCAGCCCAATTACTCACCTTTCCTTTTTATTAATTGAAAAGAGCTATATATTAAAGCTGGGGGTCTAAAAAACAATGAAACGCTACGTGTAACTCAACATGTATTTACAAACTATCGACGTGGTTGCTTGTATACATAAGGAGCGACCGACTGACCAGACAGAGGAAGAGACTCTTGAAACATTGTGTAGATGACGCCAGTAGGCAGCTTTACAGTCAGAGATGGTGCATAAAAGCAATCTCGAACACTCCCCCTCGAAGACTGATCAGCTTCTATCCTCAATCATCCTTCTTCGTTATGCCCAAGCTCCTCAAACTCTCCCTGGGAAAGCCCTTTGGACAGCACATCTGCAGGCATCCAGTTGGTGGGAAGGTGATCCACCTTGATTTCTCCCGAGGAAACACACTTGCGTCATACACACTTGCGTCTCCGGCTGTCGACTTTGCACAGAGTTTCAGTAGCTCTTCTCCCAAACATTGATACAGCATCGGCTCACTTGCTTTGGACCATATAAGGACTTCTTGATTCGGCAGACGCAGTCTTCCTCCACTGACACCATATCTCTCGCCTCGTTGAACAGCTCACGCTGCAAGGGTCCTTCGTCGATGATGTATTGCAGGACCTCTCGAGTGTGACCTGGAAACTCCATAAAAATTTTCTTGTCGACAACTCCATGTAAGTTGGAGGTTGTAACATCGAATTGCCATTTGCAATTTCAATTGCAATCCTAAACTGCCAAAGCAACAGCGAGCTGTAAGGAGCTGAGTTTGGCTACAGGCGCAAGTGGCTGTAGTCAACTCTTGAGTCTTTGCGCGAAACTTCTCACCACAATTCTGGTCTTCCTGCGAGTGATTTTACCGCTCGCTCAATATTTGTTTTGTAGAAACGTTTTGTGTCACATCCATCAGGTCAGTCAACCACGTTTTGTTCTTGAAGACAGCAGCAAGTTTCTCAGAAATCGCATGCATCCATTCCTTGTTGTCAGGGCCTGATATCGCTGAATGAACTGGAACTTCTGCTAAGCAAGCGAAATGCGCTTGTCCGTTGCCAAAATCATTTTAAACCTTGCCACGTAAGTACGTATGTAGTACATCCTGATGGTACGTCACCTTCCAGGTCCACGTTTTGAGTCTTGTACAAGTGCTGCAACCTCCCCCCCCCCCCAATCTTCCCAACTCCTGCCATCATTCGGATGTTCGTAATTCGACCCTGGGCCCTCAACTTTCCCGCCAGAGATGTTCAGGAGGTCCTGAATCATTTCCCCTTCAACGACTTGGGGTTGGAGAGATGCATGATCTTCCATGTTCTAGAGCGGACGGATTTTGTCCTTTCGCAGTTTAATCATCGTGGACATCCGTCTGCTAATAGTAGAAATCCTCAAAATCGTACTCATGTGTCTGGTTCAGATTTTAAAAATTTCACGACAGGTGAAAATTTAACGATCTTGTATTCTTTAGACTCTCGAACGTGACCAAGAAATTTGTATTTCTTGCAACGATTGCCAAACTTTCCTGCATTCAGCAAACGTTACAAAAAGAACTCGTCGCATTCAAACATTTCTAATCGACCGTCATTCATGTTACGATATGAGAAAAAAAATGTGTACGAGTTGTATGAACTTGTAACAAAGAAAATTGAGGGATGTAGGGTCGGTTACCATGGACGCTGGTTTTCTTGAGGCAGACTATCGGGTTCGCTAGAGAACGGACGCCTGAAAGTAGGCCGGAAATATTAACGTGACATGGTTTTAAACCCTAACGGGTTGAGAATTAATTATACGGGCACTATCTGACATCTTGACAAAATCGAGATAAACATGTTCTCTTATTGTATTTTCTGCGTAGAACATGATCTGCCGTTTTACATCTAAAACCCCCAGATGTGATAGTGATGATCTTGAACCCTCTTGTGCCAAAGTATTAGAAGGGTACTATCTGTTAACGTGATCCTACAACTACTGCTGTTTGTAGGCTTTTAGGCGTACTATATTTGCTGCAGCCAATAGGAAGCATGGATTAGATTTATTAATAAACATGAAATTGTCTGTCACTATTAAAATCAAATTATTTGAAGGGTTTGGCAACAGATTTTCTGACAGTAGTTAACTAGAGGAGCTACAGAGTGGCACAGACTTTCTCGTAGTAAAGTTTTCTTATTTCCTTGATGTTGACTGGCTTTACGGTCTTGCCCCATCCTCATTCCAGCTGCCATCTATCGTCGCCCAAAGAATATTTTTTTGACATTTTCTTAACTTTTCGCTTTCTTAATGTTTTCTGCCGAAAATCAGCCGTTTTTTTCACGCAGTATTACGTAACTTTCTCTATACTACGTATGTAACTCCGTATATACGTACGCATACGAGAAAGTAAAAGAACTATTTGAAATAACTCTGAATCACATAATTTTAAATGTAAAAGTTTTTATTTTTCATTAGGTATTCAAAGTTTGTTTTGCTACGTTTCGAGGACATGGATTATTTACCCATCTTCAGGATACAACGCATACTATATGAACATTAGAGAAAAGTGAAGTTTTTAAAGAATGAAATTAATGGTGCTAAAACCACGTACTTTCTTACCCATACTTTCACCCAAAATTACGCGAAAAGTTCTAAAATTTTCGAAAAATTGTACAAGACTACTATTTAAGGAACAGATTTCATTATGGGAAAAATCTCTATCTTCATAATTGTAGTTGTAGGAAGGTGCCGAAAAAAATTCGAAATTTTGCAATTTTCGAAAAATTAGAGTTTTCAATGAAAATTAGACCTGCACCATTTTCTTAAAACTTCCTTCTCACCATCCAATAACAAAATTTAATCAAAAACGGTGGAGCCAATTTTTGAAAATGTCCCAGGGGCTTGTATTGTTTCGTTCTTTAAAGCTTCTCGGAGACTAAGTTCATGTGTGCGGGTCAGATGTGCCAATGCATGATCGACCTATCCTTGACGTGATCGCTTTGAGCAATTTGTCTCAGTCTTCGATGCATGATTCGTTAAACTAGTTAAGTCCGTCAATCCGTTCTGCCACGAACATGTGTTAGCTATTCGTGACGACTGCTCGTGCAGATGTTTTTAAAATTACACCATGTCTGTAATTAACTATTTTCCAAACCTATAACAGACTCGTGGCAGATCAGGCATGTATCGTGGCAGATCAGGCATCACACAAATTATAGCACTTGTCATGTCCGTTAACACTTGTCGAAATTGGCACGACTCCTTTTTGTGTTGATAATCAACATCGAATTGTTCGCCAATTTCAGGCAGTTGGAATTGCTTGAATCTACTCTTGAAAATGCTTCCGTTTTTTACATATATATCATGAGCAGCCACTGTGGAGGCACTCCAAATTGTTTATTTTCTGGTTTATGTCTACTAACCAGCAGGAGTTATCTTTGAATGTGACGCACAGGAAGTTGTGCATCTCAGCTTGATTCGCCTTGTCTTGATTGTTTTTATAGGAAGCTCAGCAATCTTTCACATTGTGACCTGGTTTCTTGCAACGAAAGCAACAGTCATCTCCTGGATCCTGGTCTTTTCCATCCTAACTAGATATATTTTTCTTTTGTTTGTTCTGTTTCTTTTGAACAAACGTAGTATTTTGTGTTGTACATCATCGGCTGCCTTTTTGCGTGTCGCTCTTTGCAACAATTGTGTTGCGCAGCGCATCTGGTCAGGCAATTTATCCCGGGACTATCGCACCAAACATTTTCAAAAGAGGTCGGCAAACTATACAAACGCAAAATTGATTTAGAAAAAGAAATTGTCTTTATCCTTCAGTTCGTCCACCAAGTCAAAGAACGGTCGGAGGTGTTGGTGTACGTCCCGCCATCGTTCATACGCTAAAGTGCGATTTGCTTCAGCAAGGTGGCTTTTCGAACAGGACCCTTCGACTGATAAATACACTCAAGTTTTGCCCATAATTCACACAAAGTCCAAAGATAATTCAAACTCTTGTTTCGGTATCTGCAACAAACTATAGTGGTCCCCATCTCCTATTCACCTAATTGTTGTGTTAATTTTTAATTTTTTTTCTTTCTCAGCTTCATTATTTATCTTCCAACAGTAGATCCAAAACACCTGATATTGCAGCTAAATGTTACAAGAATATCTTATGTACTTACTACAAAAAAGATTCATCATTGCAAATATTGAATATCCACTCAGATATTGTCCATGAAGCTGTTGTTGCTTTTCTGTTGTGTGATAAAATTCATGAAGCAGAGATCATGTGTCAGATTCTGCTACATAAAGGTACTATGAAAGAAAAGCTACATGAGAATTTGGATCACACTCAAGAGAAATTCCTTATGGAAAGTGGTGTATCTGCTCAAATGTTAATGGCTTACGTAAAAATGTTTCAAAGGAAGTATGATGAGGCTCAACACCTTCTAACAAGGTAAATATATGTTCCTAATATTTTTACTATTGCTTTGGTGTAGTTTTTTCATCAGCGTATTCCATATGTATTAATGTGTTGCCCTAATATTTGTATTGCATTTTAAGACGGAAAACCTTGTTTGTCACCTATATCGAATGCTATATATTGTTGCTAAAACTGCTTCTTTTAGCACTCTAGTGGTGAAAAACAAAACCACATAAGTTGATGTATTGCCACTGTAAGAGAGAAAGCCTTTCATTGTATTTTAAAAAAAAAGTTATTTCTTCTTAAAGAGATGTTAACCCTTTCATAAAAAAAATTATACATAAAAGCTGATGGCATGAAATGCAGTACCATTATAGATTAAAAAAACGAAGTATGAGCCATTAAATACAACAATATGAAATACACGAAAGACACAAAAAGCAAGAAAGTCATTACATAATAGTCAAATATAAAAACGAGAATAGCACAATTTGTTCACAGTAAAACATTAGAAAAGGTAGTAGCCATTCATAGATTAACGAGCTAAATTTATGCTACAGAGCTTGGCCTTGAGTGATGAGAATGAGTTACCAAAAATAATAAATTTGCTTTCCAAATGTATTTCCTAATCTCAGAAGTCTGTGCACTGTATCATTACTACCATGGATATTATCATGTTCCCTTGAAAAATAAGATATCGACACAAGGTTCCTGAAAGTTTATTGAAGATCATTTTATTAATGATACCATTGATCATTTTTAAAAGAAATTTCAGTAATAGTCCTTCTGTTCTGAAAGGTACTCAATTTCAATTTCTTTAATAAAGGACCATAGTCATGATTGTTAAATGACATTGGTTAGATTTGTAAACTAAGAAGGATACACACCTCAGAAATCTATGCTGCACTGACTTGATGATGCTGAACTGTGTCTTTTACAAGATAGGGTGACCAAATTGGGAAGGCGTATTCCAAAATTGGTTGAAAGAATGTTTTGTATAGAAAGATGTAAGTAGAGCTGTTATGAAATTTCATGCAGGCCCTGTTAATGAAACCAGCCCCCTTGAATGCCTTATTTACCGTGTTGTTAATCTGCAAAGAAAAAGAGCCACTACAAGAATAAGAACAGTAGGACCTCATTAACTCAGATCAACTGGGACTCTGGCCTATCCAAGTTAACAAAAAATCTGGGTTATCCAAAGAATGAGGGTTAAACAAGAAAACAAGAACATGGACTTATCAAACATATTTTTAATGATATTCAAAAGTTATTATCAGTCTGAGAATGCCTAGGGCCACTTCCTTTTCTTCCCCTTTCCCCTCTTGCTGGTGGCCCGTCATTGGAGGCGTGGGGTGAGGGCAACGGACTCGACCACTGGTAAGTGAATTCGAGTAATATAATTGAGAGAGTAACGTTTTATAGTCTGAGAATAGTGATTTGTTGGCTGTAAAACCAATCTTTACTTACTATTCTAAACAACTTTTTTTTCCAAAACTGGTCTGGATCATTGAGGTTCCACTGTAACACCAAGATCTCTGATCTGCAGAGAAGATAGCCATAAGAGGAAAGATAATGGAAAATGATGGGATCATGGATTTTAGAATAGGGAACTAATTTGCAATTAGTTATATTGAGAGTTATACCATTTTTCAGGCACTAGGTCTCAACCCTGTCAAAGTGTTCTTAAAACAAGTATAGTGTTCAATGTTTCATTAATAGCCTTGAAAAATTAGCATCATCTCCAAAGATTGAGACTATACTGTGGAGTAAATTGTTGCCATGTCATTAACAAAAATACTAAACACGAGAGGACTGAGATGTGAGCCTTGAGGAACCTGAGAAATAGCTGTAAAATCTTTTGACCTGGCACCACAATAGGAAATGATATGAACCTTTTGAGTTATGTTATTATCAAGTATTATTATTAAATTATACAAGTATTATTTTAATTTATTTTTAACATAAAACATCATTTGTTTATGTTCTTACTTTTAAGTTTGAAATTTTTGACTTAGATGATTTTCTTAATAGGATGACAATTTGAAATACTGTTAGTAGTCAATGTAACCTATGTATTATAAGCTAACTTTTTTTCTTTTCTCTCTTCAGAATCAAGAAAACATTACTAGAAGTCTACTTTTCTCTTGTAAAAGCTGACTCTATCAATGTATTATTGCTGGATGCTGTGATTGCGAAAGTGTACATTTTGAAGGCTTATTTGTTTATGAAAGCAGATTACAAAATGGATGCTTTGCAGTGTTGTCAAAAGGCAATAAAACACAATACAGGTTTGATACATTTATATTTTTTAACATAAAATATTATTACCAAAAAATGCCTTTCATTAGAAGTAGATTTTGAAAGACGTGGATTTACAGTGCAGTAGAAAATCTGAGTCTTAATAGTGAGTGATGTGATGTAAATCATTTTCATTTATGAAAGCTACATAATACTATTTGGTTGTTTTTAATCTTCATTTTATTACATTAGCTCACAAAGTGAAGAAAGGATATCATGTTCAGCATGACACAACAGAATCATTGAATGTTTCTCATTTAGTTATACAAAATCAGTTTTTAATGTACAGTTAAACCTGTCGTAAGCGATCACTGATTGTTTCAATAAAAGTTTGCCATTAAGAGAAGTGCCCGCATACATAGGTGGTGCGATGTCGTGTTTCTTTTACACGTTCAGCCGTATGCCCGAGCGTGGCTCACTTTTAATCCCGGAGCTTGAGTATTCCTTGGTTATCACTTACACGTTTTTTCGCTTATAACAACCAATGTTCAGACTTTGGGTACATGGAAATCTTCGCCAGGTTCCTCATGTTCCTCTATGTATTCAGGATTGTTCTAGTCTTCCACCAAGAAGCAAACTGTATAAATTGTTCAGGAGGCGCAGCATCCGAGGCCAGTGTTTCTGCCGTCACATACCTTCAAGGCGAAATGCGTGGAGGTGGACTGCGCACAGACTCAATTTTGCCCTGGGAAAGTCGCAGTATGACGGACGAAACGTTAGCATCTTTGCTAATGGGATGGTGCGTCTCCAGCACAACCTATACCCTGACTCTGTCCGTGAAAGCGTTTTTAGTACATTAAAAAGTGTTTGATTTAAATTGATGGTGTACAAGTTTCATTAAATACCCCAAATGAATATTTTCCCCTTGGTTAAGTAGTTTCAAAATTTTATTTGCCGTGAATTTGATACATGTAATTGATCGCTTGGTAAAATGGATTGTGGAATGAAGATGGTGTTGTGTTTGCGCAGGTGCAGAGGCCGTGGAAGAGTGCAAGGCCGTTGCCCGTCGCTTGGGCGCCGAACTACACGTCCCCCCTTCCTCTCCGCCCGCCAACGTCCCCGCCCCCGCGCCCACGCTGAGGTATCTGCTCACCGCCAAGGTCTCACTTCTTACTCCAACCGAAGACGCCAATTGGGCATAGAAAGTTTACAAACGCGCATTGAGGCTGTTCATTGCCTCTGTGTGCTATAATTTCTACAAAGATATTATTACGTAAGCACATCTTACGTAAGTCTTTGCCCTGAAATCTTTCCGTCAAAAGCAAGCATCAATTGACCAGAATGAACATTACCCTCTTTCACGAATAAGAAATGATACGCCGTGACCTGCATCGAGAAGTTCTATTTCTTATCCAACGAGAGAATGAAGTGGATGTAAATACTTTCCATGTGGGTAGGTAGTCTGATTCGCCGAAAGTCCTTTATACCCGTTCTTCCTGCTCTGACTTGTTTATAAACGCGTTATGAAGTAGTTCCGTGAAATTAGAGTAAATGTCTGAAATATACAGTAGAAAATCTTGTAAAGTTGTCGAATAAGTGTACATTTATTGTATGTGTTACATCAAACGAGAGTTGTAAGTGAAAACTGAAGGAAGTGAGGAAGAACATAGTTGTAATGGTCTACTGCGCAATACGTGTGCCAATCTTGTGTTGAAACTACTTGATTTGTATAAATATAAATGTAAATAAATGTAAAAAGGTATTTTAAAAAAATATATAAATGAAAGTTAATGAATGTGACTTTTGCTCTGTAGTGCCAAGATTGAGATTTTTCAATTCACACAATTTTCAAGGATGAGAAAATTTCGTGCGAATGCGGCGAGTTGGGTCAAGCATGGGTTGGTATATCATTAAGAGATATTTACGAAGTTTTACCAACTTTTAATGGAATGACAGGACAACTTTTAATGGATGTAAACAGAAATTTCAGTTATAAAAGCAATGATCAATACACCACGGAAACAACGCATATTTCTTAGAGAATACAGTATATGAGAACCATTAACACTAATTACACTCAACTCAAATGAAATATTTTAAGAAAATAAATATAAAATCACGTTAAGTATTATATAACAGAATTTCAGAAAAACCCTGACACTATTATTGAAAATAAACATTTAAAGAAATACGGTGTGCATATCTTTTGTGTGAACGCATAATAAAAGCACTTAAAAATTGTAGAGAAATGATGAATAGAGACTGAAAAAATATGTAGTATGAAACGTCAAAACAAGTACATAAATGTAATTGAAACAGTGAGAATATGTAATAAATATGTAAAATCGTATATATTATGAAATTTAAAATACACTAATTATAAAACACAAAATTACATTTATAAAAAATTTCCTGAAAAATGGTTAAACAATACATTTTAAAAATCATTTGGAGAGGATAAATTGATGCACTTTTTGCACCATACAACTTTCCCGTCAGTAATAAAAGCTTCATTTATTGCTATCCAGGATTGTAGTTTGCAAGCTAGACTACACGCAATAGAGGCCGTCTTACAAACTGGCGGTATCTACGACTAGCACACAATCACTGCAGCGTGCAGCATTCTCATCGAAGTGTTACACGTCGGCGATCACCAAAGTTTGTCGGGAATTGAGGTTCAATATCACGAAATTCGGCGTCAGAGATTGTTTTCACACCTAAAGGTGAAAATGATCTGTCGCCGACGCGCACTTCCCGCCACTGAGATAACGAGCAGGCGCGCCGGTCTGTAAGAACATTCGATCACGTCTTAACGAACATTTTTGTAGTCTCCATGGAAGATTTCGTAATGCCTTTTAATGCTACTCTTTGTTGTTATTAAATACTTTCAGAATATTAAACAAAGTGCATCGCTTCCGCTCACACTGCACAAGAAAACAAGAGTCCACTCGGACTGAAACTTTATACTACTTGCGACCCACCATGATTTTGCAAACCAGTAGTTAAGGGTGATTTGATTAGCTTTTCTCTCAAGTATTTCTGTTAATATTTGTGAAGATGCGTTTGTGGAGCTATTAAAAAAGTTAATATTAGCCCATGTGCTCTGCAGAAGTCGGGTTCTCTTTTCGTGCGATAACTGACTTTACTGAGCGCGTGTGGCCGAAAGGAGTGCGAGCGGAGTCGGCGATAGAGAATCGGAGCAAGGCGGATGAATAGCTCTGGTTTGTATGCATCAGCTTTTTTCTAAGGGCGATCGAAGAATAGCTGTTGTTATCATAGCCGGATGGTAGGTGTGGAAAATAATTAAATTTAAATATTTTTCTTGCCGGACCAGGATCATTGATACTGCTTCCGCGTCCACCTCATTTCACTTTCCATTTTTTATAATTTATTTTACGTCAAAAATCAGTTCAAACTGCGTATGACGTGCTATGGGGAAAAGTGAGCAGCATTGCCAGCAGCCCCAGCTATTCGACGCCAGTCATCGACGACTCCATCACAGGAACCGGGAGTTCTTTCATGAGAACACTTTTCAGCCAGTAGCAGAGCCACCATTGTATTCAACATCGCAACCTTCTTTACGTCAGAATCAGTAAGACAAGTACTGTTGCATAAGAACCATAAGGGGATAAGAACTTTGCAAGAAATTAGGGGTGGTAAAAACTGCCCTCTGGTTCGGTCAATGACCAAAAAAGAAAGTGTCCTACGATTGTGTCGTCAGAAGATGGAAAAGTAGTGACACATAAATGGCATGTCATTTGCGTCCAATGATAATCAAGTGTTGCCCACATTTCTGGTAAAGCGGTTTTCCAAAAAAAGGAAATAACATAAATGTTCAATAACTAAATATAGAAATATAATAAAAAATATGGGGAGTGTCGACAGAGCAGATGAAAATATTGTTTGTATGGAGTATTTATAACTGAAAAGTATTTTCCACTCGTTGTTGAGCATGCGAATATAGCTTAAGTGGTGAGCTTTGAAGAATTGGGCCGAAGATACGTCTTTCTGAATTTTTGTCATAGGGGAAGGTTACGAAAACGACAAGTATTAAGACTGTCAGCACACCTTGGCGTTAGGATCATTAAATATTGAAGAAAATATAACTTTTTCCCGTGTCTGGCCTAAAGAAAATGTTTCCTTTCTGGTTCTCTCTCGTTATTCGTGTGAGTGTGTTCACGCGCCAAACGCGCTGATCTACGGCGAATACAAAGACAAAATCGCAACATCCACTTCACGTAATTCAATTTTTAGTGCAGTGGCGCGCGTGTATTACTAATTTTTTACACGAGCGAGGCGATCCGCCACGAATCTGATCGGTGACGCAGAATTCTTATCACTACCTTATCTATCTCTATTTGATGGAGTTAACCGTTAACAATTTGGATACCTATGCTTCCACAAAAATACGACGCCGCTAGGACTCGTAAAGCGGAGGATTCTACCGTTAATTTATTTGAGGAGGACTTAAGAATTCGACAGTTGGTTTGCATAAGTACAAAAATTTGAAACAGAATCCGCTATTCTTCATGGAACTACAACGCGATCTCGGATTCTTATTGATCATGATCGGTATTGGTGTACAACTAAAAATGGAACACGGCTAGGAATGGACTTTCGAAATTATTTTTCAGCCACTGGATAAATGTATCAACAGTGATTGATTTGCACTTTATAATTTTTGCTGGTAATATAGCAGGAAACCGTACTGCTTGTCTAGTTTCGTTGCAAACCATGCTTAGTTGATGTCTTGCCAAAGCCAGAGGTTGTATCTATATATTTTAAAAACAAGGTTTTCTGCCATGGCTTCGTTTAGAGCTCCTACCGAACCGATTGTAGTATTTTTTCCTTTACATGAAAGAATGTGATCCCTAGGTGTGTTATCAAATATTGTTTGTATTGATTCACCAACATTTACGGTGTAAATTAATTAATTAGCTCATTCTTTAATAGTACGCTTATTAATTGTTTTCTTCCAAAGAGTGGCTGTTTCAAAATCGATATATATGAGTCGATAGATGTGAGTCCACGCTGCTTCATGGTGGCGCTGCTTGATGTTTTGTTTTGATTAAGATTTGTTTACAATTCGTCAAGGTTTTGTTTCAGTGTAATAATTGCATTGTGGCGTTGACAGTTTGCATGTATTTACTTTTGTGGTGTATTTTGTGGAGAACATTCGGACAGTGGGTTTTGCCCGGTTGTACTGAAGTTGTTCACAGGTTGCGCCTCAAAAGACGCAAACGTACATTAACTGGACGCAGGGAAAAAGAAAGCGTAGGTGTCGTGTTAGTGAGGCCATTTCGTTTTCTGTTGGGTCGTTGTCTGTGAAATGTCAGTTTTGTTCTGCTTTGTACTTCCTATGTGAGAGAAATTCTGCAAACGAGTTTACTCTATGTTGCTTAAATGGGAAAATAAGTTTACCTTCGAGCAATATGCCAGAAGAAATCAAAGTTGTTTATAGGCGATAATGACACATCAAAAAACCTTAGAAATAATATCCGTCAGTATAATAGCGGTCTTTCTTTTGTGTCTTTTGGTGCTGATATTGCATTGTCACCTGGTCATGGGCCATACGTGTTCAAAATTTTGGGAACTCCACTTCACAGAATATCTTCGTTATACCCCGAAGATCCAAACAATGCAACAGATTGTGCACGTTAAGGCTAAATGTACCGACACTAGTTCAATTTGTCGCCACCACGTGGCAGCACCAAAATAAGCAAAATTTACTAGACCGATAACGTCTGAACAAATTGTCCTATTTTCGATCTGTAAACGGCGTTGGACTCCTTTTTAAAATAGAATTCACGCTACGATGCCGTTTTTTCAAAAAATATTTCCAAATTTTTTTAAATGATTTCTCATAGTTCCGGGAAGAAATTAAAAAATGTGGGCTTATAGCGCGATGACGACGTGCTTCCTGAATCCAACGCCGTGTCAATCATGCAAATCGGTTGAATAGGAGCGGCGTAAAGTGAAATTTCGGAAAAAAATACCTGATCCCCCTCCCCCTTCCCGCTCCCCTTGCTTCACCCCACCCCTTCTGGGCCCTCCCTCGACGCGGCCGAACGGCCAAACCCGGCGGCCAGCGGCGCGGGAGGCCGAACTTTCAGACAGGCAAGCTGGGCAGTCAGTTTAAGCTTTCGTCCCATTCAGTCTCAATATATTTTTCTCTACTTATCAAACTAGTGATGCTGTAACACAACCAAACGGTCCCATATCATCTGTAATAGTCGTATAAAACTATATATCTTGTTCACATATTTCCGTCTTCATACCATCAAAAAGTTATTTGAGGCACTACTCAAAATATCAATTCCGATTTGGAAACTGATTTCAAAAAGAAAATTGAACTAATTGTGTAGATATCACCAATATTCCATGGCCTAACATCTTATTTTACATACATTTTACTTCTAAGATCTTCCGTTATCATTCCACTACCAGAAAGAATGAGCCGAAATTACGCACGAGCTCTTTTATCCTGCGACTCGATTTTTGATCTCAAAACGGCGTTTGTCTCCTTGATAGACTTCACCTGATGAATCTGTTTTCCCAAGTAAAATTTTAAAACTGTTTTCGTACTTTCGGACAAAATTGAAGAAGTGGTAAAATAGCGCGCAGGCGAGATGCATCCTGAATCCAACACTGTAACAAACATTAAAATCTAATATTAAGAATCGTGACATGCCCCAGCTTACTTAGTAAGTTATATTGATATAAAATGATTCTGTTATATTTGTATAAACTTGAAGATTGGAATAAGTAATTCCCGGCGCGTCATTTTGATACAAACTACGTAAATGATAACATAAAAGGATGTAGTGTAAATCATTGTATTGTGACATATATATGTATTTTTAATGCATTAAATTGTCATGAAAGCAATACAACTTTAACCCTTAGACAGGAACACCACACTAGAAGAGGAATATCCGTCTATGAGGGGGATAAATTATGTTTTGTTATACAGTTCGGCAACTTTTACATTTCTACATGAAGATACCATTTTTCTAAACATCGTACACGCTTATCAGTAACATTTAATCGGGTAGCAATTCAATTTATAAGATTTATATACTACTAGTAAAACGTAGCATACCAGTCACTGATAAACCTCATATTAGGGAATCAGAATGCAAACGTATTAAATCGGCGATCCTCATCTAGGTGTCGACAATAGGGATGCAACATTGATGTTGATATTTTCAAAACAGATTTTGTATAGACACATGAACATATTTCGTAAAAAAATGAAACATTTATAAAACCTGATGTTTATTATCGATGTGCTTGATGAGTTGTTGTGAATGAAAAGAACCGATAATCACAATTTTATAAAAAAGTTAAAATATGAAATAATATTGCATTATACCACTGTCAATACATGTGTTCGAATAAAGCGAGACTATCTTCAGCCCAAGAAATGACCCAATTTTTCTGGCATTTTCTACGTATGTCCTACCGTACGCAGAGAGGCGGCCAACGCAAGCACTCTAGGTGTAAGGTCTCTCGCCCACCTTTCTGTACCCATTTGAGGAAGTTGTGACTCCATAAGATGACCCTGGGCGATAGTTTTCAGGCTTAGTTTCACTGTTATTCTTTTTACTTTCTTTTGCCGTTTTGTCTAAATCGTAATTATAAATTAACAATCACGGCCACTGTCAAAACAAATTATCTTCCGCACGAACTTGATCGATGTTTCTAAACCAGGTTTTTGAAAGATGTTTTAATTTTGAACATTGATATTTGCATTTGTATTACTTGAGCATCATTCCTTCGCTTTTCTTGCTATCCGAAACTGGGAGGGGACGCGCCGATAATTCAGCGAGTTCTTCCTAATAATGGCAGAATGTACGCATGAAAGACGGGTATCAAACACACTGTTCAGTGCGATGATGTCTATTTGTCGGCTCCAATCCCGGTCAAGCAGCGGCTGTGAGCATCTCTCCTTTCATCTGCAGATCCCAATTCTTCGCGGGTCTGAACGCGCAGAGAAATAGTACTAGAACATAGATCGCAAGCCATCCCTTGTTAGACCTATCTGGATATACACAGCAATAGGATGCTAGCAATTTGTTCATTGCTCACTCGGACTCGAACTGCCTTTTTCCTTTTGTTTGTGATATTGTGTATTAGTTATTCAATTGTGCCACTTACACCCTTTTCTTCCGCTTCATTCTATCATTCCAAGCATAATATCCTTTTCTAGAGATTTTGTTCGACTCATAGTATGTCCAAAATATTTTATTTTCCATTTTTTGGCTTTGACTTTTAGAGAAAGTTCTGTTTTCTTTTCAAAATTTCGGCATTTATCTTCTTGCCCTCCCATTGTACGTTTAATATTTTCTTCCGTATTGTAACGGTACGTCCTCCGAAATAATAATATAATAAAATAAAATACTGGTCATAGTATGCCGACCGCCGCCCCACCCGCTTAGGTGCGTGGCCGCGCCGTTCAAAAGGTTTTATGACCGTCCCTGGGTGCCGCGGACTCAATAGCCTCTCCACACTAAACGACAATTATCGAGGCCAAGCCCTACCACCGGTCTCTGCCAACCCCTCGTCATCACCCCCTCAGCCGAACTCGGAGACATATTTATGACCGTCAAAAGCATTGTGCTACCGAGACGCACCGGCGCGTGCCGCGTCGAGTCCCGCGCTCGCTGGGTATGCCTTTTGAGTCCGATCCACAGACGTGCTGATTAAAAGAGCATCAAAATTCGTTTTGCTCAAGTGTTCACCCGGGAGAGAGGCACCAGGCAGGGCAATAAAGCAATAACGTCAATCAAAGAACGGCCTGGGCTAACCGTCGCCGGCACCCGAAAAGAAAGGAGTAAAACGCCGTGACCGAGGCGCGAAGGCGGGGAAACATGTGTCACCGTCTTCGGACGTGCCGCGCCAATATACCACCCTTTCGTTATGCGCACGTGGTCACCTGTGGACTCGCGAGACCTACTTTCGAGCATACAATGCCGCACATTGTCGATGCGAGCTCGCGAGCCATTGGCTCAAGTGCCGCCTTTTTAGCGAAGGGCGGGCGAATCGAAGACAGGCCCCCGGTCCGTGGAGAGGGAAGAGGTGCCTTCGTTCGTGGTAGCGCGCCGCCCAAAACTGACTTGTATCGAGAAATCGGTGAGAGAGACTGGTATCTAGAAATCGGTGAGAGAGACTCGTATCTAGAGATCGGCAAGAGACACTTGTGTCTAGAGATCGGTGGGAGACACTTGCTCTACCGCGCGCCGCATAAACTTAATTAGTCACGTGAGCTGAAGTGATTACTCTCAAAACGTGCGCTATTTGACTTGGCGATTCATACGAGATTTTTGCTCTGCGCAATGTCACATCATTGGTGAAATTCATTAGACTCGCTACCGGAAGGAACTTCCTCTCCGGAGACCGCAAGCCGAGCGCGGAATCACCATTGTTTACGATCGGCAACGAGACGTTGTGACCTGGGTCGCGTGTCATGAAATGTGGACGACGCCAGCGCAGCATTGGGTCCAGAGGGAGCGTGTTGTTGGTGGCTTCCGCCTGAGTACGCGCCACAGCCGCCCGACTCCAGCCCGGGAATGCATCACTCACCACTGCTGACATCACGCCTCAGAAGAGTACCAGATAAGTAGTTTTGTGCAGCCAGGTGACGCTCAGCCCTTGTTTCCCGCGTAAGTGCGGACGAACTTTAGATATTCGGAGCTGTAGCGGATGTGCCGGTAATCAGGCACGAGGGTAGCGGCCAAGTACTTGTGTTCAATTTTTGTATCAAATTTCATTTTAAAGTAAATAAGAGGCCGCCGATGTACAAAAAAAAACAACATGTAAATTCATTTGTAAAAAAAATCATTGTTATGCCAATCATCATCATCATAATCATATTTTAGAATAAGTAAATATTATCTTGAAATGCCCATCTGTGTATTATTGAGCATGCAAACCCCCGACCCACCGCCGACGGGTTACATAAATGGCTTAGCCAACGTGGGGCTTGAATGAGCTCAACTAAGATTCACGAACCCAAACTTCAAAATTTTATAAACGTTGCCGGTGGCGAATGAAAGGGGAATGCATGTTTGATAATTACTTATGGTCTGTGTATGATGTTTTCTCTTTCAGCTTGTGTGTAGTGTTTACTGTGTTTGCGTGTGTTGTATGTGGGTTTTTTTATTAAGAAATTTATGCGTAAAGTAACTGTGAAAGAATTTAAAATGGAGGGTAAAGATGAAACTCAGGGGGAAACCGACAGCAACGCGCAACCTCAGGCACCCACGGTCACAATAGCCGATCTCATGGCGATAATGCTTTCAAAATTCGATGAGCAATCCAAGCAGACAAATGCAAAATTTGATGAGCAATTCAAGCAGACAAATGCGAAATTCGATGAGCAATCCAAGCAGACAAATGCAAAATTTGATGAGCAATTCAAGCAGACAAATGCAAAATTTGATGAGCAATTCAAGCAGACAAATGCGAGATTCGATGAGCTCGCGAACCGTATCGAGGAGCAGGGGGCAAAATCCGCAGCTGAAATTCGGAGACTGGAAACTCGTTTCGATAAGCACGTCGCGGTATGTAACGAGTCAAACATGGCTCTGGCACAACGCATTGATGCCATTGCTACAAAATTAGATGCGAACAGTGATGCGACAAACGCAAAACTAACAGAAATGCAAAATGATCTTGAGGGACAGATTGCGGAGCAAGGCGGCCGTTTCACTGAATTCGAAGGTACAATCACGGCTAGATTAAGGGGACAAGAGGGGAAAATGGATAGCATCCACGAGTCTGTAAAAACATCAATTTCGGAAATAGGAAGCAAGGGTGAAGCGGTCTGTAGGCGGTTATCAAAATTAGAGACAAAGGTGATTACCGATATGCAGAGTGTCAATAATGAAATATCAGAAATTAAAACGGGTGCAGCAAACGCCGATAATGAAAGGGAAAAGCAGATCAAACAAATGATCAGCGATTCGATGAGTGTCTTGCGCGAGGAAAGGCGGCAAGAGATCGCGGATGCTTGTGATCAATTACCACGACAAAGCAACGGGGAACGGGGCGCCGCGTCACTCCCATGGACACCGCCGTCCAACCTGAACTTTTCAGGGAACATCAACGAAAATCCATGTGAATTCATTCGCCGGGTCGAGGACTACATGGAGCTCACGAAAGCTATTCCGAATCAATTAAAAACAAAATTTGTACAGCAATTGTTGCGAGGGAGCGCTGCGAGCTGGCTCCTGGCCATACATCCATTTCCTCGTGATTTCAGCGATTTCAAGGCCCGATTCCTGGAGCGCTATTGGGGAGAGCAGGTCCGGTATGATTACGAAAGGAGAGTGATGGAAGGTAGATGGGAGGAAAGATGGGGCATCTCATTATTAGATTACGCGATCGACAAGATTGCGGCGCTAAGGTTATGCGACCCGCAAATCTCAGATGCAAAACTGATTTGGATGATTACCTCACACTTTCCCTTTCAAATTCAAAACCTGTTGAATAGCGTAGACTCGCTCGATCTCGAGAAAATGCAGCTACTTCTCGCCAGGTATGATAGAACACGTATGTGTCAAGGGTCAGGGGGAGGTCGATCAAATAGGCAGGACGGAGGGGGAGGAAATCAAGGAAGCGGACAATGGCGGCGAGAGCATAACGATTTCCCGCCAAGAAACGGTGAAAGCCCGCCATCGCATCAGGCAGCGAACCGGGGCCCACCGCCGTCGGCGCCGCGTGATAGAGCACAGGAGGAACGTACGAACAATCGGGGAGGTCCCGGTTCGTCAAACTAATGTCGTTCGGTATCGTGGGGCGCCGGGACGCCGAACGAGTGCAGGTGCGGGAGCTACAGGTGCCTATAGGGGAAACGGCGAATGTGAACTTTGCCATCAACGAGGTAGAGGACGAGGAGCAGAACTTTCTCCGGGCGCGAAAATGCCCTATTATCACTTTTACATGTGAAAGGATCGAAGCGAGGGCCCTCATTGATTCAGGAAGCGAAGTTTCAGCCATTTCGGAGGAGTACTACTTGAAATTAAAGAACCATCGTATTACTCTACCCGAACTTCCCATTAATAAATGTTTTGTTGTCGGCGTGGGCAAGAAGAAAAGCAATCCCATTACTAGGCAGGTCCTATTAACGTTATCGTTTAGCACAGATCAATTTAATGCCACATGTCTCATTGTTAAGAATTTAGGATATGACGTTGTTTTAGGTGTCGATTTTTTAAGAGAATATAGCGGTAAAATAGATTTTGAAAGGGGAGAAATTACTCTGGATCCAGGAAGACTGATGATGTTTGAGGAAGGTGATGCCGACGTTCACGAGCCGAAAGAGGCTAGCATGTTTTCGATTACGCGGGAAGAAGCTCTCGGTCTAATTAACGAGAAAATGCAGGAAAATAGCAATCTCAAGCCGGAAGAGCACTACCGCCTGCAGGAATTGCTTCAAAATTATAAGGACGTTTTTATCAGGCCAACCGACCCCATCCCTGACTTTCAACTCCGAATCCAGGTCACAAATCCCGAATCATTTAAGTGTAGGAGTTACCCTATACCGCAGGCCCTTAAGGCGGACGTAGACCGCGTCATGTTGGAAATGATCAGAGACGGCATTATCGAAAGGAAACCGACCGCCTACATTAACCCCCTCGTGATCGTAAGAAAAAAAGATGGAGGCGTTCGAATCTGCCTCGACGCCAGGAAATTAAATGAGATCACTGTGCCCGATTATGATGCGCCGATTGCGATAGATGAAATGTTATGGAAGTTCCGGGAGACCAGCTTATTTTCGGCAGTAGATTTCACAGCCTCGTATTGGCAAATTGCAATACACCCAGATGATCAAAAGTATACGGGATTTATTTACGATGGTTTGAGCTACGTATGGAAAAGATGCCCGTTCGGACTTCGCAACTCAGGCGCGTATTTTATTCGATGCCTGGATACAAAATTACCGCCGTCAATTAAAATGTTCCTCACCCCATACGTGGATGATCTTGTAATTTCCTCCCAGGATTTCGACCAGCATCTAGAAAATTTGGAGGAGTTATTCAAATGCTTGATCATCAACAATATGCATTTAAATTTAGAGAAATCCCAGTTCTGTAAGAGGGAAATTAAATTTCTGGGGTACATAATTGACGACAAAGGGACGAGAATCGATCCGGAGAAGGCACAGTCAATTGCAAGGATCAAGCCGCACCTCGCACTCGTCGAAGTTCCCAACAATTTGAATTATCTAGCATTAGGTTTGATTAATTTTAACGAAAATAAATTTTATTACTCACTTTATTGGTCTATTTGCATTTCTTAAGGGTTTATTAGTTGTTAAGGGCAATTTTATTTTTCTCATCTAATTATAGTTTATTGTCAAGGGTTAATTTCGTTGTCATTATTGGTTAAGTTGGATCAGGTCATTATAGCGGGCAATGTTTCTATTTTGTGGTTTTTGTGCTCACGGAGGCCGTTTCCGTTAGTTAGTTTTGCTCTAAGAAAATCCATCGCTGTGCTCAGAATTTTCTTGGTGGGAGGGGATTGCCAATGTAACGGTACGTCCTCCGAAATAATAATATAATAAAATAAAATACTGGTCATAGTATGCCGACCGCCGCCCCACCCGCTTAGGTGCGTGGCCGCGCCGTTCAAAAGGTTTTATGACCGTCCCTGGGTGCCGCGGACTCAATAGCCTCTCCACACTAAACGACAATTATCGAGGCCAAGCCCTACCACCGGTCTCTGCCAACCCCTCGTCATCACCCCCTCAGCCGAACTCGGAGACATATTTATGACCGTCAAAAGCATTGTGCTACCGAGACGCACCGGCGCGTGCCGCGTCGAGTCCCGCGCTCGCTGGGTATGCCTTTTGAGTCCGATCCACAGACGTGCTGCTTAAAAGAGCATCAAAATTCGTTTTGCTCAAGTGTTCACCCGGGAGAGAGGCACCAGGCAGGGCAATAAAGCAATAACGTCAATCAAAGAACGGCCTGGGCTAACCGTCGCCGGCACCCGAAAAGAAAGGAGTAAAACGCCGTGACCGAGGCGCGAAGGCGGGGAAACATGTGTCACCGTCTTCGGACGTGCCGCGCCAATATACCACCCTTTCGTTATGCGCACGTGGTCACCTGTGGACTCGCGAGACCTACTTTCGAGCATACAATGCCGCACATTGTCGATGCGAGCTCGCGAGCCATTGGCTCAAGTGCCGCCTCTTTAGCGAAGGGCGAGCGAATCGAAGACAGGCCCCCGGTCCGTGGAGAGGGAAGAGGTGCCTTCGTTCGTGGTAGCGCGCCGCCCAAAACTGACTTGTATCGAGAGATCGGTAAGAGACTTGTATCTAGAAATCGGTGAGAGAGACTCGTATCTAGAGATCGGCAAGAGACACTTGTGTCTAGAGATCGGTGGGAGACACTTGCTCTACCGCGCGCCGCATAAACTTAATTAGTCACGTGAGCTGAAATGATTACTCTCAAAACGTGCGCTATTTGACTTGGCGCTTCATACGAGATTTTTGCTCTGCGCAATGTCACATCATCGGTGAAATTCATTAGACTCGCTACCGGAAGGAACTTCCTCTCCGGAGACCGCAAGCCGAGCGCGGAATCACCATTGTTTACGATCGGCAACGAGACGTTGTGACCTGGGTCGCGTGTCATGAAATGTGGACGACGCCAGCGCAGCATTGGGTCCAGAGGGAGCGTGTTGTTGGTGGCTTCCGCCTGAGTACGCGCCACAGCCGCCCGACTCCAGCCCGGGAATGCATCACTCACCACTGCTGACATCACGCCTCAGAAGAGCACCAGATAAGTAGTTTTGTGCAGCCAGGTGACGCTCAGCCCTTGTTTCCCGCGTAAGTGCGGACGAACTTTAGATATTCGGAGCTGTAGCGGATGTGCCGGTAATCAGGCACGAGGGTAGCGGCCAAGTACTTGTGTTCAATTTTTGTATCAAATTTCATTTTAAAGTAAATAAGAGGCCGCCGATGTACAAAAAAAACATGTAAATTCATTTGTAAAAATCATTGTTATGCCAATCATCATCATCATAATCATATTTTAGAATAAGTAAATATTATCTTGAAATGCCCATCTGTGTATTATTGAGCATGCAAACCCCCGACCCACCGCCGACGGGTTACAGTATCCATACTTCAAAAGCATCTTCCTTTTTTCGGCCTATCTCAATGTTCAGCTTTTACACCCACACAACAGGATTAGAAATGCCATTTTCTCGATTATTTGGATTTTGGTCTTACGCAAGGCTTGATTTCTGACGGAACGGCGTTCCTGTATCTCGCTGATAATTATTACATTATATTATAAATATATAATTATTTCTATTAAATTAATAAATCATTTTGAGCGCGTTCCGGGACCTAAAATATTAGAAATCAATCACTTGATATGCCTGCATATTTTATGAATTTGTGTAATTTTCTTTCCGCTGCTTTTTCTAAAATTATTCCTCTCTTTAGTTTTTCTGTACAGTATCCAGAATTTGTTATTGTAATTCATAAGTATTTAACTTCACCTGCCATGTATATCACTTCTCCGTTGATGTTCAGGCTTCCTTTTTTACCAGTTGACATAAATGTTGTTTTCTTTAAATGTAAGTTCATAGAATATTTAAATTTTATATTAATAATATATTTAGCTATCATTATTACATAATTCAGAATTAAGTACAAATAAAACATCTGCATAATTTTCATGACATAACATTTTGGCGTTTTCTCGAAAAGGAGTAAAGTGGACATGTCACGTTTTGAATGTTTGCTCCTCATTTCGCGCTCCTTTCTATCCAAGCCCTGCGCCGCCAGGGCACGCGCTCAAGTGTAGTCACCCTTCTGAGTTGGAAGCAGGGTCGCACCTCTGGCACACTGCTGTTCTGATAGCGTGACTTTTCTGACCTCTGCAGACATCTCGCCGCGTTCTTCGGCGGGCTGCGTGCTACACTAGGGCAATTCGATATGCCCAAGCGTAGGAAGAGGGCGGTGAGCAGTTTTCAGTGGGCGAGAACATTGTGCAGTGACGAAGTGGAGATTATATTTACTATACAAGAATTAGTGGAATCATTCGCGTTTCGTTAATTATTAGTAACCGAGTATTATATATGAACAAAATAGTAATTCAAACAATAAATAACAATTATAAAAGTATATTAGTTTAATAAACATTTTGTGAGATATTAACTAAAATAACTTATTTAGTCGACATTTATGAATGGTAAGCTATTGTTTTTCATTGAAAATACAGGTATAATACCCTTATAACCTTTATGGACGTCCATACCGTTATAGACGTCCTATAGAGGTATTTTACCGGTATAAAAACATAGGTATTTGAAAAAGGTATGTAAAATACCGGTATTTTACCGGTATTTAATACCTTTTCGGTCCCTGCCTATTCCTCATTGCCAGTTTACACTCCCTGGTCATATTTCGAATGACCCGGAACATTTCTTTAGGTCTCCTTTTGTTGTTATGTTCTTCCACTTCTTTGCATTTTTCTTTTTTTATTTATTTATTTAACGTAAAAAACTTAAAAACTGCGTATGACGTGCTATATTTCTTGAAGAAACTTTTGTTTATCTTGTCTTGGTCTACGCTGGAATACCCTGTTGAGTTCTCTGACTTTTATCCTTTGCTCTCTTAGCAGAGAAATATAATACTTGAAAAGAACGAAACATTAGGACTTTATTATTATTATTATTAATAATAATAATCACGCGAATGGAGAGGAATCGAAGGTAAAGTGTATATACTCGTACTATATAATCCTTTGAATCTTCACTTCGATGACTGAGTTTCCAAGATTTATAACAATTGTGAGACTCCATCTTTATATTTCACGGTGAAAATCTTGAAATATCTCTACAGGTCTGATTCAGTTTGCCCATTGTGAAACCATGGAGCAGGTTGTTACTCTAGGCACCGGGCCCCAGGCCGCAGGCCGCCGGGTTTGACCGTTCGGCCGCGTCGAGGTTCGGGTGACGCAACTTGGGGGATCAGGTACTTTTTCCGAAATTTCACTTTACGCCGCTCCTATTCATCCGATTTGCATGATTGACACGGCGTTGGATTCAGGAAGCAAGTCGTCATCGCGCTATAAGCCCACATTTTTTAATTTCTTCCCGGAACTACGAGAAATCATTTTAAATTTTTTTGGGGAAATATTTTTTGAAAAAACGGCATCGTAGCGTGAATTCTATTATAAAAAGGAGTCCAACGCCGTTTACAGATCGAAAATCGGACAATTTGTTCAGACGTTATCGATCTAGTAAATTCCGTGTGATAGTGCTGCGATCTATTGATTTTTCCTATAAGTATTTTTCGGTGCATTTAGCCTTAAGTCTGGGCACAGTACTTTACATTTATCTCACATCTCAACGTCAAATTTTGACGGGTTCTCACTAGTCCTACTCTTATTTCTCCAGACGTTTTAGGAACACACCTTACAATTCTATCCCAAACTGTGTATTTATCCGGTTATACTCGAGCAGTTGCTGTACATCGAATTTTACAATACTATTCTTTAGCTCTAGGATTGTCTACTGCAACTCCCCTTTCACTAGTTGCGAACATTCCTATTTTTAATGTAGAATATGCGAATTATTGTGCTTTAATTTATGCATACTCCTTAATTATCCTTCGTATCTTAAAATGTGACGAATCTACTAAGAGCTTATGTTATGTCCAAAACACTCACCTCCATGATTTAAGTGGATTAAAAAGGCGTCAGCTATTACTCCATGGTGGATCCATTTTTAATTTTCAACAAAATTGTCAATTTCGTTGCCAACCCCAAATGGGAGGACCTGTAGTACATCCGAGACAATACTTTTTTAACTCATATTAGCTGTAACGTTTTCACCTGTCCGAATTATCTTTGGATATTACCAATCCAGTAAATATTGGAGCTAAAGATTAACAGCAGAATGTGATTGTCGGGTTACGATGGAACGTTGCCAGCGCGACGTTGAAAAGCAACAATGGACGAGCCGTTTGGCACATTTCACAACGCAATAACACAGCGCTGGCAAGCAAATACAAATAGCTCGAAAATATATAATCCATATGTAGTACCAGTCCTCTGCCACTAGATAGGCTGCGGCCACTTCTTATTGAATTTCGTCCGCCATATTGCGCCTAACTTGCGCCAATAGCGTCGAAGGGTGCAAAGGCGTTGTGCGCGAAGATGCAGCCTACAGGCCACTCCCAGCAATTTCCGATGTTATTTTGAACTGTGCCCAAAAGTTTCGAAGTTTCCGTTGGTAAAAATCGTTTCACGTTGTGAAATGCGCGCACAATGTGTTTTCAAAATGGAAGAAGCGAAGTCGCTAGCCTTGCACCACTGAGGTCCGGGTCCGACTCCCGTCGAATCTCATGTGAAATTTGTTCCAACAAAACGAGTTTGGCTGCTTCACAAGGGCTAGTCCAACCCCTGTGAAGTGTCCTAAACCCCACCCCTATCCTTATTCCTTCCCAGTTCCCTGGCGGTCCTCTTGACGATTTACGGATTAAAGACTTACTGACTATAAAAACGGAGGATTACTCCTATTGATAATGACGGTATAAAAAGTAACGGAGGATTACTCCCAGTAATAAGCGCTCAACGCCCAATGGGGGTTATGAGACGCGTTGCTTAATGACGAAGACGCAACAAATTTAAAAAAAGCGCATTGATTAATCAAGAAAGGATGGATACAACCCGAGTCAATAGACGTGTGATCTTTGATTTCCGTAAGATGTCCATGGATCAGTTGAGCAGAAAATCGGACGCACAGAGGCAGGCCTGAGTGCGTGAGAGCTGTGTTAATTGTTGGACCAGCAACGTTACATACAATTGACTACGATCTCAGGAATCACGATGAGGTCGGAAATCATAAGGCCGACCAGATTAACTAGGGGAACAGGTACTCCATTGCTCTAGATATTTGTAGAAATTTTCTAGACCGGAGAATACAAGTTCGCCTTCTTAATGTGCACTTTGAAAATCAATTGCGGGTTGACCTGGTTTCGCAACCTTTTACAGGTAGCAAATACATTTGGGTTATTCTAGACCTTCATGTTTAACCCAAGATTTCTTCAGCGCTATCAGATGTCATCCGAGGCCAGTGTAAGACACTCTTCCGCTTAGAAGTGGGCATTTCTGAGTAAGTTGTAGTAAGAATAGTGGTTTTGAAATCCTTCCCGAGATCGAATGGAATAAGACGAAGGAATGTAAGTAAGATAATGGGAGTGATCTTAATACACGCGTAATCAGCTGTTAAAGAATTTCTAAAAGGATGCTCTACTTTGTGTGAGTTAGACAAAAATGGAAATTGGGCAGTTATGATTACGGGTGTGGTCTGATTTAGCTAAAGGTGGAGGACTTCCGTAACTAGATTATGTGTTAGTGAGGGTCAGATCAAATATATACCTGTTGAGTTAATTGAATAGAGGCAAAATTTCAAGTTTTTTTTCAAGCAAGTTTTTTTCTTTCGAGTTTTAGTTTCAGTATAAAAAATCTTATATGATAGTCTTGGGGTCCCTTCCGACGATGTCACCCAGCAGCGCTTCTGAGATGTAGCAGAGCTTTTCCCACACAGCCACCGTCGGCCGCCGTTGTCCACCGACCGCGTCGGGAGGGTTCACATCGCATTCGGCTCGGGTGGCCTGGCAGCGAACAAGGGGACAGCAGGTAATACCTCAGCTCTGTGGCGCGACCGAGTTGCCCAGTGGGAAGACCACCTTTTCAAGCTGTGTTGTTAGTGATGGCGCGTACGCGCTCCTGGTCCGCCACCGAGTGCCACAGCAGCGCGAACCTCCCACTCGTGGGTGAGAAGACCTCCATATTTATACTGCGGTTTCCAGACTTGGACCTGACGTTTCGTCAGCTGTGACAGTTCTCCAATTGGGAGCTTACACGTAACCGTATGTAGTGATGTGTAAACTCCCAATTGGAGAATTGTCACAGCTGGCCGAACAGCTGACGTAACGTCAGGTCCAAGTCTGTGAAAACCACAGTATAAAACCAATGCTTTGTTCCAGCTGCGCCACTCGGAAGCGCTGCGGAGTGGCGTCGTAGGAAGGAGCCCTTATTGAGAGTTATTTGCGGAGGTACGAGGTCTCTTAATGATAGAGGGCGGATTTTGATGACCTAAAACGCCAAATCGCCAAAAACGATCAATAAAATGCTTCATAAATGCCCTAAAACCAAAGAAAAATAACGTAAAAAATCTTATCAAAACCAGTTCGGATGAACCCAAGCTGTTGGATACATTACTGATGTAATCGAGGCTTCTTCCATTCGTTCGAGGGAACTCCGCTTGTAAACTTTTGGTTTGGATTGTTCTTTACCAGGATATCTCTGTCTAGTTATCCCGAAATCGGCCGAACCGGCAATGGCGCTGATGTCACAAGAATTTCATCACGACTCCCAAAACAATTTCTGAGCAAACAAATCGAAGAGGCTACAGAGTAATTCTGTGAAGAACATTTCTTGCATTTCGTAAATATTATTTGGAGCAAGTACCATTAAAACTGACGTTAAAATCGATTAAATCAGCAAAAAATGACGTAAAAGGGTAAAAAATGCCTTCTTAGTCGAAATCAACAAAAATGCAAAATAATGACCTATAAAAATGGGTCAATTCCTTTTGTCATAACATAAAATGAATTTCTTTTCTAAACAGCATTGTTCTAAAGTGAAAAGAAAAAAAAAGACTACTTAGTATTTTCTGTCAAGGGCGGCTTTAATAATTGAGGCATCTCTAGGCTGTAAAGCAACTTTGATGGGGGCGCGCCTTCTCTGGATTTAGCTTGCCAAGACAGTACATCTGATTTGCCACCATATCAAGTCCAAAGAGGTTAGGGTGGTATTAACCCCTGTATTGTCCAATTGTTTGCGGATTTTGCTTTTAGGGTCTGGTAATTGAGAAATACTGTAAAAATTTTTTTTTCTCACATTCATGACAATCCACGATTTTTGCCAGTCTGCCGGATTAGTTGGAAGCTAATGCCTGAATCTTTAGACTCAAATTCTTGTCGTAGACTGATGGAAACTTTAGTTACCTTCTCATCAGTCTCGTCTTTGCTGATCTGGGATTTAATAGCTGTGACATCATCTTGTATGTTGTGTTTGCTCACCAATTTCTCATACTCTTTTTGATTTCATTTATTTTGTTTATTTTCTTCTTCTGTCGCACTACGGCCCTTTAAGTTTAGCCTTGGCGTCTCGAACGATCAATACCCATTCACTTCTCTCTGCCTTTCTCCTCCACCTCCTCACTCTCAGATCCATCTCAGCCATCTTAAACGGGGTCTTCCTTTCTTTCTTCTTCCTTCGGGTTCTTTACAGAAAATAATTTTTGGGGTCCTTTCTTCTTCCATTCGTTATAGATGTCCGAGCCATTGTAGTCTTGACCTTAATTTCTGCAACAATATCTGCTGTTTTATACATATTGGTGAGTTCTAAATTACTCTATCCTCCAATGCCATTTTCACATGTGGGACCGAAAATGCACCTTAAGATTTTCCTCTCCCAGGACATCAGCATACATTCAAGTCTATTTGTTAATGTCCAACACTCGGCACCATACAATATTACTGGTCTTATTAGTCTTATATTCTTGGATCTTGAGGTATCTGTATATATTTCTTTTCCTTAATACATATCTTAGTGCTCTGAAACACTTATTGACTGAGGTCATTCGTGCTTTTATTTCCATTTCTATACTATTTGTGGAAGTAATGAGAGATCCCAAATATTTGAATACTTCTACCTTTCATATTTCTCTTTACCTATTTCAAAGTTTGAGGGTGGTTCATTCTTTTTCCGATTAATCATATACTTACTTTTACTGCAGTTAATTTTAAGACCGATTACATTAGCAGCTGTTATTAATTCTTCTACACTTTCTGTGAGAAATTTCTGGGTTCTGCTTAAGATAACATCTGCATATGCTAAAAGTTGTACAGTTCTATTAAATATTGTACCTCTAGGATTTATTTTGACGGCTCTGATTACTTTTTCCAAGCATATATTAAATAGTTGTGTGGATAGTGAATCACCCTGACGAAGACCAGTCATAGTTTCGAAACTTTCTGATAGCATGTTTTGTACTTTAACTTTGTTTGTTGTGTTTTTAAAGTCATTTTGACTAGCCTTTGCAATTTACTTGGGAAACCAAATTCTATCATTATTTGTAGGAGTTGTTTCCTATTAACACAGTCATAGGCTTGTTTAAAATCAATATATAACTGATGTATTTCGATATTCTGTTCCCATGTTTTCTCTAAAATTGTTCTAAGTGTGTAGATTTGATCAGTGGTAGACCTATATTTCCTAAATCCGCACTGATAATCTCCAAGGCAACCCTCCACATATGGTTCCAGCCGCCATGATAATACAGTTGTAAATAATTTATATGTTGTATTAAGGAGCGATATTCCACGGTAATTCATACAATTTAGTTTATCACCACTCTTGTAGACAGGGCAAATTATTGCAGTGCTCCATTCCTTTGGTATTATTTCCGTCTCCCAAATTTTTTGGCATAGATAATGAATGTGTTTCCACAGCTGTCTGCCTCCAAATTTAATCAGCTCTGCTGTGATCATATCTTCTCCTGGTGCTCGATTTCCCTTCATATTTCTTATTGCTTTCATTATTTCTTGAAATGGTGGTGGTTGTGATTGCTTAGGTCCATAGTAAATCACTTTCTCTTCAGGAGTTCGTTCCTCCTGCTGGGGGTTCAGTAGCACTTCAAAATAGTTTTTCCATGTATTTAACACCTCATTCTCTCCACCTACTAGATCTCCATCTTTATTTCTACAAAAACTTGTTCGTGGGCAGAAACCCTCTTTTATATTTCTTATTTCTTCATAAAACTTTCGGCTATCATTGTTTCTAAACTTATCCTGCAATTCCTCAAGTTTTTGTTCTTCATATAATTTTTTTTTCTTTTTACAAATATTTTTTGCCAGTTTTCTTGCTTCTTTGTAATTGTAAGAATTACATCATGTTGCTCTTTGTAGCATTTTTTGCCGTGCTTTATTCCTGTTTTCCAAAGCCATTTTACATTCTTCATCAAACCAGTTGTTTCTTTTATTCCATTTCTGTTTTCCCAATATATTTTGGGATACTTCAATTACGGAATTTTTAATACCGCCCCATATTTTTTCAACACTATCCTCTTCCTGATATTCTGGTAGTTCCTTCAGTGTATTTTCTACGCTTACTCTATAATCCCTTGCTATAATTCCATTTTTTAATTTCTCAACATCAATTCTTTTAATTCTTTGTCCTTTAGTCCTACCAACTGAGGATATTCGCTGTCATAATCTCACCACCACCAGGTAGTGGTCACTATCACAATCAGCACCTCTATATGCTCTTACATCTGTGATATTACTGGTGTATCTACTATCAATTAGTACATGATCTATCTGATTACGTGTTACCCCATCTGGCGATCTCCATGTTTCCAGATGTACCTTCTTGTGAGGGAAGGTTGTACTGCTTATAACCATTTTCTTGGTTGATGCAAAGTCGATTAGATTCCATCCGTTTCCATTAGTAATCCCGCCCTACGAACTGGGTCATCATATGATCATTACCTATTTTTGCATTGAAATCACCCATAATGAGTTTAACCCTTTAAGCGCTACGTTGTTGTGGCATCAGCGCGTCCCCGGGCCCTGAGTCACCCGGCCCGCTTGGGTCGCCTGTGGCCTGCATTCTTTTCGGGCGCGCGCCCTTTGTAGGGGGCGCGGCGCGGGGAGAAAACTGCTTATATTTCCCATCCTTCTTTTTGATCCGGGCTTTGGACCGGCACTGGCGAAGTTAGAAATATTTTTTTAAATTTATTTATAAATTTTTTATATAATTTTTTTTATTTTATTTTTTGTTTTTTTAATTTTTTAGGCAGTAAGTGATTTAATGTTTTTTTTGTATGGTAAATCATGAAACATGGATGCACACATAATCCTACGTCACATTACGCACACATGTATCTGGATTCACGTCGTAGCTTGTTCTTAGAACAAACGACACATCTTCGCTGAGCTCTTTTTTTTTGGCGTTTCTGATGGGACGATAGTCGGAAAATGTCGCTGTGTCAGGCGAGTCGGTGTATCTTCCGACCGTCTGCCTCTTCCAGATTTTCGTCTTTCTGAACTATATTTCTCTATAATTGCTTCAATTAGATTAAGGTGAAATTTTTCCATAGACATTTTCTTTCCAGTAGTTAATTTATGAAGGGCATGGGCATTCAGCACACATAAATCTAAAATATGAAAAAATAATTTTTTATACCACTTGACCGTTTTTCTCGTGGACTCTACAGAACTAATAATCATGTCCGCTCTATCCACTGATCCCATGCTTAGATTATAATCCAAAACGCATTGCGGTTTTATCATATTATCGCCTGTCTTCCAATCGCTTTTATTGCTTGCAGCCATCTCTGCAGTGCTGCATGTGGTAAGCATCCACACTTCCCGCTTGTCGTGCCATTTCAGCGCAAGTAAAATGTCCGAACACATAAACTTCATTTCCCCTTTCTTCAATTTTTCCTCCATTTTTGGCATGTCACGTCGGTTTTTCCGCACTGTGCCACAAGCGTTGGTTGCTCGGTCGTGTAACCACGTAAACAATGCTGGACTTGAATACCAGTTGTCAACATATATCGTATGACCCTTCTGTAAATATCCTTTGAGAAGTGTGGCTACAACATCTCCCGACTGACCTAACTCGTGGTCCTCGATGTCACTGCTTTTACCAGTGTAGACAACAAAATCAAGGATATAACCCGTCTTGCAGTCGCACAAAACAAACAGTTTTATTCCAAATCTACTCCGCTTGGAAGGGATATACTGTCTGAAGGACAGTCGCCCCTTGAAGAGGAGTAAGCTCTCATCAATACAAAGTTTATCAAATGGAGCAGGAGCACTTCGAAACGATTCTCGCACGCTATCAACAATTTTCCGTAGTTTCACTAACCGGTCATTACCGCGTGAAACATCATTGTCGCAAAAATGTAGCATACTGTGGAGCATAAAAAATCTGTCACGTGACATTAGTTCACCAAAAATAGGCGTTGCTATCAGAGAACGCTTCGACCAATAATTTTTCAATGCCAACTTCCTCACGTGGGGCATCAACAAACACATTGCCAAGAGAGTGTACATTTCCTCCATTGTCGTGTCTTTCCATTTAGAAAGACGCGAAAAATTCGACTGTTCGGTTTTATCAACCGTATATTTATAAAATTTGTTAGTCTCTTCGGCGATGAAAGAAACTAAATTTTCCGAAAAAAAGAGAAGAAAAAAACTGAGAATTGAACTCCCGGCATCTAGGCCACTCCTATTACCAGGATTCGTTTCAATAAACGGATGCACAAAAGGTTTGAATTCTTGAGAAGACCAAGTTATATTACCAGTGCCCTTTGACATCTTCGTAGGAGGTTCATCCTCACTCTCGCTCTCATTCTCTTCGGAGTCCGACGAACTCTCCAGAACAAGGCGAGTTGCAGAAGTAGAATGTGAGATACCACTTGATGTAGACGGCTCAGAAGATGTAGACGGCTGGGGCGAAGTTTCTTTATCTTCTTCTTCAGAATCCGAAAAAATCAAATCGGATAGATCATCCTCACTACTGCTGTGGGTGAGAAAATCAGTCAACTCTTGCTCCGTGTACACACGACGTTTTGCCATGATCCAATATCCGCAAATCAAAACGCCGAAATACAAAGCCGAAAGTCGAGATAAAATATATAATAAGCCGTAATGCAGAAATCAATGTCAAAAATCGTGTCCAGAAGGGAAGCCAAAGTTCAAATATATAGATGAAATAAGAAAATAACAGAAATCCAGAGAATGCAACCAAAATCAAAGCCCAAGTCGGATGTAAAAATACTTCAGAAAAACGCGAACGCACAGCAAGAAATCTCAACACAAAGTGAGGCACAAAAACCAGGATGGGTAGATTTTGCACAGAGATTTTTATTGCCCCAGCAGCCTCCTTGGTGGAGGGTGCTGGAGCCATATAATTTCGCATGTTTTGACCTGCGCGCGGTCCAAGTACCGAGCGACTCCCTTTGTCAGTCAACGCCGGCCGGCCGGCCGCCGGCCGCCGGCCTCCGCCGCGCACGACGGGCAGATGAATTCGGCTTAAACACTCCTTATGCTCCATCTATTGGTCAGAAAAAAATACTACAGCTACTTTTAGGAAGCTGTAGATGTCGTGCCAAGCCAATAGCTTGTACTGCTCCCTAGGAATAAAATCAGAAAGCAGACGAAACATCGTGCGCCGGATATATCCGGCATTAGCACTCATGGCACGACCGACCCGCGCCGGATATATCCGGCATTAGCACTCATGGCACAAAAGTCTCGCGCCGGATATATCCGGCATTAGCACTGAAAGGGTTAAAGTTGAATATGAAGGTGCTGGATATTTGGTGGACAATAAATACGAATATCCAGCAACTCAAAGAGCAAATCTTAATTTCAGACCTTTAATTATGGATTCATCAGACCGTACTTTTATTGAACCTTCTTCAACTTTTTTAATTTGACCTTTATTTAGAAATGTCCCAAATGATCCGTTCATTGAGTTTAATTGTTCATTTAATGTATTAATGTCCTTAATATGTTGCTCTATTTTACTTCTATCGTTCGCTCCTTCCTTGTTCACTTCTTCATACAACTTGTATAAAATTGCTTTCATTTCTGAACAAGATTGTTTCCAGTGTCGCCTTTTGTGTCCAGTAATGAACTTCTTGTTTCAGTCTTTCAATCGTCGTTTGAGCCTGTAAATAATTAAAATTGGTAATTAATTTTTAATCAATATGACCTACGAAATATAATAATAAATAATAATAAAATTATAATTAATAATAATATTATGACTTGTGGTGTCCCTCAAGGATCAAGACTGGGCCCCTTTCTATGGAATGTGCTATATGACGATCTTCTGAACATCGAGCTTCCGAAGAACTCTCAACTTATTGGTTATGCTGACGATACACTCATAGTGTGTCATAGTGACAACGTGGAGCTACTGGCGATGAAAACCAATGAAACTTCGCGGGGTAAAAAGATGGCTGGATATAAGAAATCTCCAGATGGCGGTAGCAAAAACAGAAGCCGTACTGGTTACCAATCGGAGAGCATTTCGACCCCCGGTGATCCGTCTGGGAGACGAGATTAGATGGAATCGGCAAATAACGTATCTCGGAGTCGAAATTGACTCGAGATTAAGCTTTGAACCCCATATCATAAAAATGGCTGATAAAGCAGCAAAGACTGGTGCAAACCTCTCCAAACTTATGCTGAATTCAAGAGGACCCAGTGAAAGTAAACGAAGATTGATATCTAGCGCAGTTCACTCGAGAATGTTGTATGCTGCCCCAGTGTGGGCTGATGCTCTAAACAAAGAGTCCATAAGACAGAAATTTTCCCAGGTTCAGAGAAGGATGGCACTGAGGATAATTTCGGGATATCGTACTGTATCGGACAATGCAGCCTTAGTTCTGGCCAGTACACCCCCTATCGACCTTTCGCCTCAAGAAAGGAAAGCAATGTACCTAAGGCTGAAAGCGGCTAAACAACAAATGCGCCCACTGACAACAAAACAGGTCAACGAAATCAAAGCGGAGCTGCGAAGCGATCTTGTGTACAGATGGCAATGCCGATGGGACTTGGAGGAAAAATGCAGATGGACTTATAGTCTTATCCCCAACATCAAAGAATGGATAAGCAGAAAACACGGTGCAGTGGATTACTATTTGACGCAAGCCCTTACGGGACATGGATGCTTCAAAAAGTACCTCTATAGATTCAAAATTGCTGAAAGCCCGACATGTTCTGAATGCCACAAAGATGATGATGCTTTGCACTCTATATTTGCGCTGACAATGCGCGTTTCATCCAAGTGTCTCATTTCCTTTTGCATAAATTTTCCAGCCGTGAAACCCCAATGTCTGTTATGCTTTCATCCAACTAATGTTCCCAACATTAAATACTGCATCAGTATCAAAGCATGCCAATTGCTCTACTGAATTTGTCCAGCTTCTTTCTCATCATTCGAATCACGTCTTGTAGAGATTCAGGTGTTGTAAGCGTGGCTGATATTTTTTCCATCGAAATAATACTTTCGTTTCTTGAGTGGTGTACTTTCTGATTGTGTCAGTGGTTTCAGGGAATACATTTTGAAAACCTTCCGAAATATCTTTCTGTTTGTCAATATGAAGTTCTAACACACCAGTGACATTATTTGGCAAAACTTCAACAGTTTTGCCACCAGTAAGGTCATCTTCTATATTCTCTTCATCGGTCAAATCATCTCGCTCACTTGTCACGCAGTTCGGTGTAAAGATAGACTGTTGATCGGCAATGTCGTTTGACAACTAATACTTAACGTACTTAACTTCATACCTGCCGTGCCTACTGGCTAGATTGGCTACGCAACATGCAACTAACTAGCTTTTACGTTTTTACTATGGAAACTGGGTTTTAATGTGAAGTCGACCGTGTAGGTTCTTTGCACTAAGGCAGTATGGCGATTTGCGCGCACCTTTTGTATGAGGTAAATTTTCAAATTTTAAGGAGATTTGTATTTAATTAAATAATTATATGATTTTGCATAGTTCATTACATACTGTGACCGTACTTACCTCGGTTTCCCGAATTAGGGATTCTGGTTGACCACGCAAGTACTTACTACGTATTAAAATTTTGAATCTTAAGATCGAAATGATAGGGACAAGGGATCATTCTAGAGGGGGGGCGCCTTTATCAGGAGGATGTTGGCTTTGGATTTGATGCTTTTTTCGTTCAATTTACGACGCACCCAGTTACATATTATGATTCTTCGTTTATTCATAGAAAACATGAATATGTTTAACAACTATACAAATTTTCATTATATGGTTGCATGCTGTTAATGTGATTATCATTATTACCAGTTAAACTGTTTGAAATATCTAACCATCCGGGAGCTCCCACACTCTTATGTAATAATAGTATACCAACATTCTACATCCTACATTTTCAGTTCAGTTTGTCACATTCACAGTTATTATTACACAACATTAATCAATTACAATCTATCCCTTCCTCAGTACACGGTTGTGATTGTTCATCATTATGTCCTTCCTCCCTCCCACTGTACACTCGGAAACTTATGATTACAATGATTCAGACCGACTTTCACGAATATTACGAGCTTCGTTACTTATCTGAGGGTCCCATCGTCCTGTCGTGGGAAATGCAACCGCCTCTTCTAATGTCCTTGACGAGGTCGGGCCGCCCGCCCGCTGACTGCGTGCTGGCCACGTGGTCGCCGTGCCGTACCCTGCGTTTTGCTATTTCACCGTTAGCTTTCAACGTCCGGACACGAATTCGGTCTCCTCGTTGCGGTATACTTGTTCCAAGCCGTGGACTTCTTACTACTATAGTTTATAGCTCACGCACATTGCTGCACCACGTGCCTTCACATCACAATAGTTTCATGCCTTTTTGATGTTCGAAACGCACCGATTTTTAGTATTGTACATAGTCCGATGCTCCGCGTGCTCGTTTACTCGCATATTAACACTTCCACGCACTTCCACCCCTCGATGTATTCCGATTTCCTTCCCTCGCCTCACATACGCCGCACAGCCCCGTGCGGGCCATTCGTCATGTCCCTTGTGCTGTTCCGACTCCTGCCTCCCTCTCACTAGCCGTGACTCGTTCCTCTGGAAAATCGATCTGTGGTCTTTTCACACGCGCCAACTTTGAATTGGTTCTCCCTGTTCTTTTCCTTTTTAATGACCGAATGACCGTTAGGTCATAATATGTAATACAATTAAATGTAAAATTATTCTAAATAATCATTATAAAAGTAATAAATGAACATTTTATTGCGAATTCAGTTTCCAAATTTACCTGACAAAACTTATATTTTTTAACTGCATAAAGAAAATCAAAAAATCAGGACATGTTCTGATAAATCAGGACGAATGGTAATCCCACACTTAACGTCCTGCTACTGAGAATTCAAATTATATAACTCGTGTCTATGACCTCTCTTCTTTCAGCAGCAGATGCCTTCTTTTTTCTCTTTTTCAAGTTTTCCCAAGCGTCTTTCAGGGTCGGGGGATCTCGAAAACACGTGGTCGATTCCGCATTGAATTCATCGGCGACGGTACACAACGCGTCGCCCTTCTACCGTTGCGTTGCACCGTCGGCCTTAGCGCTTTCAAGAATTCGGAAATATTTTTCAACCAGCTCCACGAAAAGCTAGTAAGCTACTATTGGGATCTGTGAATCTCTTTCGTATATCCCCTTCATAGCCCTTTGTCAGCTCACCATGCTGATCTTCCATGAACCCGGACTTCAGTTGGCTGATCGCAGGCTGTGAGAGATACTTTCTATGCGTAGATTCGTGGGTGGCAGGAAAGAAGAAATTAAAAACTATCATTCCAGTATTACATATTTATTACTTCTTTGTGAGACAAGAACATAACCGCTTTCCCTTGAAATCAAAGATTCTCCGATGCTCACTCTTCCACACAGCACCTCTTGCATCTGGAAAAACATACTTTGAAACCACAAAGAGTCTATTAAGCACATACTATCTTCATTTTTTTTAAAGTAGACGCTAACACGAGAAATTTTACATCTCTACCAGTAATACAGGGAACCACCCTCCGTGTCTTTAACACATTTTATAGGGCTAACACACCCTACAGATATGTCTGTATCATAGTTAAGCTATCACTCGATACTTACATTCTCTTCGCACGATGGCACCAATTAATTTTTAACCTCAGATTGCCTTCCTTGCAACGCACACTGTGGCCAAATGCTCTCATTCTTGGCAGAAAACATTTTGTTCGTTCTCGTACTTATAAATGACGATATAAACACTTCAGCATGTAGTAAGATCTTTTATTAATGATATGCACAAACTGAAACCTAATATAAACACAGTTAAACACATTAAAACATATTTATAATGTTGAAGTAGATTCATCAGATTCGTCTGAACTCTCTGACAATTCGCTGATTTTGTCTGATGCAGAACTAACATCTAATACGGACAACTGTAGAATGTTTTCTTCAGAAATGGCTGCCTTCTTCTTGGGAACTTTCCTTAAGCTAGAGATAAGCGGATCCGATGAGATCAACAATAAGTTCAGGATATCTTCATTTGTTTGACTTCGAGAAATCTTACGAGAAAAAGAATCTCTATACTTTCTAAATTCCTTGTTTCTTGCCTCTTGTGCTTCCTCACTGAGTTGCCCAATCGGTACCAAGGCATGTTCAATTACGTCTGGCCCATGAATTAATACCTTGTGTACAGTCGGAGGCATGGGGTACCAGCTGTATTTTTCAACGAAAAGCCTAGCTGTCTCCAGAGCATACACGCGATATTTTTCTACATCGATTTCGTGAGCACTAGAAATCGCATGCAACAAAGTTTTGAATTTTCTGATGATGTCAATGTCAACTCCAGTAATGCTTGCTGACAATTCCGGTTCTTCAAAGAAACGCCTGGATGTGTTGCCATCATTGGTGCTTCCAAATCCGGGTTTTGGTTTGTCAACTAATAACCCCATCTCACTCCTAAATTTTTCCTGAATATTTTTTTTTCTTTCTAACATTATCTGCTTATTTTCATTTCCACGAACTTGCCATTTTTTCAATGGTAATTTGTAGCTGAGATGTAGCAAACACTCGAAAAATCTTATTCGAGCGTGAAGCACCGACAATCCATATTCCAGTCTAGAAGTATCTACTATGTCCGTACGTAGAACTTTTTCAATGTTATTGAAGTCTTTTGACGTGAGGCCACAAATGAAACATCTCTGAGTAGATGTGGTTTCAGTAAGTGCGTTGCATACTTTTCCATCCACCATTGTGAAAAGCATTCTGTATCTTATTTCAATTCGAGTGTTGCTGTTCAGAACGTGAGCCATTGGCTGTAACTGTCCTATTTGTCCTTCTATGTAGTCTCTTTCCTTTTTTGAGAGGTCTGCTGTTTCATGTTGAAATTGAAATCGGATAGGTCGACAGTACCGCGTGGAAGATGTTCTTTCATTCTGCCAAATCACATTCGGCTCTTGTTCTTCTGAATCGCCTGAAATCAACCTTATGGGTACGAACGAGGAAATAAAAACATTTGCATCAGAGGCATTTGGATTACTTGAAAACTTCTGCTTGTATTGTGACTGTGCGGATCCATCAAAGCCCCACTTGCAGATCAAGAGTAATTTTTTAAAATTCTTTGTTTGCTTTTCTAAAGCTTCTTTTTCAGCTTCTAGTAGGCGAGACGCGGTATGATTAAGAAGAGCTTGCAATTTAACTTCAGCTGCAGTATCTGTCACTATTATGTTATCTTTTGGTGGATAACATTCTTTTTTAGCCGCCTGCACTTTCTTGTAGGATGGGAATCTGATTTTATCCTTGGCTCGTATTATGTTGTATTGATGTGTAGTAAGCTGAGCATCAACACACATAGCAAGGGCTTCAGTTCCCGTAAGTTGTGATGTTTGTGGAGCACTCATATTTTTGTAAGCTTTCCGATATTTGGCTGCTCGTGTCGGTGATGATGCAGTAACTTCTTTCACTACTTGCGAAGCTTCTACTAGACCCGAAGAACGCAAACTCATGTGTGCAGCAAAGGCTAGCTCTTCGTGTGAATACGCACTTCTCATTGTCTCTGTCTTTTGTCGCTTTGTCCTGTCAGACGAATCGTGGAAGCTTTTTTTAGGTCGACCCTGCTTTGCACCTACATTATTTTCATATTTTGGAAAACTAATTGCTGCATCTAACCACTTTTGATTTTTTATTAGAAACCTATCTCTTTTTCTATTGCTCTTTTGCCATCTCTTTTTAAAATCAGACATAAAGAATGAAAGATTTTTATTAATTTGTGGAATAAAGTTTTCTGGACACTGTGTTCTTCCTAAAACGTAGTCCTTCATACATTTCACTTGGTCATCTATTCGTACGTGTTCAGATTGTTTCATTTGATCGAAAAGAGCTCTTCTAGTTATAAATACGTCTGTTGATCCCGCCCCTACAAAGAAAATAAGATATAAATGCAATTGCTCTGACAGCCACTAAAATAATTGTCCTGATAGCTAGAATTATGTACCGTCATGGGGGTGAATCTGGTCCAAAAAAAGCTAATTTATTAAAGTAATATGTAATAAATAGGTAGTTAAGTAGTAATAACCAAAAAATTGTTACATAGTAAGTTTCTTTGAACTATTTTAAAATAAAATGAATGATAATTAGGTGAAAATAAGTTTCCATAATAAAGAAATAATAAATTGAATATTACAGTGTAAATAACTCCTCTCGTGGGGTGAATCTGGTCCAAGAAGTATTATAATAAAATTTCAATGAAAACATCAATTGAAAAGTAATATTTTATTCTAGGAAGTTATAATCATTATTTTTTTGGAACAAAATGTGAATAAATTTTAATAAAAGAAAAAAATTAAACAAAACATTAAATTAAACAATTAATAAATTTAATAATAATGAAATTATTTCTAGGATATGGATGTACAAACTCTAAAAATAATTACATTGCAAAAAGTGTTTCAAAAAGTTAAAAATAGTTTGATTAACTTTAATAATCTCAATTCATGCATCTCTTCACTACTCGATGTCCGATTTATCAATTCATTCATCAAAGTTATTGAAATTATTAAATAATTAAATCTATTATATATACATATTTATCCTAGGTATATAGACTAATTATGTTTCAAATATTGTTTATTTAGCAAGTTTTATTAGAAAAGTTTTAGATAAAAATTTGTAAAATACGTACCTTTCGGAAGACACAAGACTAATAAAAACATAAGTACAGAGGTAAACAAATAAGTAAATCAATTCCAATTGTTGCGCAATCTATACTTAACAAATTATACTTACATAATGTACTTAGTAAATTTAAAAAAAATCATAATTCATGTTATTTTTGTATTCTAAACATTGGTCCAGATACACCCCACTTGACGGTATGTTGTATGAAAATGTTACGTAAACATGACAAAATAATTAATGATTTAATTTTAATTTTAAAAGAAACTAATTTTATGTTCGTGTGTTCACAGAACTACTTTGACATTGCGTTCACTACTCGTATAAAGTGACATAATTTCAAATGGCGCACACATGCGCAACATATTTTTACATTTTCGACAAGAACACGTCCTAAGGAATTCGTAAACATTAAAATTTCCGACATGATATGCCCTGATATAATTTAAAATTGCACAAATGTTGAATGTTCTTACCTGACTGTATTGACGCCATGTTTTAAAGGACACCAATGGTCGCAATAGGCATAAACTTCTTCTGGGGATGCGATGCTTACCAGTAATCTGCTAAAGCGTAATAATTAATCGAAAGCGACGCTGGGCAAGAACTGACAGATTCAAGACGGAACATGAGCGGCCGAGGCTGAACGGTGCGTGTCTGGACATGTCCGTGTCCTCTGCTAACAGTCGCTCTCTCCCCTCCCCATCATAGACTGTATCGTAACAGCCGGACTGTTAACTTTCATTTCCATGTGCTATTTGTACAGTTTCGCAAAATTTATTTTTGTACTTTTTGCCAGGAATTAGGTCATTTGGCCACAGTGTGCAACGGCAGACACGCTGGAGTCTATCTGCAACTGTATAATGCAATTTGCTATTAACATGACTAGTCTTTTAAAGTAGTAAAATACTATGACAATAATTAACGCTTACAGTTCCACATTACATTGAAAACAGGAATTCTATATCCTCTATAAGTACTTTATATACACTAGACGTACGTACTTCAGCAATCACTTACATAATGCGTGTGGATGACGTCACCTCAACTGTGCAAGTGTGGCCTACTCTTTGGAAACGGATAATTGGTGCCAAAATGATTAGCCTGTGGTTTCCAACCTAAAATCCTCGCTAGTATTTAATACAGCGCCGAGACTGAATTCCTATAAATTACTATGAGGAATAGTAATCCCCTGCCGAATCTACCCTCATTTATTCTCTAACATAGCTACGGTGATTAAGAGGTTACCCTTGAAATGAGTACCTCTCATTATTTCTTCACTCTTTTTCGTAGCAGTTGCATGCTCTACACAATACCCTGTTCGGCGCTCTTGCAATTCTAAAGGAAAACGAAAGGGAAACATACACCCTCCTGATTTGCAGCTTCCCCGCTCCAAGAAATCCTCATCCAGGTCCCTTGCATTTACTTTCTCTATCCTTGCCTTGCCAGTAAGCTACTGAATTGGCAGATCTGGCTACTACATCAGAGCTTTAGTTTATACATTCTTTCACCCTGAAGTCACTGTCCAGAATGAGGAGAATATCAATGGCATTTTATTTGTATACTTTTACGTACATTCGATAGAGAAGAATCACAGTTTGTTGAACACAACCACGAACTATCGCTTCTAATCACAACCCTTCCCCACAGACTCGGACCTGCAACTGACACAGTTTACTGTTGGCTTTTAAAGAACCCAATAACTTACGCAATACCTTCAAAGAACGCATTAACAAAGGGCCTTGGGCGATGTTTCCTTTACATATGTTTCTTTTACTGAACCTTGATATATTAGGAGTCAGCGTTTGAGCGTAGCGAGCTGAAATTGTTTTGATTTGGGTAGCTGACACGTTTCCTGCGCCGTTCGGTCCAGGTATGCTCAGGGACAGGCACAACAGCTTGCCTTTCCGACCGCCTCCCCTCCCCCCGCCCACACGGTTGGCGCGCAGTGCGAGTGAGAGGTGCGATATTTTCAGGGGAAGTGGCGCTTGATGAGTCACCCCTTCCTACGCATGCGCATTCGTAGGGAGATTACAAACTTATTCCGCTATAGTAGGCTTCTATGACTGCGGCACTCTCTTGTCCTTTCTTTCTATAGGAAACGGGTGCGTGATTCCACTATACCGGGAAGAGTTAAAACAAGAAAATTGCGTTAAACAGCCACACAGTATAGATTGTGGCACTTGTCGGAAGCTTTTTAAGGACGTCATTTGTAATGCCGTCTGGTCCTGGAGCTTTTTTGCTCCGTATGTTGGCGATGGCGCCTACTACTTTTCGGTCCTCCCATTGATCTTATTATAACCCTTTCTCCTCCATTACTTCCTGAATATAGGCCTTCCAGGTCAAAAAAGATCTGCCTCTTCTACTCCTACTTTCAGGGCTCCAATTTAAAATTTATTTTGGCCACATCTGATTTTTCATCCTCTGGACATGTCCATCCCCTTGAAGAGTTTTATTTTCTAACTTCTGGTTATGGTTGTTTGAAACCCCGCTCTTTCCCATATCACTTCGTTTCTTATCGTGTTCAGCCTTATCTGCAAAAATCTCATGAAGTCGAGCTCTCCTAGCCGTATTCGGTCTCTATGGCGTTTTGTGAAAACAATACATTTCTGCTTCGTATAATATATTTTCCACTACACTTGAACTGTATCGATATTTATTTTCTGAACACTGTCGAAGAAAATTGCAACATGAAGCATAATTGTATGGTAAAAGGAGAGCCAAATACAAAATCTGGATCATTTAATGTTCGCACAAGTCCTGCAGCTTGACCACCGGCTTTGGGATTCTCTTCGTCACTATTTCGAATATGCTCGAAACATTAAATTACGTTGTCTTTGTACTCAAACACAGTATGAACAGCTCTATGCTGAAAGTACCATCTTGGAGGTGGTGCACGACACAGTTTTCTTTGCACGACTGTTGTTAAATATCGCATTCTTTTGGGCGATCTAGAAAAAAATGAACATATTTTGAAGCTCTTCAAAAAAATACTCTGCTCCCAGAAGATGCTGCTTTCTGAAGTTAAAGATTTCCTTAATGTGCGTAGCAGTGAACATAGTTTGCGTTAGGATATTTTTCCTTTACAAAGCACTGCACCCCACTTTTGCCCTTTCCTAACTGCAGCTCCATCATACGTTTGGGCTATGAGTTTATCTGGAGTTTTATCTAAACCGAGCTTGTGTAATTGTTCCAAAATTTTATCAACCAAACCCCGAGCAACTCTTTTGATTATTTGAAAGAAGCTCCAAAATCGCTCTTATATTTTTCCTTCCGACTGATACCTCAAAATTAATGACATTTGAGTTGGGCATGAACTGTCTGTTATTTTGTCCACCTGAATGGCCACGTGTTCTGCGTTATTTACTTGCTCTGTCAAGTATTTTTGACAAACGGCAAACATTGCATCTAGTAAATCATTCTGGATGGTCTTTGATACGCCTCTAAAGGTCTTTACATTCTCCAAATGACTTTGAAAAATATTGTCCAAAGCGGCTGTGTAATTAATCAGTCCCCTAAAAATACCTGGGCTATGAGTCATCAGATTCATCATGACCGCGTAACGCTAATTCAAATTCTCCATAAAATTTAATAGCATCAACAATGCGACCCAGAATGTATCTATTTTTATCTACAAGTTCATTTTGTTTACGCAATTCTGTATGCGTCATTCAATTGTTGCCTGATACTAACTCTCCCAAGAACTGTTTAGCTTTTTGATGAACATTTATTTCAATTTTCAGTGTATACAAACTCCTGCTTTCTTTTAATATATACAACCGTTTAACCGTCTTACAATCATACAGGTACAAAACTTCCATCTCCCTGCTACCAGCCTCACATTACAAATATAAGTAATTGTTACCAACACATCAAGAACATCTAAATTCATTTCATTGTTGACATGACTTTTTGAAATAGCGTGTTTTTTGCATTTATCCGGGAGATGCTTTAAATCTTTAATGCCGTTCTTGGTCCACGTTTCGTCACCCCAAATAGAATGCATGGGAAGCATAACAATGCGTTACTCACCGGACATCCACAAATCCAATCCCATGTATCATACACGGACTTATTAAATCTGTTGTACGATCTATTTTTGCCACTAAAAGCTTGCGTGATGACCAAATCAGGCCTCGGTGGCCCTAATTCTTTTGCCAACATCCTGTCTTTATAACCCAAATTTTTACTTCCTGAATACTTTACTTCATTTTAAAGTTTTAGCGCTTTAAATTGAAAATCACTCGAAATCCGTCGTTGGTTTCTCACGTATTAAAGTCAGCTGAATGAGAAGAGAAAATAATTCAAATGTAAACACGCACACGCTCGAGAAAAACGTATTCACATTTCACAGCTGCTGATATCAGGGTTGCCAGTCTTGCATCCGCCGTTAGATGGCACTTAACCTGCCCAATGGTTTTAAATATTTGAATATTTCATACAAACAATACAAATCGGAGTTTTCGGCAAATAATAAATAAAAATACACAATAAGTTATTTTATTTATTTATTTTTCATTTAGTTAAATTTATTATTAAACATTTTTATAAAATTAATATCAAGATACGATCGATCTGCAACGATTTTTATGAATTTACATACCTAGATAAGCTATATCATTATTGTGTTCGATAGGAAAATGATACTTGAGATTCTCTAGTATCATTTTCCTATCGAGCACAATAATGACAAACTTTATGAACTCCTTGGAACTCAATCACCTTTTTGTTAACATGAGACATTTTTGCCCATTTAAAAGTGTTGATTTTAAACGAACCATAATATTTGATAAAACATATCCTTTATCAAATCTTTAATTCATCATCTTTATGACGGAAATTCAATGTATATGTATGGTGGAAATATATAAAAAATAATATAATAAAAATATATAAAATATATTTCCACCATGATATTATTAAGCATGATTATAAAGTTTATTTTATCATTTTGATTTTGTTCATAGCCCAATTCGCGGTTCTGAATAATGAATTCCGCCCATTGGGCGGAATTCCGCGAATTGAATTTTTCTTCCGCATTGTCTACTCTTTTTCTAGCCCAAAAAGTGGAATTCCGCCCAATCTGGCAACCCTGGCTGTTATTATCAAGGTTATAAGCGCCCTGAGCTGATTAGCATTTCATTTTTCAGACACTATGAGCGTTGTTTGTACATCTGATAAGTGGCGCTTGCAATGGCAGTCACAAAAAGCTTGTGACCCTGAAGGGCATCTTGCAGTTTCAGGAATTATTTCTGAAATGCTTTGTGTCGAAACATGAAACATAAAAGTTAGGCTGGCGTAAGAGTCACCAGTAGCAAGGTAACGCAGAGTAATTGCTAGTCTTATTTCTGCTGGTATTGCACTCATCACCGTATTTTGTCTTGAAATACGTCCCCTCAAAAGTTCCAATAAAAACGAGCAATCGTCAGGAGACATTCTCGTAAAGTTTTTAAATAAGTCACGGTCGCTTCGCAAATCACGAATAATGCTGTGTTTTCCTTGCATGAAGTACTCTCATCAACATGCGCCTCTCTCCTTTTCTCTTCTTCCGACTTATTATAAAATAAGCTGCCGAAATTGCCGCGCAAATTGCTGGATCCATTGTACAGGACAGAACTGACGCACCGCACAGTTGCACCGTGTGGACAGGGTAGCGCACGTGCGCTGTGTTGAACGTTCGCTTTCAACTTTGCGCATGCAATTTTATTCCCGTGACGCACAGAAAAGACGCATCGTGTGGACGTGCCTTTAAGGGAGCATTACCCCCTCCCTTTTGTCCTCGCACTATGAGGGAAAGCTTTGCTGAACGGGAGGGAGCTGGTTACAAGAAGCTTGCGTACTTCGCCCTGTTGCCACAACTACCTCGTGGTCAGCGCTGTGAAATAGTATCGATATCGCTCATGAAAACCTTAACGTTAATTCTCTAGACGTATTTACTCGATAACATGACAAGCATTATAGTTCACTATTAATAATTTTCGTTACAAGAGGGAGGCCACGTGACCATGTGACTTTATGGTAGAGCCGCCACTCCACTATTCCATATAAGGCCATGTGGAGCATTGCATTTCTGCCCATTGCAAGTCTCGTGGTGATATCATCAGTTTTCCCATCGTCAGTAATTATAGTCTCCTGATATATAGATTTTGAACAGTCAGCTATTTCGTCATCAGCAACTTTAATATTAGACGCATCTCCTCCGATGCATAAATATTCGGCCTTTTTAAGATTGATTTCAAGTCCATATTTCGTATTCTTTAATTTTCTAAGCATAAACTCCATATCTTCCCGATCTGATGCCATAATGACCTGATCTGCAAAAAGAGAATGTAAGTACCCATCATTTATGAGAACTCCCATTTGAGAATTTTTTTTGTACCAAGTTTCCAAAACTTGTTCCATGTATATATTAAAGAGAAATGGCGATAAACTAAATCCTTGTTTTTTACCCTTTGTTATTTTTAATAACAAAGGGTAAAAGGGTTTTCGGTAATTTTTCTCCCCATGTTGATTCACACTTCAGTATAGGGTTGCCACCTTTCGGAAACCCTTGACCCGGAGATCACTGATTACCGGGGGGGGGGTCTAAATGCAAAAGATGACAATATATTCAAAATATAATATAATTATTCATATTATATTAATTAATATCTCTTACAAAACAATACAAACTCTTTTATAAAATATAAGAGTAATATAATAACTATTATAAAATATTGTTAATTACATAACGATCAATGTTTCTTTCAATTTGCATACAAATAAATATATTAAATATATTGATAATTACATCACAAACATTACGAACAATTAATACAGTATGCTTCGACTACATATTTATCACAAAAACAACTTTACATACATTTCTGTAATGGCATCTACTTCCACGTGTATTTCTGATTTGAAAGCACCTTTTTTAATAACTCGATTTGTTCTGGTTGACTAACAAATTTGAAAAATTCTCCACATGACATTTCATAATTCAATTTAGTCAACAGTTCCGCTTTTACTAATTCCGCCCTCATTTTATTTCTAGTATCACTCCACAAATTTCCCATAATAGAAAATACGCGTTCGACGTAAGCGTTGCTCACAGGAATGGACAAAATTGTTGCAACAATTTTCGGAAGCTCATTGAAAGTTGGTGCGGAAGAGAAAATATTCGCCCATTTGATATCTGTGGGTAAATCAATTATCGTGACGGCATCAACTTTTCTTACAATTTGGACTTCGTCATACAATTTGTCTAAGTCTATATTTATATTATTTCCTTTGCAGCCTGTACAATTTTATCATAGGAAAAATCCCCTCCTTTTAAATTAAAAACTGTAAAATACTGAAAAGGACTATTTTCAAAGTCGTACCACTTTTCAATATACTTTAAAGCTTTTTCGTACACAGTCAATGCTTCCTTTTCAAATTTTCGATCAACCGGATGAAGACTACCTAGAGCACAATTAACTTTGCTACCAAAGAATTTGTTTCTGTATCTGGAGCTAAGTTTATCTTTTAACGATACCATTATATTGTGTACTTCGGAAATCATTACGTCATTTCGTTCAAGAGTCGAAATTGTTTGGGACATAATGTACATAAAATGGTGAACAAAATACAAATAACACTCCGGCAAAGTTAGGTTACTAGTCAAGTCGTTCTCTAGTTCATTTTGTTGATCTCCTAAAAACTCCAAACAATTTTGTGTGTCTCATCTTCTCCCTGGTTTATAAAATACTACTTTGTAGCCGGCCAGCATCGTATAATTCGTTCTACAGCTTCAAAAAGAGACAACTATCGAGTAACAACATGGCGTAATACACTCGTATTCCATGTCCATAAATTCAAAACATGCCCTCAGTTTGTCTACTTTTTTCGAACTGTTAGAAAAGTCAGCAAAAATTTTCAGAACCAAATTCTCGACGTCATATGACAATGCTTTACAAGCATTTCTTGCAGCATTATGTATGACGTGACAATTGCAATTACTTTTTAAAATATTCGGATTGGCATCAATCAGTTTCTGAAATATAGAATTATTCACACCATAATTCACTGATGCATTATCAGCCGTATACGACGATACATTTTGAAGATCACGATCATGTTCCTTCAAAGACAATATAATATGTTCGAAAATCGATGTGGACGATTCATTGCTATCTTCATAAAAATCAATAATTCTGTTTTTTTACGCCGGTGTGGATATTAAAATACTTCAAAGCAATCGGAAAGAACTTGCGTTTTCCTTTGTTGGAAGCATCAGTCGCTAACGAAAATGGAAGAGGAAATTCATACTTTTTCAAATCTCGTAGAATAATTTCCACTGACTTAGGAGCTGAAACGTTTTCAGTAATTTCCTCAGCTTTAGTTCGACCGCAGTGACTTGTTTTTAGCAATAATGGAGTCAGAATAAACTTGTGCATTTAATTTAATTGCACAGTCAATGGTAAGATAGCTATGGTGATGACAAATACCATGGTACACTTGAGTAATTTCACATGCAGCTACTTTAAGTTCTTCTGATGATCCTTTAATTGGCATAAAGGCTGAAATCAGTTGGTTGGTCGCTATATTTTGATTATTTGCTTTATGGCTTCCACTAGATAAATGAGTTTTTAGAGCCTTTTCGCCATCATGCTTCACAGTGAAGGTCACGTTGCATATCGAGCACTTTGCAGTGAAATCATCTTTTTTATCCAATTCTTATAATCTGCATGTGAAGACACTTTGGAAAGATGACATAATTAGTCTTCCGTTTTTTGGAGGTACTTTGTCCATCAGATGTAGCCATTCTTATTGCAGACTTCACAAAGTCTGAAAAATATTGAGATATAAAATAATATACACTTCTATATCACCACGTTGATAAATATTTAATTGGTAATAATTTAAGGATGTTATTGTAAAATATTAATGTGCAGAAAAAAGCGTTATTTTTGGTACATAAATAAATAAGAATATAATTCACAGGTTGTCACAAAATTTGTTGGACCTATGCATACTAGTTTTGAAATAAGTTATAGAACTAAGCACTAAATTTGACAGTTGACATATTCAAATTCAAGTTTCATTGATTCATAGTATATACATTCCAAAAACCACTTGCAGACAATTAAAAAATGTCCAATCTATGCAAATAAGAAAGATTTTTTATCTTTTTTATTTTTTTTAATTATTTACATTTTTGGTGAAATAACATACAATATGATCAAATTTTAATGGGTGATAGTCAAAATCATAACAAATTTATTACATAGTTTATGTAATCAACAAAATTTATAACAAAATTGTTAACACTGCAGAAAAAAAATTACAATGAAATATTTTTATTTGTTGTTAGTTATGAACTTAAGTGCAATAACAATCTTAATTACTACAATTAAATTAACAATAAAATTATTAATACAAAGTAAACCTTACCTATTGAATCTTATTAAATCAAATGCAAAAGATGCATTTGTTTACTTTTATTAATTTGATAGAAACTGTACCTCTTTCCTACCCTGTACAAGTAAACTAAAAATCAAGAATTAGTTACATGCTTGAAAGTAATAATAGAATACATGGTTGATCCATAGATTACATTGCTTACATCTTTGTAGATAAATTTACCTAATTTTTATTTTTATAAAATAAATAAATCGCTGACATAAATAGAAAAATATTATTTTAAAAATGAACTGCTAGTTTTACGTTTTATAACGTTCTACGACTTAAACAATATAGAATAAATGTAATGACAAATTGCTAAAAAGATATTTAAATGAAATTCAACGAATTTTATTTCAAGTAATTTTTCATAATGAACTCGCAATACCGGTTTTTTCCTTATATTGTTTTGCCATCAGACAGTTTCTTTTCTTTACAATCTTGTTTTAATTTCCTCAATCGTGTTCCCATTCTTTTCTGAACGTGACCCACACATTCTAATTTTTTATGCAAATATTTGGGCCATATGGTTTCATATCAGCTATGGCCTTGAAAGATTTTACATCACCATCACCAATATATTTAGTATATTTCACATGATTTTTAACTGATCGTATGAAAATATTTTTCATACCTTCAACTTCCATGTTACCCTGAGCTACCTTCATAATTAATGCTGCAGTTATCAGCATGATTTTCTAGCCACTCAGCATATTCAACAGTGCGTTTCTTCTTGTGCCAGAACTGACATGATTTACAGTTCAATGACAGAACTTCCGTATCCAAAATTTTCCCAGTCTTGATGCCAATTACAGTAGCAACACCATACTGTGATGTGAGACCTCTTGTGAGCCATGATCCATCACAGGATACTTACTGTTAGCTCATCACTGCCTACAAGGTATCTTTCTTCAACTGCAGCTTTTGCCATAGAAACATCAGCTATGTCTCTAGTAGACTTGTGAATTTTATCCACTATAATATTATAAGTTGCCTCTCTCACTGGAGGAGGTAAGTTCATGAGAGCACAAAACATTTTTGTCCCAGCTAATCCTTGTCCTAGGCACCTCATTACATATATTATTTGTCTATTGATAGAATACACTCTACTTTTTTCACCTAACATTGCACTGTTTTGGAAACATTCAATTTCTTCAGTTTCCACAACAAACACTTACACTACATCCTAACCCAACAGAAGCCAGAGAAATATCAATCTTTCCACCACACACACATCTGAGGCATTTCCTGATTTCATTAAAAAGAATGTCTACATTAAATATCATATTCCCCAACTTATCTGCACTTTGAGGTGTAGACCTGTATTCATTGGTCAGTAGTTTCCTCGCAGAAGCACTTATTCCTTCAGGAAAGTCACTTATATTCTTCATTTTATACTGTTTTCCACGGAAAACTCTCTTCTTAGGGCGATAACAAGCTTTTCTTTTACCCATCTCACAAGAAACAACCAAAATCAACTAGTATAGGTGTTTCCACGTAAGAAAAGACCCTAAAAATTCAAGATGGCGGAGTTTCGGCACTGCCAACCTCATCGAAATAAAACGCGAAAGCGCCGACGCGACTTGTTTAAATGTAGTACGTAGTGGCCTTCAAAAATCCAGATATGCTGAAATGATTTGTTAATATTGTTTTACGACTTATAAATCGCAACAGGCATATGGTAAAATAATTTAATTTATAATTTATATATGAAATTTGTTTTTATTAATTAATTATAATATTAAATATAATACTTTTAATTAAATTACTTATAAATTTAAAAATATTTGAACTCTCAGAATTAATAAAATTTTATTGAAACTGAAGAATAAATGAAATAGTTATATGTTATTTTATTATACAATAGGAAAAAAAGGTATAAACAGGGGATTTATAGAATAGAGATGAAATGAAATACAAGACTCAAAATAATTTTAATTTTCCAACAGTACACAATGAAGTGAAATAAAACTATTCTTTACTGAACTAGAAATATTTGTATAATAATAGTTTTATGCACATAATATCGACACATGACCATGATCAAAGCATATCTAAGGAATGAACAAATCTACTGTATGAAAATGACAATGTTTGAAATTTCATGAAAATTGAATTGATCAGATATATGATTTGAGATAATGCGAAGGTTCAGTAAAGAATAAACTGATGCACCATGGGTGGTCAATTTTAATGACAAATTGCAAGGAGCAGTCATTAAAATTTCTTGAACACCGATGGTCCACAGCAATTTATTTTCACAAAAATTATTGAATTTTTACAACAATTTTAAAGCCTAATGCCCCTGGGCTTACAAACATTACAAAACATCCTGGCATTTACCTTAAGCGATCAGGGAAAACCAGGGAAAACAAATTAGTATGCTACCATATATATAAAAAAATTGAATAAGAAAGTGAATTAATTGGATTGGATTAAATTGGAGTGGAAGTGATTAAATTGGATTGTAAAAATATTATCATTAAAAATCAACATTAAGAAATTTGGCTGACTTTACAAATTAATAAACTACTTTAAAATTTTACATATATTGATAGCATACCCATCCTTCCGATCAGGATGACGACTGAGGGCTGATTTCTAGCATGCATACAGAAACATAAGTCAAAATAATGGAGACATTTACTATACGTGAAATAATATACATAAAACATTCCATATTTATAAAATGAAAAATCCTGTAGACACAGCAACCCTGCAACATAGAACAATCAATGCAGTATCTATTGTCCAATCATGATAAATTCAATAAACAGACATGTTATTGTTATAGCACTCGTACATTTATTATCCAAAAAAGAATACTGCGAACAATGACACTTTACAACAAATTGAGCCATGATATTAAAGATATGAATACAATACATAGATTTAAAAGTAAATTGAAAGCTTTCCTGCTTAACAACATATTCTACAGTGTGAAGGAATACACAAATCACACCACTACCTCCCTTAAAAAACAAAAATAAAAATTCTAATCCCACTGATTCTCTGTTTCATGTTGACTGTTCAAGTTGAAGCAAAGAAAAAAGAACTGGCATATCCCATCTTGCCTGTGTTAAATTGCAGTTGGACTGATGTAGAAGGAGAATGCCAAACCAAAATTCTATTTCCTTCATCCTGAATTTGCTAAATGCACTAGGCATCATTAATATCGTTAAATCATTTCTGAATGAATAGTATTTTATTATTAGTATTGTTACTATTATAATTGATGTTACTATTATAATTTATATTACTATTATTAGAATTGTTATTATTACTATTATTATTATTATTATTATTATTATTATTATTATTATTATTATTATTATTATTATTATTATTATTATTATTATTATTATTATTTTTTTTTTTTTTTTGAGGCGGGGGAAATCCTTTATGGAGACCGCCGCAGCCGGTACTGTCGGACTCCCAGACTTGGTCTACCGACTAAAACCCCCTCCGCTCGCCTTTGCCCGTATAGGACCACGTGTGGAACCGTCTGGCGAGACATTACGTCGCACGTGGGTGTGGGTGTGAGCAAGTGCTCTATCCGCTGTCAATCATGGCCTTCTGTTTGAGGATGTGCTTTATGAAATCTCCAATTGTGTTCCAGTTTTCTGGAGATTGCAGCATAGTTTCGATTGTATTTGCAGGTGTCATTTCCACTCGCAGTTTTTCATAGCATACAGATCTGACTTCCTCCCAGGCTTTGCAATTATATATAGAGTGCAAAGCATCATCATCTTCTTTGTGGCATTCAGAACATGTCGGGCTTTCAGCAATTTTGAATCTATAGAGGTACTTTTTGAAGCATCCATGTCCCGTAAGGGCTTGCGTCAAATAGTAATCCACTGCACCGTGTTTTCTACTTATCCATTCTTTGATGTTGGGGATAAGACTATAAGTCCATCTGCCTTTTTCCTCCAAGTCCCATCGGCATTGCCATCTGTACACAAGATCGCTTCGCAGCTCCGCTTTGATTTCGTTGACCTGTTTTGTTGTCAGTAGGCGCATTTGTTGTTTAGCCGCTTTCAGCCTTAGGTACATTGCTTTCCTTTCTTGAGCCAAAAGGTCGATAGGGGGTGTACTGGCCAGAACTAAGGCTGCATTGTCCGATACAGTACGATATCCCGAAATTATCCTCAGTGCCATCCTTCTCTGAACCTGGGAAAATTTCCGTCTTATGGACTCTTTGTTTAGAGCATCAGCCCACACTGGGGCAGCATACAACATTCTCGAGTGAACTGCGCTAGATATCAATCTTCGTTTACTTTCACTGGGTCCTCTTGTATTCAGCATAAGTCTGGAGAGGTTCGCACCAGTCTTTGCTGCTTTGTCAGCCATTTTTATGATATGGGGTCCAAAGCTTAATCTCGAGTCAATTTCGACTCCGAGATACGTTATTTGCCGATTCCATCTAATAATCTCGTCTCCCAGACGGATCACCGGGGGTCGAAATGCTCTCCGATTGGTAACCAGTACGGCTTCTGTTTTTGCTACCGCCATCTGGAGATTTCTTATATCCAGCCATCTTTTTTACCCTGCGAAGAGTTTCATTGGTTTTCATCGCCAGTAGCTCCACGTTGTCACTATGGCACACTATGAGTGTATCGTCAGCATAACCAATAAGTTGAGAGTACTTCGGAAGCTCGATGTTCAGAAGATCGTCGTATAGCACATTCCACAGAAAGGGGCCCAGTCGAGATCCTTGAGGGACACCACAAGTCATTTCTTCCTCTATCCTATATCCATTTGTGTAAATAATTTTCCTCTCGCTGAGGTAGTCCTCCAGGATCTTCACGAGGTACTCAGGGACCTTCTTGGCTACCAGCGCTTGTATTATGTCTTTCCATCTGGCGGAGTTGAATGCGTTTTTTATGTCAATCGCCACCAGTGCGCAAAAACCTCTCTTACTTTTGGCTGTTTCGGCATACTGAACTGCTTCTGTAATAGCGTCTATTGTTGAGAGACCCTTTCTAAAACCAAATTGCCTCGTTGAGAAGTTAAATCCTGCAATCATGTGTTTCTCTAATCGTAGGAGGAGCAAACCCTCAAGTAATTTACTCATCGTATCCAGCAGGCACAAAGGTCTGAACGATGACGTCAGCTCAATTGGCTTGTTTCCTTTCCTAATGAGAATTAGCTTCTGCTCTTTCCAATCCTTAACGAATTTCCCCAGTTTAAGGCAATGGTTAAAGGTATCCAGGAGGCATTCGGGATATACTGAAACCACTATGCTAAGGATCACGTTAGGGATCCCGTCCGGCCCTGGAGCTGTTTCCACCTTGGTCTTTGTCATTGTTTGCACCAATTCATCCTTTGTGAAGTAATTAACTTCGTCGAAGTGGTAGTCAGTGGGTCTATTCCTTACCCAGCGTTCTCTGTAAGGAAAAAGATCTCTGATGATTATCTTCACCCACTCGAGGTCTTCCAGTCCCGCACTATTGGATGGTTTAAATTTCCCCATAACTATTTTATATGCTTTCCCCCAGGGGTCATTCTCCACCTCATTTACTAAGTCCTTCCAGCATTTGGTTTTACTTCTTTTGATTTCGGACTTAAGACATTTACGGCACTTCCTATAGTTTTCCCTTAGTCTTATGTCTGTTTTGGCTCTTGTAGCGAGTCTACGAGCTTTAACACAGTCATTACGGAGTTCTGCAATATCCGCAGTCCACCAGTACACATGGTTTTTTCCCCTTGGGCCCCTGCGTCTAGGCATTGAGACTTCACACGTGCCTTTAACGATTTTCCGCGTTTCCTTTACCGCCTCGTCGAGGGTCGCGGTCACGGCTTTTTTCCCCCATCCCATATTCTTCAGCAGTTTAACTTCATCAAGGAATGTTGTGGCCTTTTCTTCGTTTAGTTTTTTGGTATTCCACGATGGTCCGACGTTTGGCTGTATCTCTCTTCCAGCTCTGTTGCCTGTGGGTGAAGTGAAGAATTCTATATAGCGATGATCGCTAAGCGTCTCTAAATCAAGAACTTGCCAGTCCTGGGCATTCCTGGCTATCTTTGAGGTTCCTAATGTCAGGTCGATTATAGAAGATACAGCACCTCTCTGAAAGGTGCACGAAGTCCCTGTATTTAAAACCACCAGGTCTTTTCTTGCCATGAATTCGCAGACGATCTCACCTCTACGGTCAGATCTGCTTTCACCCCATTCCGGGGACTTGCTGTTAAAGTCTCCGGCCACGATAATTTCTCCTGGTGCAGAGTTCATGCTTGCATCCAGTTCGTCTATTTGTTTACTAAATTTTTCAATTGCGTCGTTAGGGGAGAAGTAGCAGCTATAAATTCTGAGGTTGTCCAGATCCGCCCATACAAACCCTTGGCTTGTATTTTTAAATTTATTAACTCTCAGTTTGGGGTTAAGTAATATAATACCCGCACGTCTTGTCGAGTCCTGGTAATACGATATTTCATCAATATCGTGCTGCTCACTAACCAATAACACATCCACGTGTCTTTCCCTTGCCGTTTGAACAAGCAGTTCTTGAGATGTCTTCCCTTTCCCTAAATTAATTTGGAGGAACCTAGGCATTCTTTGTTTTCCTGAGTTTATTTAGTTCTGCTGAGAAGGAATGGCACTTGTTGCTATCCAGCATATGATTGTCTCCTAGATTTTTGTCTTTGCAGACAATACATTGTGCTGATCCTGTGCAGACCTTGACCGTGTGTCCATTTTTGCCACATTTGTAGCATGTACTGCTTCTGTCCGGTCCCTTGCAGAAAGTGGAGATGTGACCGAAGTCTAGACATTTATAACATCTCCTGACTTGATGTTTCACTCTGACGTGGCAAACAAGCCATCCAATCTTGATTTTCTCTGCTTTAAGCAGGACTTCTGCTTGGCGCGTTGGGAGCATTACGGTTGCTACCTGCCTGCCTCCATACACCTTGAACATTCTGCACGCCTCCATGGGGAAATCCCCCGTAATGCGTGTGACTGCTCCTTTCACTTCGTCCAGAGTAACGGTCTCGTCTATGTTTCTTATTTCGACCAGCATTTTCGGGTTAAATGTATTAACATTAACCTTGTCTCCTATAGCACTCTTAATAGCGTTATTTAGAGACGTTGGATCGCAACCTTTCTCTAGGACAATCAGGATTTCATTTTTAAGTGTCCTCCTGATTGTACGGATGTTGGCATTGTGTTCTTTTGGATCCACCGATTCCTTCATTTTTTTAATTATTTCAGCATATGATTGCCCTTCGTTTGCTGTCAATTTGATGGCTTGATTAATAGGCCTTCTATTTCTCGCTTTGGGAGTTTCATTTTCATCTCTGGATGAACTCTCTTTCTTTCTTGCCGACTTCCTGTGTCCAGGAGATTTCAGCCAGACCTCCTGAAAGCTTTGTTTCTCCTTACGACCATCTAATTCGACAACTTGCACCTGCTTGTCTTTCTTGTCTGGTCTGTTGTCTTCTGGAGGGCTTGGGGCTTCTCTCTTCTTGTTTTCTTTAAGTTGGTCTCGGGGCTCTCCCTTTGCTTTTTTTGAAGTCTTCTCGACCCTTTCCCTGCCACGCCTAGTATTTTCCGCTTGTTCGTCAGCTTTCCCTAAGAGAATCAGCTTATCATACATACACTTCTGCTCCTCTTCAATGTTTAGCCATCGGTTTTTCAACGCGTCTATTTCTTCTTGTGCTGTGGCTAAAGTCTCCTTCACTATCACCGGGTTATTTTTTAGTAGATTTCTGCCAATTACCGTGAGCTGTGCTTGCAGGCGGTCTATGATCTCCTTATTTTCTTTCGAAAGCTTCTGAGTTATTTCCCATCTTTCTATAACCCTTTCCGCCGCATTCCGTTCTCCGTCGGGTGTGGGTTCTCCTTGCCTGGAAGATACCTTAACTCCTGTAGGTACTCCAGATATGGAGGGGCTGCTAGGAGGTGATCTCTGCAGCTTCCGCCTTCCAACGAAGGGGTTAAATGCACTTGTGGCATTATCTGTCAGGGACGCCAAGTGATCCACGTCTCTGGCATTGCAGTCGCTTGGTGACGACGCCCGGTGGCCTGCTTGCTCGCCACCGACCGCCGGTACTGGGGCTCCGATCCCCTGCACCGTAATGGTTGATCCTGAAAGACCTTCCATCGCGGGTTTTTTCTTCGGGGTCGCCTTCCCCTAGCGTTTTTAAGCTCCCGCCAGCTGAAGGGGAAACGGAAGAAAAGAAGAGGGGACAGTAAAGAATAGAGTTAGAATAGAAGAGTAGAATAGAAACGACTCCCTAGCCCTCGAAACCTAATAGCGTCGGGGTCGGAAACACAAGAGTTGGCCGATACGAAGATTGGCCTACAGGATAGAAAAATAGAAGTGTGCCACAAGTAAGTGGAAGCAATGACACACCAAGTATGTGGGGATTACAGGATGTATAGGGAAGTGACAGCGGACAGCTGCTCCGATTAGTCGCCTTCTACGACAGGGGGAGGTCCCGAGGTGCTATTCTACTAAAAACCCCGACACCACACGGGGGATTTATTATTATTATTATTATTATTATTATTATTATTATTATTATTATTATTATTATTATTATTATTATTATTATTATTATTATTATTATTATTATAAGATCAAAAATTATTCCGAGGAAATTATGTTCTTGCAATGAAAAACAAAAAAATTAAAAAAGGACATTATCACATTTAAATAAAAAAAATTGCTACTTAACTTATATATTACTTCAAACTCCAGTAACATATGAAAAACGAAATTGTCCAGAAGAAAAGTTGGCCCAAGAATTTTTGCTTCACATTACAGTATTCAATATAATATGTAACCAAAAAAAAAAAACCTACAAAACCAATAAAATTTACAAACATAAATAGAAAATCATTGAAAAATAACTTAAAATGAAATGTTAATTACCAAAAAGTAATATAGCACATCAGTAGTAAACATTAAATTTTACTCTATATCATGCCAAATAATATCATGAAATAAGTATTTACTAATTTCACTTAACAACTGATTACCATTTGAACAAAACATCTAAATAAAATGATGTATGTTCTGAACTCCATTATTGCATATCTGAAACATTTATTAATGTAATGTATGTTTCACACACATGCTAAATCTTTCAAGTGTATTCATTTATATCATTTAGCATCCGTACTTAAACAGAACACAAACTCAGAGGCATTGGCAGTAATGATTAATTGTATTACAGGGATAATGTAAAGGAAATTGATTAACTGTTAATTCATTGGGGTTAATTAATGTTAATGAAATGGTGCTCTTCGGTTGAATTGAGAAGGCAGGAGTTCACTCAGGATCTCACACTCATTAAAACTATTAATGCACACACACTGCAATAACCACAATTCTATAATCGAGTTTATTCTAGCTATACCTTTTCTGGGGCACAGTGTAACCAAATTTGTTCTTAATCTTGACTTGGTGGTTGCTTTACGGGGGCAGGAGTTTTATAATTTGAGGCACATCTGAAATATTGAGTTACATATTTCACAAGAATATCACTTTTGTTCCAAACACTTTAATGCTTACTCACTGTTTTCACTTTTGCAACCCTACTCGATCCAAACACACAACTGAAGCACTGGCAGGAACAATTGACTGTAATGTAATAATATTAATGTAACAACTTGCAATAACCACAATTCCATAATCGAGTACATTCTAGCTATACCTTTTCTGGGGCACAGCGTAACCAAATTTGTTCTTAATCTTGACTTGGTGGTTGCTTTACGGGGGCAGGAGTTTTATAATTTGAGGCACATCTGAAATATTGAGTTACATATTTTACAAGAATATCACTTTTATTCCGTCGTGTAATATATGAATATATTTCAATAAAATAATTATGATTCACACACACATGTTCATTGTGAAGACGTTCTTGAGGCATGCAATAAAAAGTCAATAATTATTATGACATTGATGGCTTACCCCCACAATTACAGCTACCTTTGCAATGACACTGCTCTCAGAAAGTTTCACTTCTTTACGAGAATTTTTCTCGCTCTTGTACTTATAAACATTAAGAAGGACCTGCCTTTCACAACTCGATAAAATCCACTTCCCCTTCTGCTTCACTGGAGAGTTATTTCTGGAATTACCTGACATTTCTAAAAATGTCAAGCCCAGCACACAATAAGATTTCCCTTAGGAAACAATTCGCGCACGCATGCGGCTCACTCGCATAAGCTCACTATCTCCACACAACGCTTTGCTGGTTGAAACCGTTGAAGTTGGCACAAATTCATTTCGCTCGCATTTATGCCAGTCTCCAGCCAAAAAAAAGTCCCTGGCAGCTATACTTCCATTACGTGGGGAATTTACGTTGGGGTTGGCACCTACTTTCTCCAACCTAAATGGTAATCAAAAGTCCCTAAGTCAATGTAGTTTGTATGGCGGGTGGTTTACGGGAGGTTGGTATTGCCAAGCTCTCTGGGTCACATCTTACGTGAAATAAATCTTAGTGTACTACCAAATTTATGATACAAAATCACCCATTTCAGATTATTAGTGACCTACAGAAGACATTGGAAGGAATGCGTAAATCTGCACAGTACAGGGGAACACAATTTCAGCCTTTTCCCCTAATTGTGGGAGAGTCTTTGAAGAATATATCTTCTAGTTACGTTATTATTGATGATAGACCAATTCGAGTGGAGTCCCCTTCAAGGGCAATTGAGGTTGCCTTCAAAGTGTACCATTCACTTAATTGCCACTACCCAGTTCAGAGTGCACGTGTATGGATCCTACTTGCCAAAGCAGTGTTTGGAATAGAAGAAGAATGGGAGAAAAGCATGGTCACTTCGGAGTTGAGTAGACTGATTAAAATATTACAGTGTTGATACAGGAGAAGTGTTCGGCCCTAATCATGATTAAAAAGTTTTTTCATCAGTGTACTTTTTGTATAGTTAAATTAAATATATTCTTGTAGAAAGAACTAAGTTGTGTTGTGGTTCATCAGATTATTTCTAAAAGCAAATGCTAAGATTCCCCACTATCTTTCTCTGAAATGAAATGTTTTTCCAATATCAATCATTATAATTTAACAACATTCATTAAAAATTAAAAAGATATCTACTATTTTGGATAAAAGATACATTTCATTTTTGCACAAAATCATTGGTTTTATATAGTCAGGTTTATTTTAATAGGTTGATATGATTTTTCATTTAATGTATCATTAGAGAGATTTGCTTAATTTGTTTAATTATTATTTTTACCAAAGTTTTGCATTAAATGTGCATAATAATCAAATGTAGAAACTATTTTTTTGATATCTTTTTATTAGTGTTCAAAACAAAAAGATTTGTTCTGTGATTATGTAAAATTATAATGTACTTAGTTGATTTATTTTAAAATTAGAGTATGAAAAATTTTTATTTAAGTAAAATAATGGAATATGATACTAATTGAGAGTCCGGTTGTCACTTATAATATTGTGTACTTTTGCAGTCCTATTTGATTTGTGAAGTATTGGATAATTAAAAGTGTTATGGAGTTCGATTCTGCTATTTTGCTATTTTATCATTATTGTGTCATGCTATTTTATTCAAATGTAACATAAATTGTTTTACGTTTCATTTGAATAAAATAGCACGAGATGGCAGAATGTGGAACTCTGTAACACTATTAATTGCATGGTTGTCCAAAAATAGGCACTGCAATAGTATGCAATATAAAGTAATGGAAATATAAGGTACTTAGGTAGAAATATGATCTCTTTTAGGATCATTGCATTGTTATCCCACGAGTACGAAAAAAATTGCTTATATACAAGAAGTTTTAAAAAAAATTAATTTTCTTCTCCAAAATTGGATTGTAAAATTGTAGACTTTATTTGATTTGCAGGAATCATATGGATTACGAAGCTCTTTTAATTCTAAAATAATATCCTGACACAATTTCCACTATTAGGGATGGTTTTATGCAAAGGAAAGGTCTTGAATCCTCAATTGAGATTTGGGAAAATGATTAAGTCTTAGTAATTGTGTTCCAGTTAAAATGAATGAGATCCTTTCTAGATGAGTGTATTGAATGTTTTATGTATGTTTGCGTGTTATCACAGATACATGTTGATTTTTTAAACTAATTTGTCATTTTATTTAATATAGGAAACTAAAACATGCAGCAACTGTCTCTGAAGGTGAGTATTTGATACCAAATGTATAGTAAAAGCCCAAAGTTCATTTTAGATAGAATTAATAAATTTAAATTTAAAAAATTAATAAATCTAATACTACTGAGAAGAGAGTGTTAGGAGATAAAGACCTGCGATTTATTGAAATCAAAGGATTAGCATAAATAGTAAAATTGAAAAGAGATTTGAAGAGAATAATCAACCTTCAGGAAAGAATGTAGGTAGTGAATTTTAGAGACTAATCTGAAATCCAACAATATTTTTTCTATTTTCAGCTAGTGCAATTACATTTTGATGAGCACTCTTAAAGGGAAGTCTTGCAGGTGAAGAAAGACCTACCTTATCTATTTAATGGTGGTTAGCAAAATTGTGCTACTGCATTTTGTGATGTACTTCCAAAATTGGCATATTAAATTTTAACTGTTTTCGGCTTACAGAAGATTGGAAGCACAGTTCAGTGCATTTACAATTAATACAATTAAATATAGTATTATTATCATGAAAAACTACTTATTGTATTTGTGTTTGTATAAGCATATTTTTTGGGTTGAGTATATATGACTTGCAATCATGCCTGTTTGCCCAGAATACAGGAATACCTTTAACGGTATAAATAGTTTATATATGCATCTGACCATTGGTCACAGTATTGATAGAAACAGTACATTTAGATGCCATAAACATGCTTGTTTTCGTGTCTTTTCTTCCTGGCCTTTGTATCAGAAACATTTATTATTGAGGCATTCAGCAACTCTAACTTCTGTTGCAGATGTGAGAAGCAATCCTGTAGACACAAATCCATGTTCCTCTCATCAAAATCCAAATGCTCCCATGGAAGATGCAGGAAATCTTTATCCTCAAGAACCTGATCCTAAAGACTCTCCATCATTGCACGATATTGTGTTGAGTTTTTCAACTAAATATTATGCGAATAATCAACTTCAACAATTTTTTTTTTACAAATATTGAATTATTAATTTAATTTTTAATGCATATTTTTTGATGATTTGTTACTAGTTTGAATGTTTATTTGGATATGTTCACAATTGTTTTTACTTTAGAAAGCTATGTTGAGTTTTTAATAAAACTTTATGATTTTGGAACATTTATTATTGTTTGGGATTGATGTTAAGAAATGTTAAGATTGATGAAAGCCATTTTCTTTTGTAATTCATATTTTTTCTTTAAAAATTTTTACATTTTTACCTGTCTTGCTTAAAGGACAACAAAACTTTTTTGACGACTATTTTGAACTTCATTAAACACTGAGGGCCCTTCAAGTAATAATAACAAGTTCAATGAAATAACATTAATAATATACATAAATTCAATGAATTTTAATTTGATATCTTTATCATATTTTGTGTTCTAAAGGAGTAAGCACTCCATGAAATATTTTTATTAAGGAGGCTATGGGCTCCTTTCAAAATGTTAATGTGCACACATGTATGATTTTTACTGTGTGAGAAAATTTATTGCATTCTGAGATGCAAAACTGGTATCTTACTTTTCAGGATCTGTTGAAACTGAAATAACCTAAATAAGTTTGTCTTCATTATAATATTTTTTTGTGAACTAGGGCACTTATGAGCTATTACTTGTTGCTGTGAAACATTCATTATGAAAATGTATAAAAAGATAATGTAATTAATTGTTTCAAATATAATATAGCACTTATTTCTTTGTATGAATCTAATGTTTTTTGTTTTGTTTTTTTCCACATCAATTTCCCAAATTTATCTATTTCAAATTATTTTACATTTGTTCATATTACTGTTTCTGATTTTCATGCTAGCAAAACTTGGCATATTAAAGTAATTGAGTTTCAATGTATTAATTTATTTGGACCGTAGTCTCTCTTAAGTCATGTGCAACTTGTGGCATACAGCTATAAATATGTGAAGGTTAAAATGAATAAATTAGTTTCATGAAATGTAAATATTTTTAACCTTCACATATTGATGGTTGTGCACCACAAGCTGCCAATGACTTGGTAAAACAAGTGACCAAAGAAATAAATGAAGTCATATTTAAAAATACTCTATAATATTGCTGAGTTTTGATTAATTTTGTTTTGTTTTTTGTGGGGTAGGGGTCTTAAGAGAGTTTATTTGTTGCTACTAAATGTTAGGAGTGAAAATATTTTTGTTGCTACTAAATGTTAGGAGTGAAAATATTTAGCAAATTAATTTAATGAAATTATTTCAGATTTAATTTTTATTTATCTTATTCTATCCAGTAACTGCTCTTAGGGTCAAGTTTTCAAAAATTTCTTTAATTGAAGTGGTATCACCTATTTTCATATTTCAACTTCTTTTTCAGTTCAATTTTTTTAAAATGTAACACTTTCTAGAATCAAATTTATTTACACTAAATTTCATTGAAAATTTGAATTTTGAAATTGCCTATACTCGTGGTTTTAAATTTTCTTTCTTACAGGCATGAATTTATACATTTCTGCAACATTTTATAAATTCTTGACTAAGCAATATAACTATTTAAAACCACAAGGTAAGCAGCACCAGCAAACAAGGGTTGAGGCAAATAATTCCATTTTTGCTATAAACATTTACGTAGGAACTGTAGCTCTAAAATATGGGCTGTGAAACCTCTCACCGAAGTTCCGAGAGCATCAGCCAGGAACTGCAAACATTTTGTGGTTCAGGACCCTACGTGGACAAGGGAATCACAAGACACAGCGGTGGTTCAGGGCTCCATAGAGCTCCACACACGGCACCTTCGGTGCGTCAACCACAAAAAAAGATGGGCCAAATTCTACTACTGATTCTGGGCGGGAGAACCATTTTTCACTGTAGGGCAACCAGTTCTTTTTTTCAGTGTATCTTTAGAAACTTTTAAAGCTCTTGCAGTTCTCTCCACAACTTTGCTTACTGTCAACAGGGGACCATTGTTTCTTTTTCCTGCAGGAAATACTCTCTCACGTCGCAGCATATTTCCCGCGAGTGACCTCGCAAGGGAACTAGTGTATGGTCGACCTCGACCAAAATTATTTTTTTCTTTGGGAGGATGTTTTCTGGGGCGCCCTCTCTTACTCACAACTTTCCGACATTTTACGCGCCAATATAATATTCACACAAGAATTATCTGACCAGAAACACTTCTCACGATAACACTGCTTAAAACAACAACAAAAAGAGGTCGAAAGCACAAGAGAGTTTTCTCTTCACTGTAGCGCCGCGTCACTGACCAGCAACCGGAAGTTGCGAAGCGTACAAAAGTTGACAGGAGATGGACCGGAAGGGCCCCCTAAATCTGTCATCGCGCCTCCCCTCAACCCAGCGTGCAGCGTCGGCAGCCAGGGCAGAGCCGTGGGCGCCCGGCCCACGCGTTTAGTTTCCATGCTGCCGTGGCAACTACGCGAAGACGAGCCTCCCGATAAGCGGTCGTCGTTGGTTGAGCGCTGCCCCATACCATACCATAATTGATGTGCTTGACATGTACAAAATAACCTATTGTTGTATCGTTTTTAAAGGCACAGATGCAAAGGTGGACAACTAGACTACACATTCGCATGCAAAATAATTATGTCAATGGAGGAGATATACATATTAAACAAGGAATCTCTCAAGGAGACTCTGATCGTTCTGTGCTCTGTTTGCTATGATCCCACTATCGACTTTATTAAGGCTAAATGTACCAAAAAATACTTATAGGAAAAATCAGGATGCGACTCTCAAATAATGAGAAGTCAGCCCAAAATTATTTGAGAGTTGCAGGAAGAACCAATGTTATCTGTCTCCCTTTGCATAGCGCTAATTTTTGGAATATAAATACGGAAATATTTTTTTTCCTAGCGCCTCAAATTAGAATTAAATTTGGGGTAGGTTTGTGAGGTATTCTATGTTTTTTTGATGTAGGAGTTTATTTGCCCATAAGAACCAATGTTAATTGTTTGCCTTTGTACAGGACTGAGTTTTGCAATATGAATCCGGGAATGTTTTTTGCTAGTGCGTCATATCAGTTGTAACTTTTGGGTGGTGTTCCATAATTTTTGTAAGGATTTTTAATCTTGATGTTTATCCGCTCGTAAGAACCAATGTTAATCTTTCTTTTTGTACAGCCCCGATTTTTTAAATATAAATGAGGAAATAACTTTTCCTAGAGTCTCAAATTAGCCTTAAATTTTGGGTGGGGTTTCAAAATTTTGAATTTATTTTGAGATGGATTTTCTAACTGGGCGCTGCTAGCTTTAGTCTAAAGGTAGCAGCGCCAACGATTTGGGGAAATTTAAAAGGACCCTTAAATTCAGGAATAGCGCACTTAATTTGCTTAAAATTAGTCTCAAATTTTGAATATAGTTTGGTTGAGATTAGTTTTCAACCGCTGCTAGCTTTAGGTGGCTGCCATATCATTCATTACATCTGATGACATTGTGTTTTGCGCACATATCTTTCTGATAGCGTATTAACAATCCTACTGGAGTACTGCGTATAATATTTCAATTTTTTCCCTCCATAGTTGGGTTTTTCAGTCCTTACCTTTTTTAAAAATTTTCCTGATATATTTTAAATTTTTACTTCCGTAGTTGCATTCTATAGTAGGTGCAACATTTTCGAGTAACTATTCTTCTAATACATATTTCACTTTCTAGCATTTCCTAGTTTCACTTATGTACTAATAGACCAGGAGGCAGGAAGAAAAACCACGTATGATAAGCTCAAAGCTAAAACATTTTGAGAAGTTATCCAGTGTCATGAGGAACTGTAAAACGCAAGTATGGTGGTCTGTATATTTCAGCCTTGCGCTGCACAATTTTTTTTTTATGTTAAACTTCTATGTCATTGGGAATGATAACACTTCTAATTCTTGTTGTATATTGTTCGTTAGATAGGCAAAGTGTGATGGAGTTGTATGCCATACCGATGTGGCCTATCTAACTGTGTGCCATATTCAATTCAGTCATTTTTAATGTCCTCCTGTATTAAGAGTACAAAGCAAAGTTTGTGGTCTAATGGTAGAAAATTCTTTTTCATTGTCGATTATGACCACTCATACCGTTTCGACGGTTCTAAGTAGCCGCCACACTGATTAAAAAATGTCCAATTTGTCACTTGGTCATGCATGATAGTTACACATACAAGAAAATTATTTTTCATTTAGTTTAATATCCACATGACGAGTGTGCCATACCGATAGGATGTCTCGAACGTGAGAAATTGACCTCCAAAGTTGTAAAATTTTTACAAGTGTGATGTATAACATGTAGTACATGCGCTACTCTTCACTTCCATCACCTCCGTACGTGTTGTCCTTAATAACACTATGTTCAATATGAATATTTTTTAGTGATTCTGGGTTTTTATATGTATTAATATTTGGAAAAGAAAGTCACTGCGGGAATTCTCTTAAAATCAATATTTTAATACTCGGGTATCCATTTTACTTTCTCGTATGCATACGTAGTATAAAGTTATGTAATGCTGTGGAAAATCGATTTCGATATTTCAACAGATATATACGTTTTGCGGTCCCCTGAAACCGAAAAAGTGTTTCTTTTCCAAACGTACGCCCGTCCGTCCCTCCGTCTGTCCGTCCGGCTCTCTGTCTGTCCGTCTGTGAAAACTACGAGCGCCTAAACGATCTTTTCCAAATTGAAAAAACCCCTGTCCCTATGGTTCTAGTTGAACCTTTAAAATTTGGAAAATCATTCTTTAAAATTTGGGGGTACTTCACGTAAAGTGAAGGACATTTTGAAAATTTTCTCAAAAACTGCACCAATGTTTTCTTTAAATTTCTTGTAAGATTAGAGTAAAATACACTTTACTCTGGATTTTCGAAACTTTTAAAAATTTGATTTTTTCGGCGTCTTCCTAAAACTACAAAATTAAAGATAGACATTTTTGCTTCAAATGAAATTTGTACCTCATAATCAGTTCTTGTAATAAGGTCATGTAGACTTTTTTTAAAAAAAATTAGTCGTTCTCGCGTTATGGCGTGCAATATTTGCAATTTTTTTTAAAAAAAACAAGATTTTCTCAAAAACGAATCCAATTTTTTCTTTAAATTTTTGGTATGGATAGTGCTAAATGTACTGTATAAGATGACATAAAGGCCATTTTGCTTTTTCTGTTTTTTCAAAAATTACAAAAATTTAATTTTTGGACTTGTCACTCACGTTGGTTATATTTACATTAGAGGTGATTTCTTTACATTATTATATTTATGAATAAGGTTAAATAACGTTTTTCGAAAACTCGACAGTTTTCTATGAAAACGATCTCAAATTTCTGCATTTTCAAAAACGCACAAACGCCATTTTCTCAAAAATGGCTCCTAATTTCTTCTTTAAACTTTTACAACGGATAGTGGTAATGGCACTATTTATCATGACATAAAGTTTAGATTGGTGCATTCTTTTGTTTTTGAAAAATTACACAAATGTAATATTTTTTAAAATATCTCACGCCGTTAATATGCACATTTCAATGCATTTGTATACATTATTTAATTTGTGAGTGGAAGTTCTTCAAATTACTTCAAATCAAGTTTTTCGAAAACGCAATAGAGTCCTGTGAAAAAGAGCTTCAAATTTCCCATTTACGGTAACCCTTAACGCCGCTTTCTTAAAAACAGCTTCAAATATTTCAATTTAAGTTGCTATTTAGAACAAAGTTTTAGTCTTCTTTAATATTGTTAAAATAATATTTCGATTCTACTATTTGGAAACCGAAAAATTGAGAAAATTTAAAAAAGGTATTTTGAAGGCGATACATAAAACTGGTCAGCTAAAAAGACAACTTTTGAAAAGTATCACTATCGGATGAGAACATGTATCCATACTCAATTTAGGGTAGTTTCCTTTCGATTTGTGTGGGTAAAAGCTGCTGCCAACCTTCACACAATTACACTTTATATATTACGTTTACGTAATAGTGACATTTTTTCAATTTAAGTTTGCGACAAAAAATTGACTACTTCCATAGATTCCACCAACATTAAAAGCCAATCGTGACAGGTGCTGTGCCAATTTACTATTTTTGCTAGCGATTTGACTTTAGCGGTTTGCCGGTTTTTGTAAATCTGGAATTAACAGTTTCAGCCTAGGCGTTTTTGATTTTTATTTCTTATTTTCAAATTGTTTTTCATCGGTAATCATTGTGAAGTTAGTTGTAATATTTTAGTAGTACAAGTAACCAAGTTCCGATTGACCTATTTTATTATAGTCATTAATTTTCCTGAATACTATTTATTAATAATTAGAAAATAATGGATAGCCCAACTAGAACTGTGCCTGTACTTAGTATTTCATCGTTAAGGATAATGCTCTTTCAGTTTCTATCAAAAGTGGATTGTGAATTTTTTTTGTGGATTGTGGAAGGAGTCCATGTCATGCACACTTGTTTGATTAATGGGGGTGGCGAGAGTCTTATAGGTAAGATTAATGTGTTTTTTTCTAAACCTTTTATTTTAAAACTGACAAATGTAATTTTTATTAATTAAAATAGTGATGTGTGTAGTTGTTGATTATCTATAACTTAATTATCATTATTTGTGTATTGATAGTAATAAATCCAATTTTCTTTTTTGAATTTACTGGGTGAGATGTCTGTTGAAACAATTATCAACAAAGACAAAATACAAGAAGCCCTGACCACTCTTAAACAGAACTGCAAGAGACAATTTCCTCTGAATGGAGGTGACAGTGAAATAACTTGTGTTTATTAGGGTCAAGTTTAATTTTTGCACAGATTTGGAGAAGGGGCCAGGATTAACTTGGTGCTATGAACAGTGAGAATATCAAAAGGTAAGTGCATTATTAATTTTCATTTTGATCAAAGAAATAAACTCATTCTTAAATCAATATTTATATTGTTTTTGCAAATTTCCAAAGATGGATCCAAGCTCAGTTAATTCCTGGCATTAAAAATGTGGGGCCTTCCCTAATCATAATTGACAATCTTCATTTGTAGTAGATGGAAGAAAACATTTCATGAAGATGAAAAAAAAATGATTTAGTGGTAAGTAACCATTAAAGATTAAAGTTTTAATTTTAAATAGATATTATTTTAACAATACATCATTTAGAAAGGTGGTTACAACAAGGCATGGTGCCACCAAATAATGCCACTGTTGTTCTCTTGATGAAACTATGCACATTTAAGTAGTCAATAAAAATGTTTGCTCTCATATATAATTTGCATTTTGAAAATCTTTAATGAAGAAAAACTGTTTGAGATGGATTGGTTTCTTTTTTCTAGATATATTGTTGACAAACCTTTAGAAGATAAGGTGCATCAAGTATTTTGCAACTGTGTTTTCAGTGCCTTAGAACAATCTGAGACAAAATGTGATAGTTTCAAGGCCAGACGAGGCCATATTGTGTCATTTATATTCACAGTGATATTCCTATTTCAATAAATAACTCACAACTCCATTGAAATAGAGAAGAAATATCTATAGAGAGAAAGACTGTTTTTGGTAACAACAGACAACTTACAGAAGACTTGGTTACATTAATGATGATTTTCTATTTTTTTTTAAAATATTTTCTTTTAAAAGGTAATGAATAATTAAACAGTTGAATAAAATTGATGCATTTGCAATAATTTCCATATTAGTAGACTGATAAATACAATACATTAGGTGACTTAAAAATTACCATAAATCAAAATTTAATTAATTAAATAATTGTGGAATTATGTTCAATATACATCATTAAGAGTTGAAAGCATTAAGAAATTGATATTAAAGAAAGAAGGTTCACCTGAGAGTATATTTATTGTTAGAAATATGTATTTAATAAAATATTTATTTACCGTGTGAAATTGATAATAATTATTAAGACAAATTTGGCCACATAACTTTTAAGGTTATATTTTTCATTTCCATTTGACACTTTTGAACGTCTCTTTTGCTCATACCTATTGATAATGGTAAATCTTAATTAACTTGTTCACAGAGTTAATATACGTTTATAGGTGCACATCTTTTTGTTAATCCTAATGAAAAACGACACATGCTTTCTTATACAGTGAACAGTCTCCCAACTGCACAAGGAGAGTGATCAGACACAAAAAAAAAGCAAGAGAGTTGATCGGAGTAATAGTTTCATCATTTGGCTATTCTGACAGGAAATTGTTTATGCTGCCGTATTGCGAATCTAGTGCGGCCTAACTATAGTGGACTGGACTATAGCAGCTGGCAAGAAGGAAGGGTAAGATCCAGTCCACACCAGAAAATTACAAAACTTTACTACGAAAAAATCTGTGGCATTTTGTAGAACCTCCAGTTTCGTTTTAGTAAATCAATGTACATGTTTAAAAAAATCATATTGTTTTGGAGCATGAATTTTCATGTAATATATATAAGAATCATAAGGCATGTCCAAAAATTAATTTATTTGCCTATAAATGTAAACACATTTTGATGATATTATTTCAAGGAAAGTATTAAAAAGGAAATTTGACATTAATCAGAGATGAAAATATGGAAATAAACAAGTATAAGTAAAAAGAAATAAGTAGGAAATAAAAATTTATAAATAGATGTAAACAACGTACCAGAATGTTATTATTAATAAAAAATTCTAAAATTAAAAAGATAAATCCAAAACAAACACAAATAAGGAAAAGCATAGACGTTATCATTTGCAAAAAAGTAGTCATTATTTGCAAAATATAACAATGAAATCAAGCAAAACCAGGAATAAGCAGAGATGGAGTGGGGAAGAAATAGATCAAGAAGGGAGTACACTTACACAAATAAAGGAAAATGGAAAATATAACAAAATATAAACAGCATGTTTTAGGGTATTCTTATTTTAGACAGAACATTGTCATAAATGTTTGTGAATAAATTCGATTCCAACAACGCATTAGTGATATTGTGTGATTTTCTACGTAATATCTCCGGAATTTATCTTGAATATTTTCTGAGTTAATTATCCAAAATAGCAGAGCTGTCAAGATATAAAAAAAATGAAATTCTCAAAGCGATGTCGGAAAATTGAGTATAATTTTGTGCCAGTTTCTTTAATGCTATTAACATGTTCTTTAATTCTTTGCTTGAAATCACTTTTATCTGTTCTACAGACAGAGAAATCACGACAATTAAGGCAAAAAAGTACCCTTTCTTTATCTGTTAGAAACATTTTGACATCCCTACCATTTTGGATAATCAACCCTTAAAATATTCAAGATTAATTTCTGAGACATTACATATATATCTATCGAAAAGTACTATGAAAAATACCGTATAGTATTTCTATTAATAAATTATATTTTTCGACTTTGTCATAAAACAATGCAAATTAAACATTCATTTCTATTTTTTATTGTTGTTGGAGACAATTTTATAATTTTTTATACAATTGTTTTCCAGCGCTTATCAAAAATATAATGAAAACTTCGAAACAAATAGGTTTTTCAGTATGGCGGCCATTTAACGACGAGTATGGCACTGTATCTATTTATCAAAATGGATCACGGGGGATCCTACAAAGGTACCGCCATACTTTACCCATGGTGGAAATAACCACCAAATTTCCACCATGCTTGGACCTATGATTCGTACGTACATGACCTAGGGCTGTATTCTCGAACCGCTGCCAGGGGCCTGCCAAGAGTAGCAGGCTCCCAGAGGTCGAATTTGCGATTCACGAACTGTACCCAGTGCCTGGCAGGCCCCTCGTATGCTCCCAGCAGCGGCTCTCAGCTAGCAGCGGTCGCAAGTGCTGCCAGCAGCTCCCCCAGCGTGCCCCCCCAGCAGCCCCCCCCTCTTGATTTACGGCAACCGTGCATACTTTTTGGACTACTCTATCCAATACACGACGAATTATTGCTTACTATTTCGGACTATTATTTTTTTATACACTGCAACATAACCTTTCGTGCATTTTGCCAATCAGTTCCGTTTGACATAATGGATAACGAATTGCTTGAATTCTATGAATTCATGGAAGAAATGGAGTAGGAAGAAGAAGGACAGCGTCGACGAATGCCTCGCCGTTATATTCGGGATGTACAGAATCCTATAGAGCGATTTCGGGACCGCGAATTTCAATGTCGCTACCGATGTTTGAAATCCACTGTTATTGATGTGTTGTTTCCTTTGATGCGGAATGTATCTGATGGGGACTTGCGGGGTTTGCCAATATCCCCAATGTTCAAGTTATTGACAGCATTAAGATTTTATGCCACAGGCCTGTGCCAGGTGAGTTTGTGTAATAAATTTTTTTTATAAAGTCTGCTCTTAGAGTGGAAATTAATTAATTTTTAAGTATGGTTTGAGTGTTTCCTACTGTAAAGGTAATATGATTCAAAATAAATATTTCAGAGAGATAATGGTGACATTCATGGTCTCAGCCAGTCAAGTGTTTGCAAAGTGGTTCGTGCTACAAGTGTGTTGCACAACATCACAAGAGTCAGCAATGACCCTCTTCCTGAAGAAGAAATTGAAAATCATGAAATTGAAGATGATCTACCATTCATGAGAAATCAAGGTCCTGGATTGATAGCTCGCAGACATTTCATTGAAAGACATTTCTCATGAAGAAGGGTATATTATCATAATTAATAAAACAATTTATATTTTTTGTAATTATTTATTTTCTAATTGTTTTTTCTGCAACAATAACACCTCTATTTGTAAGTTTTTAATAATCTTGTCTTTTTCATGAAGTTCCTGAATATGTGTTAGTTTCAAATTTTGGATCTCTTGTAGGTGTTTGCTTTTTAAATTGAAATGCTCAGCTACCTGCTTCTCATTAGTCATTTGCACCTCCAATAACTTCCTTTTATTTTCCATTTTTGTTGAATGAAAAATTTCTTGGTGCTGCATGGATTCCTTTATCTTTTTCATTCTCAGAAGTACTTCTGCATCAAGTTGTCTTTTTCGTTGTCCTAAACAAAAAAGAAAGAGGTTCAAGAGGTGACAGCTATCCTCGCAAGTCAAGTGAGAAATTATGTGCTTCTGCCAAGAACTGCACAGCAGCAACAAGATGTTAAAAGAAAGGTCTATGCCATGAGGCAATATCCTGGTGTTATCGGGTGCATAGATGGAACACACATAAAGATTACTTCCCCTGGAGGTATTATGGCAGAAGTGTACCATAACAGAAAAACATTTTTTTCCTTAAATGTTCACGTAATTTTTTAGAGAAACTTTGAAACAAGTATGTAGTTTTAGAATTCTTTGGTAAACTTATCAGTGAAATATATTTTATATCTTATCACACTCTTTATGAATGAAATAAGAGTAGTACTTCAAATCTAAGCTTTTATATGTTTGAATGCATAATTTTATAGTTCTTTTTTTTAAATTTCATTTGATGTATCTTGGCAATACTACTGTGATAGAAATACATGTTAGTTTCTGGCAAAATTATGGCTTATAAACTGGTCAATTTCATTTGAAATGGGTAGTAATTTGTTATGTACATTTTCCTTACAATTAAATTAGCAATTTACTATTGCTTTTATTGGATTTTACCTGACAGTCTTCTGTTTAAATTTTAAAAAATTGAATTGCCTATCAATTACTTCAGTAATATAAAAGATAAAGAAAAATAAGTAAATTTATACAAAATTTATGTTAAATGGTGAACTTGAATGCCATCATCCAAAACTGAATTTAGAGAATTTGATCAGTTTTTTAATATCACAATGTAATGTGAGGTTTTAGAAATTATCTTGATGAATTAAACATTCTGAAATTTTAATATTGTTTCTTTGGACCTCAAATGGTTAAACAGTAGTATTAATTGTGCATTGGAGTTATTTAATTCATTGCAGTTTCACAAGAATGTGGATAGAGGTGTAAAAATTTACTAGCAAGAGCAAATGTACTAGCTACTATGTACAGTCATAGGAACAAGTATTCTTAAAGTGGAGAAGTGAACAAAAAATAATGTTGGAGTATTTTAGCTCATTACATTGATTTACATAACATTAAATTAATGGTATGTTTGCATGTTCTATATAAAAATAAATAAGCAATTAAAAAACAAGTATGGTAACAATAATTATTATAATACATTATAAATTAGTATAAAACAAAGATATAAAAACTGAAGTGTGTAAAATGTATTTGTATACTCCGTTTTTAACCATTTTAAGTGCTATTTAATATTTAGTTGAAGTCCTCAACTTTATGATGGCCTCCAATCATCTGAGCATCGACTGAAAAAGGTTTAGTGGGGACCTTGGGCCCAATCTTCCCCCATTCTTCCAAAATAGCAGCCTTTAGAAATTGCTTTGAAGTGATATTTCTTTTTGAGGCAACATCATAAATGTTCAATTGGATTAATATTCAGAGACTGTGGAGGAGTTACCATGTATTTTGGTGTTTTATACAATATCCACAACCTAGAATCTACGGCCATATAGGGTCATTATCTTGCATGAAAACAACTGTTTGTTAGTCCCAATTTTTCAATGCTAGATGGTAAATTCTTCCTAAGTAGGTTAATATAACTTTCATGATCCACCTATAAATTCTAACGTTGCAACCCCAGCTGCACTCATGCAGCCCCAAACTATCACACCACTATCACCATGTTTGACTGAAGGAAGCATTTTTTTCTTCCTGTTCTGAATTCTTTTCCCTACACTCTTTTTTGGCATGTTCTAGAAGAACAATGAATTTACTTTCATCAGTAAATAAAACCTTTTCCAGTACTCTATTGAACAATTATTGTAATAGTTTGCATACTATATCCCTTTCCTTACCAGATTAATAAATGGTTTGCTCCTGGCATTTTTACAACAACATCCACTATAATACACGTTTTTGACCAGTAGATGCACTAATATTAAGATTTAAATCAGTTTGCAGTGCAACACTAAATTTTGCTGCACTTTTCCTAGGGTTTCTCTTAACGTTTGTGGGGACTTGCCATTTTACAGGCTTGGTTAGTTTAACAGGACGTCCACATCTCTTCAAATTTTTCACAGATTTTCCTATTCCATACCTGTTAATAATACATGAAATGGTGGATCTTGGTCTTCGTACCATTTGTGATATTTGAGAGAGCGATAAACAAGAATTGTGAACCCATATTATAATCCTTCTCTCCATTTTTCTCTCATTTTACGCCCCATTTTCCTTAAAACTAGTTCAAAAATGATTAAATGGCATTACTCTACTCACGACAGACTCGATGCCTAGTTTAGCGCAATAAAATATAGATAAATACTAATGGAGACACTTGTATGAATATTTTATATGCACTTAAGATAAAGCTCTCTTCATTACCCTGTCTTTAAATGCTACCCTTTTTATTCCTCTCTGTTCTGAGGGGAATATTTCGAAGGGAAACTTCCTGGCTTCTTATTGGTTAAGTTTTCAACATGCCCCGTTGCACATTATAAAAAAATACTACAACTTTTATAACAACGAATGACTAAATATGAAGGTGTATGAATACAATTTCCTATGAGTGTATAATACATTACTGTGGGTTCTTGTGTTAGTAAGATTCAAAGATAACCAAGGAAACCCTTTCTTGAACCAGAAATATATTCGTAGTATTGAGCCATAATAGATCATCTGATCTCAACATCTCTAAAGGCCAAGAAATATGCATGTCTAATGACTGGATTCTCTGCCCACAGGTACTAGAAGGACCGGACATGGAAATCCAGGACATAACTGCGAGGTATCCTGGATCATATCACGATGCTAGGATATTTCGACTCAGTGACCTAGGTATTCCTCTAGAAGAGGGACGTATTAGAGGTGTGATATTAGGGGACAGTGGCTACCCCTGTGAGACATATCTTCTGACACCTGTGCTCAACCCCACCACACCTGCTGAAAGAAGATACAATGAGGCCCATATAGGCACCAGAAATATTGTAGAGAGGACAATAGGCATATGGAAACAAATATTTAGGTGCCTGTCACGAGGTTTAGGTCTGAAATTAAAAAATACAGCAGCTGTGATTAGTGCTACAAGTGTGTTGCACAACATCACAAGAGTCAGCAATGACCCTCTTCCTGAAGAAGAAATTGAAAATCATGAAATTGAAGATGATCTACCATTCATGGGAAATCAAGGTCCTGGATTGGTAGCTCGCAGACATTTCATTGAAAGACATTTCTCATGAAGAAGGGTATATTATCATAATTAATAAAACAATTTATATTTTTTGTAATTATTTATTTTCTAATTGTTTTTCTGCAACAATAACACCTCTATTTGTAAGTTTTTAATAATCTTGTCTTTTTCATGAAGTTCCTGAATATGTGTTAGTTTCAAATTTTGGATCTCTTGTAGGTGTTTGTTTTTTAAATTGAAATGCTCGGCTACCTGCTTCTCATTAGCCATTTGCACCTCCAATAACTTCCTTTCATTTTCCATTTTTGTTGAATGAAAAATTTCTTGGTGCTGCATGGATTCCTTTGTCTTTTTCATTATCAGAAGTACTTCTGCATCAAGTTGTCTTTTTTGTTGTCCTAAACAAAAAAGAAAGAACAAAAAATTTATTTTTTTCAAAACAACCTGTTCGATCTTTAGAGAGTAGAAGAGATATTAAATGTAATACAGATAATGCAAATTAAATGAAAGTAAATAAACATAAATATTTGAGTATAACCATGGAATGATCGTTGAAATTCAGAAAGTTTTTTTTATAACTCAGTGAAAGAGTAGAGAAACAGGCAACATGCTTTTATGTACTAGTTACTTCTGACATCAATCCAAGTAATTCTAGTTCTAATAGTAATGTTTACAAGCAAATTTCAAAGCACATTTCTGTCAGTTGTGAACACAAAAAGAAGTGCACGATCCTCTCAAATGAAATTCATGTTTCTACACCCATTGTATAATTCTGTCTTTTGATTGCTGCATCCCATTGCATAATAATACTTATTTTAATACAGGTTCTTACGAATTCCAGAACTTTACAAACCAATTATTGCCAATGAATCATTAAGAATAGTTCTAGAAAATGTTTCGTTTGATTTTGTTCATTACAACGACATTTAATATTGTAAATTATGCTTGCCAGTTTTCAGTTCTTTTATTATTAGTAATTTTTTTTCCTTTTTTTGGTTTGCAATATCACGTAAAATTAATTGTATCGTAATTTCACTTTCATCCTATGTGACTAACGCACTGGTAAACCAAAGCCATCTGTTCAGGGTAGGTTAGGAACTCTCCACGAGGTGTCCTTGATTGAATCCTGGTTGGCAACTGCCACGAAACTATTCAATATAAAGGTTTAAATTATAAAACTTCCTATTAGTCGTAGAAATCGTTTCATAATGTACTACTGCAAACTGTTCACTTGAACGAAAGTAAGCAGCCTCTATTACATCAGTAACATTGTTCACAAAACTGGTTTTGATCAAATTGTTAATGTCTATTTTCTTCTTTTTTTTTAAATTTTTGTTTTAAATCGCTCTGCAACTACATGGACATAAGTGATCAATAAGTTTCGCAATTATACATTACATGTCAATATAGACATTATATAACGGATTTGATGACGTTCTCTTTTTACAAGTCAAAACATTCACAAACAGACACATTTATAACTAGCATACTAATATTTTATTTTTACAAGAAAAGAAATATATATATATTTAGGATGTGTTATTGGTTTCAGGCTACAATTCACTGGGAATGTACACAAATTAACTGGGTAGAATATAATGTGTGTCAACGTTTGTATATTCACATTCATGATAAAATACAGTTAAAAGTAGAAAGAAAAATAATTTCACTTTGATGTATTGTGTTGGTACACTACTTTATCTGGCGTGCGAGTCTCGCTTAAATCGTTCCATCAATCAGAGCAAGCTCCCATAGAGCGCGTCGCTACCTCACCGCCGAAGAGGACGGACGCGCCGGGGAAGAGCTCCTGCTACCTGGGATCCGGTCTTCGCGGGACGACCAGCCCTTCTAAGGGCTAAAGAGCAAAAGTGCCGCGAAGCTACGCCGTAGCGTCGAAACAGCCCTTTTAAGGGCTATATAAGAGCAAATTTGTAGCGAGGCCCTCGCGGCCATCATGCCGTCGCCAGCTCCGTCGCCCAGCGGGAGCCAGTTCCACACTCCTTCGGAGGGTGGAAGTGGCGGCCGCGGGCGCCCGCAGCGACGCCGCACGGGGACGCCGAAGCGCATGCGCGTCGGCACCCCTTCGACAGAGCGCATATGCGCTAACCTTACTGCAATCTCTGCCCGCAGGATTGCCGACGGGAGCGGGCCCTCCGCTCCACGACCAGCCGCCGCAGATGCGGCCTCATCATCGGGCGCCGCCCCGGCCGCTGCCGCGCCGACGCCAACACCGACGCCGACGCCGATCCCAGACCCGGCGGCCAGCGCCGCAGGAGGAGAAGAAGACGACGACGCGGACGGCTTCACGCTCGTCCGCCGACAGCGACGCCCTCCCCCCATCCTCGTATATGGGAGCGGGGACGTGTTTTCGCTTCTGGAGGCGCTGCGGGGTGTGTGCGGCGAACCCGTCGCTGCTGAAGCGACTGGGGAAGCCGTGCGCCTCCGCACGCAGACCATGGAGGACTACACGGCCTCCGTCTCTCTATTACAGGAGCGATCGACCGAGTACCACACGTACTCGGTCGGCAATGCGCGGAAGCTGCGGGTGGTCATCCGCGGCGTTCCGCTTTCCACAGACGAGGAAACGCTAACCGCCGCCCTCGGGCGGGCGCCCTATGTGTTTCAGGTCGAGAAAGCGGAGCGCATCAAGAGCCGCAAGCCAGGGCGCCGAGGACGGCCACTCCCGCTCGTCCTCCTGACGCTGCCCGACGAGCCGGCGCAGAGGGCCACACTACGCCTGCGAGAGCTCCGCGGGCTCTCAATCGCGGTGGAGCGGTATCGGCCGCCGCGAGGACCAGTGCAGTGCCGCAACTGCCTTGACTTCGGTCATGTGCAGCGGCACTGCGCCCGCCACCCGCGCTGTGGGAAGTGCGGCGCTGCGCACGACACGGCGGCCTGCCCCCTCGGGGACAATCCGCGCGTGGAGAACCGGCGCTGCGCTAACTGCCGCGGCGATCATCACGGCGCGCGATATCGGGGCTGCCCCGAATATCAGCGCCGTTGTTTCAGGGGCGACGAGGCGCAGAGGCGGCGAGAGGCTCGCCGCAACCAGGATCGGGCACGCCGGGCCGGGATCCAGCAGCGCCGCGCATCTAGCGCGTCCAGCGCGGAGACGGCGGCCACGCGCCCTCCCTCACGGGACGCAGCGCCGCCGCGCCGCCGCAGCCCAACGCCGCAGCAGCAGGAGCTCCCGCGGTGCACGCCGCGCCGCGCGCACCGCCACCGCGGCCCCCGCCGCCAGCGGCGCACCTACGCAGCAACGGCGGCCGACGCTCTCGCCGGCGCCACCGCACCGAACCCTCCTCCCCCATCCCGCCCCCGCAATTCTCCGTCCTCGTCTCTCTCGTCGACGAGTCGGCAGCTGACCGAGGAGCAGCGAGAGGACGTGAGACGGATGGATTTCCTTCCGTCCCACTCTACCGCCGACCGCTTCCACTTCATTAACCGGGCGGCTGAAGATCTCGCCCTAAACGGCGTCGATCTCCTGCACGCCACCTCCGTCATCACCCTCTCCGTCACCGGCCACCCCCCGAGCGCGTGGCCTAAGTTGATTTTGCAAGCAGTCATGCGACTGCTGCTTCTCCACTCGGAGGAGCACGCGAATCGGCTGGGCTCGTCGGTCGGGGCCGCGGCCGGCTCCAACCCCGCCCCCGCCGCCCCGTGATGGCTTTAACGGCCTCACACTCTCTTTCAGCTTCTCCTGGTCGCCTCAAGCTCGCCTTTTGGAACTGCCACAGCATTGCGAGCAGAAACAAGCAGGCGGAGCTAGCCGCATTCGCCGCGAAGCATAAAATTTCAATTCTGTTGCTTGGCGAAACACACTTGCAGCCAATGCATCGCTTCTCTCTGCCTGGTTTCATTTGTTACAGGACCGACAGACCAGCACGGCTTCCACACGTAAATCCGGGCGGCGGAACAGCAGTTCTAGTTAGACGCGAAATTGCGCATCACGAAACTGTTTTGCCTTCTTTTCAGTCCCTGGAGGCTACGGCGATTGTGGTTCGGACGGAAGCGGGTCCGCTGCGCATCATCTCGGCCTACCTTCCGCCGACGTGCAGCACTTCACTAGTACGGAGCGACCTCGACGCCCTACTGGAACCTCACGTCCGCGTTTCGACCTTCATAGCGAGCGATTTCAACGCGAAGCACCCGGCTTGGAATTCCCACACCACCTCACCTCGCGGCCGCGAGTTGAAAAACTTTGCGGAGGCGCACGGCTACGAGGTGATAGGCCCCTCACAACCCACCCACTTCCCTGTCAACGCGGGACGGCCCGATGTTCTTGACATCGCCGTCACTCGCGACATTGACAAAACCATCCATCTATTCACATCCTGCGAACTGACCTCAGATCACCTCCCAGTTATAGCCGAGGTGGGGCGCGGCGGCCCGCTCTCAATCTCTGCACTTCCACCCGCCCGCAGACGAACTAACTGGTCTCTTTTTCAGAAGGAACTGGAGAAGCGCCTCCCGGAAGCGGAAACCATCTCGGACCCGCAGCAGATCGAGCTAGGTGCAAAAAAGCTCGCGGGATCTATTACAGATAGTCTGAATGCGGCCGCCTTCGCCGGGCGACACGAGCGAGCCCAGGAGCTCCCCCCGAGAATAGTCGCGCTCATCCAGCGCAAAAACAGGGCGCGCAGGGAGTGGCAGCGCACGCGACATTCGGCCGACAAGCTTCGTCTGAATCAGCTAAGGCGGCGTGTAGACGACGCCTTAACTGACTACAGAAACACAAAGTGGGGAAACCTACTTAAGAAGCTGTCGCCGGAGGATCGCTCGCTATGGCAGCTAACGCGAGCTCTCACAAGGTCTTCTGTTTCAGTGCCGCCGCTGCGCAACGCGAACGGCGACAACGTGGAGGCGACCGAGGACAAAGCGGAGCTTTTCGCTGACGCACTCGAGTCGCAATTCCGGCCTGTAGAGGAGCAGCCGCCTGCGGAGCACGCCGAAAGCGTGCATTGCAGCGTCGCAGCGGCCTTACACGCCCCCGCAGACGAGCCGGAGCTCACGGACGCCGCGGAAGTAGCGGAAACCATCGCCGCCCTACGGAGCGGAAAAGCACCAGGACCGGACGGCATCACAAACGATGTCCTTAAAAAGCTCCCGCGTAGTGCCATTAACAGCATCGTGTGTTTGTTTAACGCAATTTTCTTGTTTCAGATATTTCCGGCGCAATGGAAACACGCACACGTGCTTAACTTTCCAAAACCTGGAAAGGATAAGAGATTGCCGCAGTCGTATAGGCCTATCAGCCTCCTAAACACGCTCGGCAAACTCTTCGAGAAAATTCTCCTTAAGAGAATTTTGAAATTTACAGATAAGCACGCTTTAATTAATCCAGAACAATTTGGTTTCAGGGCGCACCAGCACCACCCATCAGCTAGTGCACATAGTTGATAGAATCCGGCGCAACTTTAACGAGCGGCGATTCACTGGCGGAGTTTTCCTAGACGTCGCCAGCGCCTTCGACCAGGTTTGGCACGACGGCCTCCTCACCAAATTAATTTCCGCCAACTTTCCAACCTATATTGTCCACATCATCCACTCCTACCTCGCGAACAGATCGTTCCAAGTGGCGATTCTGAACGCAAAATCCACCACTCACCGCATTCGGGCGGGAGTGCCACAGGGGAGTATTCTCTCTCCGGTACTCTACTGCCTGTATGTGCGAGATATTCCAACCTCTCCTCAGACCGAACTCGCCATGTATGCAGACGACACGGCTGTAATAGCCACGTCAAAAAGAGTCGACCTGCTCGTTAAATATTTGGATCAGCATTTACTCCAGATCCAGGAGTGGCTGCGGCGCTGGCGCGTGAAAGTTAACGTGGAGAAGAGTACGGCGGTGCTCTTCACCCGTAAATATAAATACGCTACGCCGCGGCCACTCGCGCTATGTAATTCTAGCATTGAATGGCGCGCAAGTACTAAATATCTAGGTATTACGCTCGATCGCGCATTAACTTTCCGCGAGCACGTGGACGCGACCTCTAAAAAAGCGTGGCAACGCCTGGGCATGCTGCGAAGCTTATTTCATAAGCGGAACAAATTGTCCACAGCGAACAGCCTGCTTCTTTATAAAGTAATGATTAGGTCCATTATGGACTACGCCTGCCCAAGTTGGGGAATCGCGGCGCATGCGCATTTAAATAAGCTGCAAACAGTTCAAAATGCGTGCCTACGGAGAATTCTTTGCGCACCACTTTTCATTAAAAATACAGAAATTCACTCAGTTTTAAAAATACTACTCTTAGAAGAGCACTTCAAAGAATTACCCAAAAATTTCTTTTCAAAATTAGATCAATCAAATAACCAATTGATTGCAAATTTAGCCCTGTACGAGCCGGATACTTCAGCAACGTACAAACGCCCGCGAGATATGTTAGAATAAAACGGGCTTAACGCCAATACTGGCAAGAAAATTGCGGTAAACAACGCCACAAGCGCGCCGAACGGCTATTGTCTTTCCTGACCATGTTTTCTTTCATTTTCAGATCAGCCATAGATGTCCGCAAGGATAGGGATGGCTCCACAGCAGGGAAGTGTGGTCGCATTGCACTTAGCGGCCACACGGAACTGTGCTGCATAGCGATCCTCGCAAGCTCCCATTCTGGGACAAAGCTGGAAGTGATTTCAGAATACCATCGGCCATATTGCCGAATCTCTTCCTTACCAATTTTACACGAATATAAGACTTATCGTTGTTTTGTTAGGGCGGAAGTATGTGCAGATTATTTGTATCGATTCTTGTAGTTCATAATACATTAAGTTTTATTACAAACATTAAGTTTTATTACAAATTCATTTTGTTACTGAAGCTGAAGACAATAACTTTAAATCAGACGTTAGTATTAGTTATATCCATGTAAATTACATTGCTCTTCTATAACTGTTCAGTAGTGCACATACATTTTGCGGCTCTCACACGCAATCAATCTTTATAAACGAGATCTGTAAAGAACGAATAATTCACGGAGTGTTGGCTAATTTGAATTTTACTTTAAAATTATGAAGGATTTGTTTAAAAAATGCAGCCAAATATTCATGTCAAATGCAACCCTCAACACTCATTACATCCTTGTAAGGTCCAAAAGAATTCTTTAAAATAGTGTGAGCACTTCAATACAAATACTGCCTTCAGACGAATGTACTTCATCAAACGCAGCTAGAAGATCACAAGGCAGTGTGGCCGAGTGGTTAAGGCGCTGGGCTTAGGTCCCAGTTCCCCGTGGGGAGCGCGGGTTCGATTCCCGTCACTGCCAACATTTTCGCTTCTCTTCCCGTCGTGTTTCACCCGTAAACACCTGTGTTTCAATTCACCATTGCCGCTTTGTGTGACCTTTCTTTATAACAATCGGAAAACATTTAAAACATTTAATCGTTAGACTTTAAACAACAGCAGATCCCCGTAGCAAGATCAAGAAACACGATACCCGCAACAAGAATCAACGCCTTCTAGCGGCAAACGTGTTATTCACACATTATTTGATAATAACAAAGAAAAACACCGCGACATCGGATGGAGCGCTAATATCGCAAGATGGCTTCCGCATTCCATATGATCAGTGCTCAAAGTAACGAAGAGGATACATCCTGCTGCTATGTATAGAAAATTACTTCTTCTAGCACATGGTGTGGCCATATCCCATGTTTTTTGGGACTTGATACTGAAAAATCGATCGACGGGAAAACATATCCGTCTGTCTGTAGTCAACTCTGGCGCCAAAAAGTTTTCTGGCTGATTTTCTCCAAAACTGATAATCCCCGTTCGATCTGAATGAGCTCGAGGCTTTGGAAGTTTCAACTGCATATTTTGACTTTTGAGGAAACTTTCCATGAAGCCTCAAAAACATTTTCATTATTTTCTCAAAATGGCACCAAAATGTTTCATGAAACTGTCTTCGGATAATGTAAATGAGACCTAAGAGAATAGTGCTCACGCTGTTTTATAAAACTCCCTCATTCTTAAGAGAATTTTACACGGTGTAAGAAATCGATCTTACACCATGGAATTTCACGAGAAAGAATAAAATGTAAAAGGAATCGAGGGAACCGTGGCATACTGGAGCTTCCGATCAACCATTAAACGTACACCGGATAGACACATATGTGTACAATACATTCTCGAAATTATTGAAATTTCATTATCTGGGTTCATACATGAGTAAGGCACTTGATAAATCTTAGAAGAAAATTTGAAGAAGATCAAAATGTCTTCAAGTATCATGTGGAACATGAATTTTTCATGCAAAGTAGGTGATGATGAAACGGATAGACTTAAACGGACGATCAAGTAGGTATTTTTTGTTACTTCTTTTTATGAAAATTGATTAGTTATTCCAGGTGCTTCAACTGCTAAGGCAATTAGACCCATAAGTTGAATGCATTTTTCCCCTCGGGAGGTGACTGTGATCCTCCCCCTCTGGATGGCGAGATCCGGCGCCGAACTACCTGTTGGCTAGCGTTTTTCCACAGCCAGGAATCTCCCACCTGCGGGACATCGCCTGTGCCGGGACGCATATTAGCATTCCTTACCTTCATCCAAACCAGTAACGGCCCGTGATTGGTTGAAATCTGCAAATGGCCGAAGGCGTGCAGATTCAAATAAAATACACGGGTCCTTGGCCCAGAGCTTACTTTCGTTACGTTTCGATATTTTTTCTTCGGCCAGCTAAATAAAATAGTCCAATGAAAATTGTACCAATACTTTGTCATTTCCGCAAACGTCCTCCATAACCTTCAATACATTAGTATTATGTTATTATTCAATGCATTAGTATTAGCAATTATGCTGAATTACCATAAGGGTTCTAATGTGTCTACCACCGCAGGATGTACGTTGTGTGTGGTAGACGTTGACAAAGCTGTGTTGTTGCAGTGGGTTAGAAATATGAGGTATAGAGTAACTAGTTTATTTTGAACAAATTGTAGAGATTTAATTATACCAGGTTATGTCGTGAAACATCAGCAATATGTTATTAATCTAATTACAGAAAACAGACTTGCATTAAGTTTATTTGACTAAATGATCGTTTATGTAGGCAAACTTATTTGTATTTAGTTACATTTGTTTGTATTAGGGTTGACATTATACATTCATTTTAGCATGTTTGATCACTTTTTTGCACTTGTGTAGTTATCTAAATTTTATGGGGAAGAAATATTTTGTTTAGAACATTTCTTCTGTTGCTATTAGACGCCTATTCTCAAATGACGATTTCGATAAATTCCATATTACGTATATGTAATTTATTATCACTCAAGAAATATCTACAGTAATGTGCATTACTTATCTAAAACATTCAATTTAATACAATTGGGCATCTCTTGTTGTCCAAATAGTCTTCTATAAGTTCCTTATTTCTTAAATATTGTTTTATTATTCTATTGAAGAAATATTCATGATCTTTTTATTGCTATTTTAACTAATTTGACATTGTGTGTATAAAAAGAAATGAAATCTGTTAAGAGCCAAGATAAGCTGAGTTATACATTGTTAAAAGATTGAAATAATTACTTTACTTCTTTATAGCATTGCCTAAGGCCTGGAGGATTTACAAACTTTTCAACTATGCCAATTACTAATAAATAAAATATTTAATTAGTTCAGTAATAATATTGTAAACAAACGAATATATATATATATATATATATATATATATATATATATATATATATATATATATACACAAATTCAATTACTTTGCATTACAATTACAAATTCAATTTTATTTGAACTCTTCATTATTCTCTGACATTAATGCCAGTTTTAACATAATACTGTTGATCATAAATCAACATGAGAATATGAACATTATTATTTTTTATTCAGTGTATCTAAATCAAAATATATTGTTTTAATGAAAGTAACACATATTGATTGAATATAATTGGTTACGTAAAACGTGAGTGAACTACTATATAAATACTTTTAGTGCTAGAAACCTAAAATCTGTTGCTTTAACAAGATTCATGAATTTACTCATTACCACTGTATATAAACAGGAGTGAACTTTCAATTAGTGGCCTTCCAATGTATACCTATAAAATTTTATATTGAATCTGAGTGTAATTATTATCATTTTTATAACAATAGTTTTTTAAAATTCAAAATATTTACATTCATTATTGGTGGCTACATTCATTTTGATTTCAATGACTGTTTTTGCAGATCTGAATACTGTAATTAACGTTGATGTTTTTAAGTTCAAATGTGATGATCGATAGTGTGAAATTAAAATTGTTGTCCCCAAAATAAGAAAAAGGACATTTTAAATAAAATTGAGCAGGTGTGTTGCTTGAATGGAAAATTATTTAATAAGTAGGCTAATTAAATTCAGTTATTTTGGGCATTATTAAAAATATGGCAAAGGTATTTTAAATTTATTATTTTAAAATTTCTTTTGGGCACTATTAAAAATTATGGCAAAGGTATTTAAAAATTACAATTTTAAAATTTATTTTTGGCACTATTAAAAAATATGGCACAGGTATTTAAAATTTACATTAAAATTTTAGATGCTTTGTAGTGACGTAGCCTTGGAAATACTTTGTGTGTCATTAGTCTCTATTCCATTGCCAATGTTTATCTTTGTCTACTTGACTTTATCACGACTTGTAACAGACTTCAATTGTTTTGATTGGACACTCAAGTCAAATTAGATAAAACAGCAATGTTTACGAAAGACATATATATTCCTTCAACACAATTATTACATATAATTAATATAGATGAAGGCTCTGAGTCTATTTGGAAAAAAGAATGTCAGATTATATAAAAGAAAATATTTTAAAGCAGTAATGTAAATCAAAATTATTTTTCAGCAATAACGTATTAATACTCTTGTTATAGTGAACTTAGCCAAAACTTTCGACAACAGGAGTCAAATAGCAAAGGAACAAAAAATGTTCCCAACAGAATTTTTCCCACTGTAATAATAACAATAATAATAATATTAATAATAATAATAATAATAATAATAATAATAACAATAATTTTAATTTGATAATAATATTAATATTAATATTATGAATATTAATAATATTAATAATAATAATATTTTTTGCCCTAGGGATTGTGCGAAAAATCTCTACCAGACACCTAGGGAGCCGAGTGGCCATTTCCCTAGGTAGTGGCAGGTTCTAACCCACTAAGAAACAAACCCCGTTTCTTCTTGGACATGTCCACACCGGTATCGCTTCTTCAGCATTTCATCAGGGTGGTGCCGTGTTCTTGGCCTATAGGCTTCTCTTCTGTCTTTTGTATTTTGTCAAGTGTTTTTTGTCTAGTGTCGTCGGTTTTGTTTGGTGGGTCTAGTTCTTCGGTTAGTCGTGTTGTGTATTGTTTTCTCGTCGTTTTTTCTTCTGTCTCGAGATTCGTGTCACGTAGTCTGCGATCGTGATCCATTTTTCACGGCTGTTTAACATCTTGTCCATTACATTGTCTGGATTGATGTCTCCTAGCTTTGTTTTACATCGTGCTTTAGTACGTGCCATCTCTCGCATTCGAAGAATGTGTGCTGGGCGTCGTCTTTAGCGTGGCCGCAGTACGTGCAGTCTGCTCTGTCCACTTTAGCCATCCGGTGTAGGTAGGCTCGGAAGTGTCCATATGAGAAATGTGGTGAGATGAAAATCTGTCTCGCCGTGTTTTCGTGTTGTCCAGGGCTCAACTTTTAGAATGAGTCTGCCTGTCCACCTGCCTTTGTCTCCGTTCTCCCATCTTCTCTGCCACTGTCGAAGAGTGCGTTTCCTTGCCTTTCTTCGGGCGTTTGTCGGGTTTGTCAGAGGTTTCTTGTCGTATAGATCCTTTCGTTCTTGTGCCAGTAGATCGATTGGGATTACTCCCGCGACCACGGAGCTAGCGGCATCCGAAACTGTTCTATAAGCACTTGTTACCCACAGGGCTCCTCTTCTCTGCACACATGTCAGATGTTTCGAGTACCTTTCGCACCTCAGCGCGTTGGCACTGATCTCTGCGCCGTATAGCATGATGAATTGTGCTATGGAGAGCAGGGTTCGGCGCTTATTGGGCTTTGGGCCCTTTGTGTTGGCCATAAGTCTCTCCAGGGCTGTTACAATCTTTGCGGCCTTTTGTGATGCGTTTTTTGCGTTCCCAGTAGGTGAGTTGAGGAGTTTGCCCGTTGTGTCGAGCTTGCATTGTGGTGTGTAGGATGTAGGGGAGTGTTCTTGTCCTTTGCCCTTGCTGAATAGTACAAGCCTTGCCTTCTTCCATCTTGAACAGAACTTGCCCTTCTTTAGGCACGCATTGCACATATTCAGCAAGAGGTCTGGGTGGGAGATTGCCAGTGTCTTTAGCGATTCCGCTGGTATTCCGTCAGGTCCGGGGGCCTTTCTGATTTGCAGGGAGCCAGCCGCTGTTTGGAGCTCTTCCTTCGAGAAGAGCGGGATATCGCTCTTGTTTCTACGGAACTCTCTATTTTTGCCGGGTGCATTGGAAATAGTGCGTGCAACATGTTATCCATGGTGGTTGTGTTCATAGCTCCCGGCTCTCCTCTCATTTTGCGGCTTTGCTTTCAACAATGGTTTGTCTTAGATTTTTCTTCGCCTGATTGTATGCCCCGGATTTATCGTGTCTTCCTGCGTGCCTCTCTTTGCCTGTCTCTATCTCTGCGTCATTCTCTTTCTGCGTTTATCTCTCTCTGCATTTCTCTCTCTCTCTCTCTCTCTCTGCATTTCTCTCTGCGTTTCTCTCTCTCTCTCTCTCTGCGTCTCTCTCTCTCTCTCTGCGTTTCTCCCTCTCTCTCTGCGTTTCTCTCTCTCTCTGCGTTTCTCTCTGTCTCTGCGTTTCTCTCTCTCTCTCCGTTTCTCTTCCTCTCTCTCTCCGTCTTTGAACAACGCTAGCGGTTAAACCGTTCAGATGATTTTCTCAAAAATTTACGTTCCCCAATCGAGCTGCTTGATGTCGCGGCCTCTTGAATTTGAAATCGGTATTTTAGTTTAGGGGGATACTTTACATGAAGCACCTGAGACACTTTCCATATTAAAAAATGGTTCCATTGTTATTTCTTAAATTTTGTTGCTGGATAGTGTTAAGAACGTTTAAGATAATGGTGCAGATCTCATGTCCGTTAAAAACCCTGATTTTTTGAAAATTGCAAATGTTAAAAAAATTTTCGGAGTCTTACTACAACTAAAATATTAAAGGCAGAGACTTTTTACTTAATGTAATCTGCTCCTTAAAGATAGATTTTGAAATAAAGTGTTTTATAATTTTTCGAAAATTCGAGTACTTTTGGCGTAATTTTTGCGTGAAGTACGGGCTTTTACACACACACACACACACACACATACACACACACACACACACTTACACTAACATGCACTACACTATCACATATTCCGGGAGACCGGTCGGGAGCTTAGAGCTTGTCCCGGCTGGGGCGGTGCCCCGCTGGTTGGAGAGTCCTGGTTAGGGGGAAACCCCACAAGCCGACATTAGGTCGGCGCCGGATCTCGCCATTCAGCGGGGAAAACTCACCGCTATGTCTCGAGAAAAAAACATGAATTACACCAACGGGACTAATGACCAAAGCACTTGACGCGCCCAGAAACACGAAAAAATCAATCAATTAATCAGCATAACTGATTCCAATGGCCAAAGGGAATCATTTCTGCTAGACTATCCAGTAGGACACACACGCTTCAGTAGTGGATCTGTCCGACTTTAAATGAAGTAGTAAATAATCGGAGCCCCGGGATGTCAAATTACAAATTTTGGAAAATATATGTCCGTCCTCATAATTAAAATTCAAGCAGTGTGATATTGTAAATGTTATATTTAATTTTGGAGTTCGTAGAGATTATTTAATGCGTTGGATATTTTTGTTCTTTTCCATTTCAATTTTCAATTGATTTATTTCCTAATGAGACTTGAAGAACCCAACCCTATCTTCTCTAAGGACCCAAATTTTGTTCATTTGACGATGAATTTTTTGTTAAGAAAGTTTGAGTTAGTGATGGTTTACTGTATAGTGTGTGACTAACTGTGATTGTCTTTTGACCTCAGCATATGTTAAATTTGTAATTTTTAAAAGTTCTTTCGAGCGTACTACAGGCATTATAAGCAAAGTAATGAACGTTCAATGTTAATGTGACAGATTTTTAAAACAATCGTTTGCGAACAGAGTGTTCTTTGTAGCCACCTAACAATTTAATCTCATAAGTTTAGACTTGAATAATGAAGCCTGCATAATGTCACACATGTAATGCAATGCGATTCAAGAATGGTAATCAGAATCCAAATAATAGTCAGATATAAGAATGGGATTGAAAATCAATCTGAAACTGAATAGAGTGAGCATCTCGAATATGGACAGAGAAGAGAATAGTTGTCACTTCTCGCTAACTCTAGCTAGCATGAGACCACGGTTCTCCCTCCCCTGTACACCGTAGTGTAAAGTCATTCCTTTCATTTCTCCATATCACGATATATAAAACACTTCAATGGGCAAGGGGGACCAAAAATGGAGTCCCAAAAATCATATTTTATTTTATTTATTCAAAATTTAATCCAACAAGCATAATGCCCAATTATAGGATTGCAAACACATTACCCATCTTAGGCGTTTAAATACTGATATACATTACAAAACAACTCTCCAGTGACTCCATAGAGTCACTGACCAAATCAATCGAAATTGCAGAGCGCATAACAAAATCATTAAACTATATTCGAAATTTTAAATAGACAATGATTATATACATATCTATCATGAGAAATTGGAATATTGATTGGAGAAAAATTGTGTTCATTATGTTGAGGAATAGGGAGTGAGACACCCGACAAAAGACCAGGGGAATCAATCATGCTGCAAATTAATATATTGAAGTAAACGATCATCTATAGCTTTCTTTAAACAACAAGACGTTTGTTCCAAGAAAACGAGTTTGGCTGCTTCACAAGGACTAGTCCAAGCCCTGTGAAGTGCCCTAAACCCTACCCCTATCAGTGGCGTGCATTCCACGTAAGGTAGGTATGATGCACCTACCCTGGAGAAAACATAGTTAAATATAATTATTATATTTTGAAATCACCACTTACGCCATAGAGAATTAAGCCTGGTTTTTAAAATTCTGCCAAGTAACGGTACACTGGCTCGCGGAGGCGCGGGGTCCTTCATTGAGAATACACCGCTGTTGCTGACAAAGACAGAAAACGGTTGAAAAAGACGAAGGTAGTAGGCACCGCAACTCGGCTCGAACTGAGCATGGTGTCGTTTTCTATCTTAATAATTAGGCAGTTCGCGCGTGCGCTCTTGACTTTCTGGAAGCTCCATTTGGTTGTATGCAGCACGCTGGCAAGCGCCGCCACTCGGTCCCACTGCCGCGGCACGACGCCCAGGCTGGCTCTGTATTGAGCTAGCAGATGTGTTCGCATGCGTACAAGACGACACATTGGTATAAGCGCCGCCTGCAATGTAATGCCATGGTCTTTTTCTCTTAGATTTATTTGATCTGTGTGTGTTATTCATACTGTGCATATTATTTCTGAGTGACTGTTATTTCTGTCCGCACTGTCTTTTTGTGCTACATAACCGTATAATACTGTGCTATGGCAGAAGATATATTTATAATTGAGGATATTAAAAAATATATTCAGTTGTACATTTGTGGAGAAAAGTGAATTATTCGTATAGGGAGTCCTATTCCAGAATATGTCTTCAGTCAATTCTTTACGCAAAGGAAAGGGAAGGAAGCATTTCCGCTACTTTAACACCTCAAAATCTGAAAACACCATTTGGTTAATAGGAAACAGGAAACAATTAATTGGTTTTGCTGGGCCATGATCAGTGTTTTCCCATGTTCATTATGTGAGGGATAAAGAACGCTATAGCAATTAGAACCGTCTCTCCAAAACATTAAAAAAAATGATCGATAAGAGTAATTAGTGTTCACTTATTCAGCGGGTCAGTTTTTCTCTGTCAGCATTGAAACATAAATTGATCAGATGTAATTCAACATAAATACACAGAACGAATATAGTCATATTAAAATGCCTGATTGACGCGACAATTTTTTTTCAATGCAGGAATTACCCTTCGGAAGGCATCGTAAAAATGAGTTGGTTAGCAAAGGCTGATCGAACTTCTAAATTCGTTTAGTATGTTACGATCTTACAACAATACTTAAAACGTGCAAAAACATTTAAAAGCCCCTTCTAACAGAATTCAAAATGATTTGATTTTTGCAATTAGAAATTTCTTCAGTACAACTATTAAAGAAAACATTTCCATGGTCCAGCATATTGCAATTGTTTTTTAGATGATATAGAAATATAGGTAATATAGATAAATAAAGATAAAATGTATTCATTGATCAGATGCTATATCGCGAGAGAGGGAAAAGTGCGAAGGAAGCTTCTTAAGAGTCGTGAGTGTTGACAAACGAGAACGAATAATAGTGTCTCTTTTACGGGAGAGAAAGTTGCTTACGTTCCGATAGATAACGTACGAGTATTTACGACGTGTGAAGCGTTCAAAAGACAGAGGTTGATAATTGACTTTTGGTTCACTCAAAATTGTAGACGCGTATGGGGGAGGACTAGCGTTTTTCCAGACGACGCATTAATAATAATAGTAATAATAATAATGATAATAATAATAATATAATAATAATAATAATAGTAATAATAATAATAATAATAATAATAATAATAATAATAATAATAATAATAATAATAATAATAATAATAATAATAATAATAATAATAATATACTAATGTCTTTTTGATATAATAATTTAATTTAAAACTTAGAGAATTGAATAGATTTCGTTTTGTCCTCCAAAACAGGCTCCAAATCGCACACTTACTATTTATAGAGCTTACTCAGTCAAATTGGTCACCGTACGTCCCTGACCCCTATCCTTATTCCTTCCCTATTTTGGCCGCTGGGTAGTGACGCAGGAGCGCGTAGCAGAAGGCGTGTACGCGGAGACGCTACCTGGAGGTCCTCTTGACATCTGACTGCGACGTCACGTGACATGACGCATAAAGTTAATGCAGGATTGCTCCCTAGTACACAAAGCTAATGGAGCATTCCCCAACACATAGCGCTCAACGAACCTTAAGGGGCTTGGAGACACGTTGCGTCACATTGTAGACGCAACAAATCTATTTAAAAAAATAATTAAAACAGTCTATTGTAAAGAACAAATTGCTTTCAGAAGGGACCTTTGGAGTACGTTTAGTTAGACCCATCGTCCAAGTGGTCTCCAGGCTATTTGGTATAGTTTTCGGGTTTCCATAATTATTCTAACGCTTTTATATTATTCCACGTTCAAAAGATTCGACAATGTATATCAGTCTTAACTCTACCGTAGGCGATATCCCACTTTTAGGCCAAGATATTTCAAAATCAATGTATTTTATTACTAGTAATTAACTTTTTAGTATTTTGAACAGAATATCACAATTCCCTTGCGGTTCTAAAGAAGGTTGTTAAAATTCTATGCGTTTAATTGTTTCCCCACTCTCCAAAGCCGCGATTTAACACTAGCCCGCTATCGTACTTTCAACTGTCATTGTTTCTCTGGCGGTCGTTACAAGAGTTAATCGAACGGGAGTAGGCGTACGATTTAATATTGTACCAGCAGAAAATTATTCGAAGAAACGTGATTTATGCTATATTTCTGACTACTTTATTCTTCCGCGTGTATAATAAGTTTTATGTATTGCATATCATAGGTGATATATCGTATATCACAGGTGATAAAACGTATATCTAAGTTTATATCATCAGTTGATTTACATTGATAAATACATTCGTTGTATTTGTTAATCAGATTGTTACTACGGTTATTTTATTAAATATTCTTCTTTTAATAAAGTAATGGCAACATATATTGAATATATTATTTACACCTCAGCTCCTTTCCTAACTACTGATTTAAGTTCCATCACAAAAAAGGGTAAATATTAACTATAGAGATAACTGTAATATTCCAAAACCTGTATTTCTTATGTAAGAGATATCATGAGAAAATTTGATTTTAGTAAAATATAATAAGAGAAAATCATTGCACACTCAAATTTCATTTTACCCAAGAAATATCATGCTTTGTCAATTGCAGTGAAACTGTATTTCAGTGATGTTGACAAATTTCAGAAATTCTTTCTAAATTTTCATCATAATATTCATATACAGAATTTGTTTCAATTGTTTCAAAACCTTAATCAAAATGTCATTCATTTACTCATTCACGAATATATAAGATTTTAGTGTGTCATTATTTTTGCAGATGATCCTACAGAATGTTTCAAAGATATTGTTTTATCTTCCCGGACCACAGATATATACATGTATATAAAGGAAAAGAAAAACTCAAATTCAGATGAAGGCAATAGTGTCCAATCATGCACTCCTTTAATCCAGGATGTGGCTTCTCTTTCTGTTACTAATTTAAGCTTTAATGAAATGTACAGTCCTCTGCCAGATAGTTATAAACAAACACTGCAAGATTCTTCTTATGAATCTCAAGAATCTTCTGATGAATCTCGAGGTTATTCTTCCTATGAATCCCAAGAGTCTTCTTCTAATGAATCTCAAGATTCTTCATCTGACATGTCCTGTAAGTTAATGTCTTGAATTTGTATTATCACAGAATATTATTCCTTTTTCTGAGGCATTCTGTCAATACACGTAGGTAACTTACTCTTAAAGAATGAGTGCTCTGTAGGAAAATTTTTAATGTGATTATGCAGGTGATAATACCACTTACATAAGTGATGAAGAATAAATAAAACAATTTATAGATTGAGGTTCATTTGAGGCATTAATATTACATTGAATTGTGTATCATAATTAGAGATTGTCAAACATCTTGAACATATGGTATAATATAATTTATTTCATTATGGAACTTCTCTGTACAGTAAAAATCATTTGTAATTTGTAAAATGTCTTAATAAATTTTTATGTAAAGAAAAATTTCATAATGAAATAAATCATTTTACACCATACATGAAAGATATTGAATGCCTGAAACTAAAATGCTTCATTCCATTAAAAATGTATGTGCTTACAGATGCTCAGTAGAAAACTTTTATTAATATTCTAACTTACATAACTTAGAAAGAGTTAGAATTGTTATTCTTTAATATGTTATTATTTTCAATTAACAATGAATTAGTTACATTAAAAGTTTATTAAAATATTTTTTATTTTTTCATTTAGGTGACAGAGCTACACACCAAAAGACTGTCAAACACAGAAGATTCTGCTGTTTAAAAAGGTTGAAACTAAGACGTAAAATTAAGATGACTTCTTGTTTTGAACCTTTATTTTCTGATTCAAATTTTCCGTGACATATTTTTGGAAATTCATTGAAAAAAGTGTGAAAGTAAATTGTAATTAAAAATTTCAATCATTAATTTATAACTTGACAATGTTAATCCAGTTATTAATAGTAAAAAGGAAAAATTAATATCAATAATTGTGAAAAGAGAATTTATTAGAGGAAATTTGTCATTGATAATTTTTTCTAGAATCGTATGATCTCTTCAGAGATTTTGTAATAAAGATAACATTTAGATAAATGTATATAAAATTATGAATATGTTTTCTACTAGGCTAAGTGATGTTAAGTTATATTTTCTGTAAAATGTGTAAATTGAAGAGAAATAGACATTAGCTGGTAATTGTTTCTTGAACCATATGAAATCAAAAGTGATTTTATAGTAAAGATATCATGTAGATGAAAGTAAATAGTGGCAAGTTATGTTTTCTATTAGGCTACATATACTGTAATGTGAAGCCTTAAAATTATAATAGATTACAATTGTCAATGGTGAGAAGTGCAATATTCTTTAAAATAATTTGATATTGATTGGACAGCACCCAACACCATTTTTAGTGAAGGAATTGCATTGGGATGAAAAGTCTAAGACATTTTTGTAATATATCGTAAAACAAGATAACGTTCAAATGACACCAGTTATGTCTGCCAAGTCCTATTATTCTTTGACAATGAAGTCAGGACAAGCTGAATTCACAATAGTATCAGAATTTCAAGAACAAGATATACATCCCATTAATTGCAGACACATCAGTTATCTAAAGACGAGCTAAATTATGTAATTTGTGTTTCTGTTGTCAAAGCTGTCAGCATCAGAGGGCCACATTAAAAGACAGCAATTTGTTGTTTAATTCCCATTGCATTGCATGAGTTCAATTTTTAGTGAGATGTAAAGAAAAATTTAATTTAATAATGTTTTGTATTATGATTGAAAATATATTTGCATTAATTTTGACATTTTGTTTCATTTCCAATTGTCCCACTATTGTGTATGAATTTTTGATTGAGTAATTATAATATGTGTAAAGTACTGACAATTCGTTCAGAAACTAGAAAAGTAATTAAGTAGGTTAATCCATATTTATATTATAATCTTAGATTAATTTCTATAAATTAAAAAAGAAATTGGGCATTTCAAAAATTCAGAAATCTACAAGTATTAAAAAAAAATTAATTTCTATTTTAGCTGAGAAACAGTAACTACCCTACTCACAAAGATTACAAATGAAGGAACTTCATTCTGTGCTTTCAAAATGCAGCAAACTCAAGACATTTTGAGCAACTGGAACCCTTCTGTCACACTCACACCGACTGAATAAATCTCAGTAATATGCAAACAACATCATCATCATCATTCATCATCATCATTATCATCATCACTTGGAATTTCTTCTATTGGATCTGGCTTTTTATTCTTTTTTTTGTTAACCAATTTTTTAATATCTCTTTACAGCATTTGTTTTTAATTTCCAGTGCAAGGAGGTTATATATAACATCCTTGGGCCAGAGAGTATGGGTCAGAGACGGCACCAAATGTTAACCGACGAAGGCTTATTTGTACAGCTTCGGGTGGCCGCCATGATTTGGATGAAATCTGCATCCCATCGCCTTAAGGTGATGGAATGCAGATTTCAATCTTAGGCAACCGGGAAGTTTCAAATGAAAATAAATTGACGCGGACATTTGAAAATTTGTACCTTTAAAAGTTTCACATTCTATTATCCAATAGAATTGATTTAAATTTTTACAATAAAATTCATAAAATGTATTTAAATTTTAGGAAAATATATGCATTAGGTATATATTTAGGGACAAGTAAGTAAAATAGTAAAGATTTATTGAATCCAGTGACAAATTTATATTTTATAATTTCATGGTACTGTCGTGGGGAATGGGTCTTGCACTATGTGCGGGGAAGTGGATGGACGGTAAAGGCAGAAGGTGCCCTCTGGGCCGTTTCCTATTCTCTTAAAGGCCTAAGGCGGATGAGAGGGAGCAATAAGAACAAGGATGACTCCAGTCGTGGCTAACACCAGTTTATTGAGATATGTTAATATTTTCAATCTATTTATTGGACCCCACATTCGGCGGCGTCTCTCCACTTGTGCCAACTCAATCTTAGGAACTTCATGTGAGTTGATCTAAGCGACTAAGGATTTCATCAATTCCAGTAAAGTCGTCGCCCCAAAAATTCACTTTCTTTGACATGGCCGAAGTATCGTACACGAGTGGGTGGCTGGACGTCGTAACGGTCATGGAATTGTTGTAATGGCGACGTTAAAATAAACAATTTAGTTTTGGCTTTACAGCCAGGCGATAGCCGGGATTTTCCCTGCCCCTAAATGGTTAAATTATATTCATTTCTCGCACACTGTATCAGGAGAAAGACATCTTTGCTGACGCTGTAGTTCCAGCATCTCTCCTTTTTCTCGTTGATAAATTCTTGGTACGGCTCCTTGACGACACACATTTTGCAAGCTCGGAGCATCACCTCCGAATCGTTCATGAAGTCTGCTGAGTTGTAAGTTGTTCGAAATCTCTGAGGATGGGAAATATAGGGGCTTAGATGTGGGTGGTATATTTTTGGTGATAGAAATCTGAAGGGAGGAGAAGGAACTCAGAGACGTTTTCGCTGAGAGCAAGGAGCTAAAAGAACGCTTCTTTTGTTCTGACTTAATATGAGTGGCATCTGCCGAACTGCACACAGCTGATACATCACTTTGCTGACAAGCAGGAAAACCACCACAACCGCCACTCTATCCTTTGACGGCATGAGTGCGCGTCGTTCCATAAATATCTTCCAGTCGATGTGATGGGAACCATTCGTCTTCGCAAACGTCCGAGTAACGTTCATTACAAGCTCCTTTAGAGTTTTCGGGGGTATCCACGAGGGTGTCCAATAGCCTATTTCGGTCAAGGACATTTGGTGTCCTGTCGAGAGTATGGTTTCTGAAACAATTTGGATATACCGCAATGTCGCCATGTATGCCGTCTGAAGGTGACCAAAGACTAGCCCGAAGGCGTCATACAGAACCGTGAGCTCGTCAAGTACCGGGTGGTTCATATGGAAATTTTCTTGAAGGTCGTGTAGAACTTGTACAGTCTCAGAGAGCATGTCATCATGACTGCACAGTGTCCGAGAAATGTTAGAGTAAAAAGATACATTTAAAATTTGGCGAATCTTGTGTCTCCGTGCGCAAGATGTTCAACTGGTTTTCGACACTTATAATTTGCTCATTTGTAGCAGTACTCACTAGCCAATTTAAACCTTTCCCGACTGCGTCCACGAGACCGGAGCTCCGGATACTGGAGCTCCGAAAATGAACTTTTTATGCGAGCCACCCCCATGGGCATCCATTAAGTTAATGAAATGTCTAGTCTGTCGTTCAACTTCTCCTATGGCTTCTGCCATCTGCTCAATGTGAAGATCAACTCGCACTATCCATTCCGCTGATACTTTTTTCACCTGGCCCTGTTGTATGAATAGTAACTGGTCTGTCGGTTGAGCATCCACAAGTGTGCCTATGCACCATCGACCCTTTACACCTCTCAACCTACAAATAAGAAGAGAGAAATAAAATACACTAATGGCAATCTTTAGCACAATGTTTTTCACCCAATTTTCTTGTTTATGATATCTTGAAATTTATTCTTGCGGCGCTTCGATGCCGCCTGACCACGCTGAGAGTGGCTTGACTCGCCCTTTGGGGGCCGTCCATAAATTACGTGAGGCAATTTTTTCGATTTTTCGACTCCCCTTCCCCCTTGGTGAGATGTCGTAATATTTGGCTCGACCCCCTCCCCCTTCTAATTTCACGTGAGACTTTTCAAAATGCTTAATTTGAATCAAAAATACGTTAATTTGTGATTGATTGCATTGGTATTTATTTCATAAATATAATTTGCTTAGTTATATTTATTTAAGACTAGATGTGACTACTATTTAGAAAATAGAGTGACTTAATTATAGTCAATATTATTGCACTTCTAAAATCGGTCCGTAATTTTCCTTTAAAATTTGTTGCACGGCGTTGCCGGAAGGGGAGCACCACCTTCTCCTTGCGCCGACGTTACCTCCCACCTAGTTCTCTGGGCGGTTAAACAAATACGTCTGCGGCCCCGACATCGGACGCAGGTTATAATGTCTCCTCTAGCCCTGCGGCGGCAGCGACGCGGGGTTGGCGGCGCGGGGGTGGCGGCGCGGGGACGGCGGCGGCGGCGGCGGACCGGCTGGGCCGTCCGTTGGTTGCGCCAATGTGCCTGTCCCACCTTCCTTTGTGAGAACTGCTGGTGTGTGCACCTCGAGAGCTGGTGGAAGGGAAAAAAAATTGCGATGCTAGGCAACGATTTTTCGAACAAAATGTACATTTTCTATGTCGAACATGACTGAGGATGTAACCTTAGTGACCATATATGACCCTACGCAGAGTGACGCGAACTTTTTTGTCTATCCCGGCGCGAGGCTTCTGTTCCTTACAAGGACAATTTGCCCTACAATAATTGGCATCAGCGCTCTGTTTCTTTTATGTTTGTGATGTTCCACTGCGACGTTCCTGCTGCTGCACTCAGCGGCCGGCGCATGAGCAACGTGGAGGCGCTTCCTCAGAATCTCCGCGTATGGAGTGTTTTCGGCATAGCAATTTGTAACCGGAAGAAGTACTCAATCCCAAGACATGTCTAGTTCCCTCCCATAAACTAGGAACGCTGGCGAAAATCCTATTATGCGGTGTTTTGTATTTCTGAAGACGAAGAGGGCGAACGGCAAAAGCTCGTCCCAGTCTTTAGAAACATGTTCTATACAGTGTTATAACCCATAGTGGAATAACATGGGTGATTCACTCCGGTGCACTGATTTTTTCTTGTTCTACGCGACACCAGTTTTCGTCACGAACCACATGACCGCTGTACGGGCACTTCGTTTGAAGAGCCTGACCAGACGCTGGCCACCATGTTGCATGGTGAGCGAGAAGTGTTGAGAAACAGTTTGAAAGTGGTACAAAGTGAGTTTTCCACGGAAGTCAACCAGAAATAACACGATGAATGTGTACAAAATGCAATATTTAAAAAACATACTTCATAAATGTTTCAATGTCTTGTAACGAGGTGATAATTTTGGTATCGGGCTTCATTTAAAATTCCCGCTAACTAGTGTCTGAAGCTCATTGGCTGAAGCCAGATACGACGCGCAGAAGTATAAAACCCCAAATATATCACAATCGATCTAAATAAGCGATATACACATTCATTGGCGTAAACATAATCGATGTATATTTTTTGCTAATCGAGTAGAACAATTCATTGTGGTGGTACATTGTTGTGAAATTCAACACTTACGTATGCATACAATTACATTGTTGCACTGAAAAAAAGAACTGGTTGTCCTATATTGAAAAATGGTTCTCCCACCCAGAATCAATAGTAAAATTTGGCCCATCTATTTTTGTGGTTGCCGCACCGAAGGTGCCGTGTGTGGAGCTCTATGGAGGCCTGAACCACCGCTCTGTCTTGTGATTCCCTCGTCCACGTAGGGTCCTGAACCACAAAATGTTTGCAGTTCCTGGCTGATGCTCTCGGAACTTCAGTGAGAGGTTTCACAGCCCATATTTTAGAGCTACAGTTCCTACGTAAATGTTTATAGCAAAAAATGGAATTATTTGCTTCAACCCTTGTTTGCTAGTGCTCCTTACCTTGTTTTATACGTGGTTTTAAATAGTTATGTTGCTTAGTCAAGAATTTATAAAATTCATGCCTGTAAGACAGAAAATTTAAAACCACGTGTATAGGCAATTTCAAAATTTAAATTTTCCATGAAATTTAGTGTAAATAAATTTGATCCTAGAAAGTGTTACATTTTAAAAAATTGAACTGAAAAAGAAGTAGAAATATGAAAATAGGTGATACCACTTCAATTAAAGAAATTTTTGAAAACTTGACCCTAAAAGCAGTTACTGGATAGAATTAGATAAATAAAAATTAAATCTGAAATAATTTCATTAAATTAATTTGCTAAATATTTTCACTCCTAACATTTAGTAACAACAAGTAAACTCTCTTAAGACCCCTACCCCACAAAAAACAAAACAAAATTAATCAAAACTCAGCAATATTATAGAGTATTTTTAAATATGACTTCATTTATTTCTTTGGTCACTTGTTTTACCAAGTCATTGGCAGCTTGTGGTGCACAACCATCAATATGTGAAGGTTAAAAATATTTACATTTCATGAAACTAATTTATTCATTTTAACCTTCACATATTTATAGCTGTATGCCACAAGTTGCACATGACTTAAGAGAGACTACGGTCCAAATAAATTAATACATTGAAACTCAATTACTTTAATATGCCAAGTTTTGCTAGCATGAAAATCAGAAACAGTAATATGAACAAATGTAAAATAATTTGAAATAGATAAATTTGGGAAATTGATGTGGAAAAAAAACAAACAAAAAACATTAGATTCATACAAAGAAATAAGTGCTATATTATATTTGAAACAATTAATTACATTATCTTTTTATACATTTTCATAATGAACGTTTCACAGCAACAAGTAATAGCTCATAAGTGCCCTAGTTCACAAAAAAATATTATAATGAAGACAAACTTATTTAGGTTATTTCAGTTTCAACAGATCCTGAAAAGTAAGATACCAGTTTTACGTCTCAGAATGCAATAAATTTTCTCACACAGTAAAAATCATACATGTGTGCACATTAACATTTTGAAAGGAGCCCATAGCCTCCTTAATAAAAATATTTCATGGAGTGCTTACTCCTTTAGAACACGAAATATGATATAGAGATCAAATTAAAATTCATTGAATTTATGTATATTATTAATTTATTTCATTGAACTTGTTATTATAACTTGAAGGGCCCTCAGTGTTTAATAAAGTTCAAAATAGTCCAGTCAAAACAGTTTTGTTGTCCTTTTAGCAAGACAGGTAAAAATGTAAACATTTTTAAAGAAAAAATATGAATTACAAAAGAAAATGGCTTTCATCAATCTTAACATTTCTTAACATCAATCCCAAACAATAATAAATGTTCCAAAATCATAAAGTTTTATTAAAAACTCAACATAGCTTTCTGAAGTAAAAACAATTGTGAACATATCCAAATAAACATTCAAACTAGTAACAAATCATCAAAAAATATGCATTAAAAATTAAATTAATAATTCAATATTTGAAAAAAAAAAAATTGTTGAAGTTGATTATTCGCATAATATTTAGTTGAAAAACTCAACACAATATCGTGCAATGATGGAGAGTCTTTAGGATCAGGTTCTTGAGGATAAAGATTTCCTGCATCTTCCATGGGAGCATTTGGATTTTGATGAGAGGAACATGGATTTGTGTCTACAGGATTGCTTCTCACATCTGCAACACTTTCAGAAGTTAGAGTTGCTGAATGCCTCAATAATAAATGTTTCTGGTACAAAGGCCAGGAAGAAAAGACACGTAAACAAGCATGTTCATGGCATCTAAAAGTACTGTTTCTATCAATACTGTGACCAATGGTCAGATGCATATATAAACTATTTATACCGTTAAAGGTATTCCTGCATTCTGGGCAAACAGGCATGATTGCAAGTCATATATACTCAACCCAAAAAAATATGCTTATACAAACACAAATACAATAAGAAGTTTTTTATGATAATAATACTATATTTAATTGTATTAATTGTAAATGCACTGAACTGTGCTTCCAATCTTCTGCAAGCCACCAATAATCTGAAAACAGTTAAAATTTAATATGCCAATTTTGGAAGGACATCACAAAATGCAGTTGCACAATTTTGCTAATCATTATCAAATAGATAAGGTAGGCCTTTCTTCACCTGCAAGACTTCCCTTTAAGAGTGCTCTTCAAAATGTAATTGCACAAGCTGAAAATAGAACAAATATTGTTGGATTTCAGATTAGTCTCTAAAATTCACTACCTACATTCTTTCCTGAAGGTTGATTATTCTCTTCAAATCTCTTTTCAATTTTACTATTCACTCTAATCCTTTGATTTCAATAACTTGCAGGTCTTTATCTCCTAACACTCTCTTCTCAGTAGTATTAGATTTATTAATTTTTAAAATTTAAATTTATTAATTCTATCTAAAATAAACTTTGTGCTGATATTATATATTTGGTATCAAATTCTCACCTTCAGAGACAGTTGCTGCATGTTTTAGTTTCCTATATTAAATAAAATGACAAATTAGTTTAAAAAATCAACATGTATCTGTGATAACACGCAAACATACATAAAACATTCAATAAACTCATCTAGAAACGATCTCATTCATGTTAACTGAAACCCAATTACCAACACTTAATCATTTTCCCAAATCAATTGAGGATTCAAGACCTTTCCTTAGCATAAAACCGTCCCTAATAGTGGAAATTGTGTCAGGATATTATTTTAGAATTAAAAGAGTTTCGTAATCCATTTGGTTCCTGCAAACCAAATTAAGTCTACAATTTTACAATCCAATTTTGGAAAAGAAAATTAATTTTTTTTAAAACTTCTTGTGTATAAGCAATTTTTATCGTACTCGTGGGATAACAATGCAATGATCCTAAAAGAGATCATATTTCTACCTTCTTCTTCTTCTGTCGCACTACGGCCCTTTAAGTTTAGCCTTGGCGTCTCGAACGATCAATGCCCATTCACTTCTCTCTTTTGCCTTTCTTCTCCACCCCCTCACTCCCATCACTCTCAGATCCATCTCCACATCATCCAGCCATCTTAAACAGGGTCTTCCTTTCTTTCTTCTTCCTTCGGGTTCTTTACAGAAAATAATTTTTGGGGTTCTTTCTTCTTCCATTCGTAATAGATGTCCGAGCCATTGTAGTCTTCTGACCTTAATTTATGCAACAATATCTGTTGTGTTATACATATTGGTGAGTTCTAAATTACTCTTTATCCTCCAATGCCCATTTTCACATGTGGGGCCGAAAATGCACCTTAAGATTTTCCTCTCCGAGGACATCAGCATACATTCAAGTCTATTTGTTAATGTCCAACACTCGGCACCATACAATATTACTGGTCTGATAACAGTCTTATATACTTGGATCTTGAGGTATCTATATATATTTCTTTTCCTTAATACATATCTTAGTGCTCTGAAACACTTATTGGCTGAGGTCATTCGTGCTTTTATTTCCATTTCTATACTATTTGTGGAAGTAATGAGAGATCCCAAATATTTGAATACTTCTACTCTTTCATAATTCTCTTTACCTATTTCAAAGTTTGAGGGTGGTTCATTCTTTTTCCGATTAATCATATACTTACTTTTACTGCAGTTAATTTTAAGACTGATTACATTAGCAGCTGTTATTAATTCTTCTACACTTTCTGTGAGGAATTTCTGGGTTCTGCTTAAGATAACATCATCATCTGCATATGCTAAAAGTTGTACAGTTCTATTAAATATCGTACCTCTAGGATTTATTTTGACGGCTCTCATTACTTTTTCCAAGCATATATTAAATAGTTGTGTGGATAGTGAATCACCCTGACGAAGACCAGTCATAGTTTCGAAACTTTCTGATAGCATGTTTTGTACTTTAACTTTGTTTGTTGTGTTTTTTAAAGTCATTTTGACTAGCCTTTGCAATTTACTTGGGAAACCAAATTCTATCATTATTTGTAGGAGTTGTTTCCTATTAACACAGTCATAGGCTTGTTTAAAATCAATATATAACTGATGTATTTCGATATTCTGTTCCCATGTTTTCTCTAAAATTGTTCTAAGTGTGTAGATTTGATCAGTGGTAGACCTATATTTCCTAAATCCGCACTGATAATCTCCAAGGCAATCCTCCACATCTGGTTCCAGCCGCCATGATAATACAGTTGTAAATAATTTATATGTTGTATTAAGGAGCGATATTCCATGGTAATTCATACAATTTAGTTTATCACCACTCTTGTAGACAGGGCAAATTATTGCAGTGCTCCATTCCTTTGGTATTATTTCCATCTCCCAAATTTTTTGGCATAGATAATGAATGTGTTTCCACAGCTGTCTGCCTCCAAATTTAATTAGCTCTGCTGTGATCATATCTTCTCCTGGTGCTCGATTTCCCTTCATATTTCTTATTGCTTTCATTATTTCTTGAAATGTTGGTGTTGGTTGTGATTGCTCAGGTCCATAGTAAATCACTTTCTGTTCAGGAGTTCGTTCCTCCTGCTGGGGGTTCAGTAGCACTTCAAAATAGTTTTTCCATGTATTTAACACCTCATTCTCTCCACCTACTAGATCTCCATCTTTATTTCTACAAAAACTTGTTCGTGGGCGGAAACCCTCTTATATTTCTTATTCCTTCATAAAACTTTTGGCTATCATTGTTTCTAAACTTATCCTGCAATTCCTCAAGTTTTTGTTCTTCATATAATTTTTTTTTCTTTTTACAAATATTTTTTGCCAGTTTTCTTGCTTCTTTGTAATTGTAAGAATTACATCGTGTTGCTCTTTGTAGCATTTTTTGCCGTGCTTTATTCCTGTTTTCCAAAGCCATTTTACATTCTTCATTTAACCAGTTGTTTCTTTTATTCCATTTCTGTTTTCCCAATATATTTTGGGATACTTCAATTACGGAATTTTTAATACCTCCCATATTTTTTCAACACTATCCTCTTCCTGATATTCTGGTAGTTCCTTCAGTATATTTTCTACGCTTACTCTATAATCCCTTGCTATAATTCCATTTTTTAATTTCTCAACATCAATTCTTTTAATTCTTTGTCCTTTAGTCCTACCAACTGAGGATATTCGCTGTCGTAATCTCACCACCACCAGGTAGTGGTCACTATCACAATCAGCACCTCTATATGCTCTTACATCTGTGATAGTACTGGTGTATCTACTATCAATTAGTACATGATCTATCTGATTACGTGTAACCCCATCTGGCGATCTCCATGTTTCCAGATGTACCTTCTTGTGAGGGAAGGTTGTACTGCTTATAACCATTTTCTTGGTTGATGCAAAGTCGATTAGATTCCATCCATTTCCATTAGTAATGGTGTGGGGTGTATCCCGCCCTACGAACTGGGTCATCATATGATCATTACCTATTTTTGCATTGAAATCACCCATAATGAGTTTAATGTCATGTTTTGGACATTTTAAGTACAAATTACTTAACTGACAATAGAAATTTTCTTTTTCAATATCTTCCTTATCTTCTATAGGTGCATGCACACTAATAACTGTTATGTTAGTAAATTTCCCTTTGATTCTAATAGAGCATAATCTTTCGTTTCCTGGATTAAATTTAGTGATAAGATGTTTAACACTTTTGTGGATTAAAAATCCTGTACCAAATTCTGCCAATCTTTCATGACCACTGTAACATACTGTGTAATCGCCTGAGTCCAGCATTCCTTTCCCTGTCCATCTCATTTCTTGTAAAGCAGCTATCGAAATTTTATATTTAGCTAATTCCTCTTTCAAGATTGCCAATGCACTCGGTTTAAACAAGCTCCTCACATTCCAAGTTCCCAGAATCATATCCTTTTTCCGTTTAATATGTTGTCTTCCAAAAACAGTCCGGCATTTTTCTTCGAGTTTCTGAACAGTATTTTTTTTTCTGGAGAAGGGTTGTTAGCCCATCGTCCAACCCCCAACCTGGAGGACCGGGATTTTGTACAGGATTTACTCCCCCGCGTTTTTCAGCTACCACCAGCTACAAAGAAATGGAAGAAGATAAGGGGGGACAGTGAAGAATATGGTTAGAATAGAAGAGTAAGATAGAAACGACTCCCTAGCCCTCGCAACCTAATAGCGTCGGGGTCAGAAACACAAGAGTTGGCTGATACGAAGATTAGCCTGCAGGATAGAAAACAGAAGTGTGCCACAAGTAAATGGAAGCAATGACACACGAAGTTAGTGGGGATGACAGGATGTTTAGGGGAGGGACAGCGGACAGCGGCTCCGATTTGTCGCCTTCTACAACAGGGGGAGGTCCCGTGGTGCTATTCTACTAAAACCCCCGACACCACACGGGGTATATTTCTACCTAAGTACCTTATATTTCCATTACTTTATATTGCATACTATTGCAGTGCCTATTTTTGGACAACCATGCGATTAATAGTGTTACAGAGTTCCACATTCTGCCATCTCGTGCTATTTTATTCAAATGAAACGTAAAACAATTTGTTACATTTGAATAAAATAGCATGACACAATAAAGATAAAATAGCAAAATAGCAGAATCGAACTCCATAACACTTTTAATTATCCAATACTTCAAAAATCAAATAGGACTGCAAAAGTACACAATATTATAAGTGACGACCGGACTCTCAATTAGTAAATTATTCCATTATTTTACTCATTAAAGTAATACAAATTTTTCATACTCTAATTTTAAAATAAATCAACTAAGTACGTTATAATTTTACATAATCACAGAACAAATCTATTTGTTTTGAACACTAATAAAAAGATATCAAAAAAATAGTTTCTACATTTGATTATTATGCATATTTAATGCAAAACTTTGGCAAAATAATAATTAAACAAACCAAACAAATTTCTCTAATGATACATTAAATGAAAAATCATATCAACCTATTAAAATAAACCTGACTATATAAAACCAATGATTTTGTGCAAAAATGAAATGTATCTTTTATCCAAAATAGTAGATATCTTTTTAATTTTTAATGAATGTTGTTAAATTATAATGATTGATACTGGAAAAACATTTCATTTCAGAGAAAGATAATGGGAAATCTTAGCATTTGCTTTTAGAAATAATCTGATGAACCATAACACAAGTTATTTCTTTCTACAAGAATATATTTAATATAACTATACAAAAAGTACACTGATGAAAAAACTTTTTAATCATGATTAGGGCCGAACACTTCTCCTGTATCAACACTGTAATATTTTAATCAGTCTACTCAACTCCGAAGTGACCATGCTTTTCTCCCATTCTTCTTCTATTCCAAACACTGCTTTGGCAAGCAGGATCCATACATGTGCACTCTGAACTGGGTAGTGGCAATTAAGTGAATGGTACACTTTGAAGGCAACCTCAATTGCCCTTGAAGGGGACTCCACTCGAATTGGTCTATCATCAATAATAACGTAACTAGAAGATATATTCTTCAAAGACTCTCCCACAATTAGGGGAAAAGGCTGAAGTTATGTTCCCCTGTACTGTGCAGATTTACGCATTCCTTCCAATGTCTTCTGTAGGTCACTAATAATCTGAAATAGGTGATTTAGTATGATAAATTTGGTAGTACACTATACAATGAAGTTGCATACTTCTACTAATTACCTTCAAATGGACAAGAAACCCTTCCTAAATTTCTGCCCGTGGCACGCCATGCCTTTATGCCTAAAATTCTGACAGGAACAATCGCAAATAGTTTGGGTATCTCATAGATTAGTGCAGTTTCACAATCTGAAAAATGTTGACTTTGTAATTCTTCTTCCAAATTTCAAAAGTGTACATTTGCCTAAGTTGATGACTTACCTAGACTGTCTTCTTTAACATCTACCCTAACCAATTCCGCTTTTAGCTTCTCAGAAAATACAGGCCACTTAGTGGACCAATTATGTTGAGCCTCCTTAAATAGCACCGCAAAATCTATTTCAAGCTGCAAAAATCCAAACGAATTAGTACAGCATCATTACGGAACTTGTCACATCTTTTTATAGAAGAATAAATACCAAAAGGTGGCCTCCTGGTTGCTTTAAAATTGGGTATCTGTTGATATACTCTGCAACCTTACTTTCTGTCCCACTGTCCTCACGCAATTGCCTCTGCCTAATTAAACTGGTACTTTCCCAGCAAGCTTTGAGCTCTTCCCATGGCTCTAAATGAGTCCTAAGAAAATCTAGTTTTCTTTGAACATCAAAATCTAGAAAAGATACCAAACACCTTTACATTATCTAACAGCAATGGTTATCACTGAAAGTAACAATGTTTCCTCCCACCTTCTTGTGATTCTAGTTGAGATGGAAAAGTAGGAAGAGATGGAGAACTGTATACACCGAAGAGGGTGATGAAGAGGCAAAAAAACTAAGGCAATTTCTTAATTCTGTCTTCCTGAGAGTTTTGTTTAAATTCGTATATGCATCATACAGCTTCCCTGAAGCTGTACGACCCTTCCCCCTCACACTTGATGGATGGGATGTAGTAAGTCTCCTGCACAGAGTAGGTTACAAGAGACAGTATTTTCCTTCAAATCCATTAACAACAACAACAACAACTGAACTTACTTGAAATTCACCAGAAAAACATTGAACTATCAAATTTGCCAGTTCTAAAAACCTCGGTTTGGAGATTCTGCAAGAAAAAAATATTCCAGTTTCAATGAATTTCCTAATGCATATTTTTAAAATGCTTCCTTCCTTTCTTACCACTTCAAAACCATACTTAATAATAATAATAATAATAATAATAATAATAATAATAATAATAATAATAATAATAAATTTATAACTAATTTAATTAACAATCACTTTACTAAAACCAATTGAGGAAAAAAGCTGTAAGACTTATAAATGCATATTTTCAACATTCTTACAATGTATTTGTATTGGCTCCATATTCTGCATAAATAACAAGCTCAGCTAGCTTGCAACGAGAGCTGTTATCCAAGCCACGTTTACCATGAAGAGCGATAACAGACTTCCCAATTGCAGTCTTTTCCAAAACTTCATGTATATACTAAAACAGAAAACAAAGTAATATTTTTGTATTCAGACTATTGTGCTCTAAAATTCATTACTTACATTTTTTTTTTGCTGGTTGATTGTAATCTTTGGGTTCAGTTTCTTTATTTGATCTTATCTTGTTCAGATGAATCTCAGGACACTCTGAATTTTCTTCCTCAAATTCCCTCTGGTCAATAGTAGGCCTACTAGAAATTTGTGTCTGAAATTCACTTTCTTGAGATTCAATTTCTGGCTGCCAAGAAATTGGCAGGATATATTCTCCTTCAGAAGGAAGACTGAAGGATGTATTAATTTCCTACATCAAATAAAATGAGAAATTAGTTTGAAAAATCAACAAGAATCAGTGATAAAATGCTACATACCTAAAAAAAATTAAATAAATGAATGAATTAATTGCAGCCACATTAATAGCCCAGAATGAAAAAACCCTTCACTGACCTCATTTAACGATTCCAATCCTTCCCTTAATATTAATGCATCCCTGACAGTGGGGACAATGGTGGAAATAGAATCAGGATATTTTTTAAGAAGTAGAAGTGCATCATAATCCATATTATTCTCAGCAAACCGGAAGAAGTTTAAAATTATATGATCAGGATTGGAAAAGAATCTAAACTTTCTGTACAAAAAAATAACTAACATAAAAATTCTTATGCATAAACTTATTTTGTTTACACATTGGAACAATAATGCAATTATCATAAAATAATGCTTTTATTTACTTTGTAATTTCCAATGTAAACTAAATTTTTTAAGATTTTACTTATTAAAATGATAATTTTTCATATATTAATTTTCAAATAAAACAACTATACAAATTACAACTTTGCATCATTGCTTCACAAATCTACTCCTTGTTTCAAACACTAATAGAAGTTAAAAGAATAATTTCATTTAGATCTGTGCGCTCATTACAGTCTGGTGATTTGAATCTTCTGGGAAATCAATTGAACAAAGAAGTGTTTCTTTTATTTTGCATTTTTGGTCAAATCAATTTTTGGAGTCAAAATCCTATCACCGACCAACCCATCCCAGCTTCCTAAATAAAATGACCTATTGAACAATACATTAAAACGGACTACTTAATCAATCTTTTAAACCAACTCTGATTATGAAATTGGAGGTGTGGGGAAAAATGAAATGTAAATTATATGAAAAATAGTCGCTATCAATTATTTTACAATTGAGAGAGATTGGAATCATGCAAATGAGAAAAGTAGCACTATAAGCTCACCAAAAAAAAAAAAAAGAAAGGAAGCCTGAAAATACATCTGACAGGGATGCCCATTATATACTTTTACAATGTGGGCAAGAAAGGAAAGGTTAAAAAAACGTGCGCATTGTTATTTCAATAACAATTTAACGTGATCTTTCTTAAATAAACAAGTTTCAGAAACGGAACATTTAAACAAAGTATATTCTTTGTAATACACATTACACAGTAATAGTATTTATTCTTACCAGCAAACTTTTCTATTAGATGAGAAAGCCTCATTTTCTTCAGTGCTTCTTTACACTTCGTGTCCATTCTCACGAATTCACACGCAGAGCACTTCCACATTCTATTCACCAATTCTCATAAAGCACTTTGTCGATCCAGATTTTCACTGCCAGACCACATAGAGACAGACCTCACACCTCCAGCACACCTTACACTTTGTCTATGCCAATTCGCACCAGATTCGCACTCTGCCCGACCGCACAAAGAAAGACTTGTATATGAATATGCGGGAATCCCCGCGATTCCTTGAATAGGAATCCCGCCAAGAAGTTTGGCCAACATTACCATACTAAAAGTCTTATATCCCATGCCCTCAGCATTCACAAATGCGCTCTGGCGGAAACCATTTAGAAAGGTAATGAGAATTAAACGGTGGTTGTAAGATCCACGCATTTTCCAACGGTCGTCGGTTGGTTAGCTTTATCAATACACCTTGGGCATGTCATCCTTGATGATTATTGTCACAATGTCTAAATCGATTGTCACAACTGGAAGACACGCAACCATAGGTTAACGGTTGAGAGAGCGGTGGTGATTTTTTTCAGTGTGTGCACACTAAGATACGCGCTTTTAGTTAGAGCTGGAAAAAGTTAAATAATTACAGGCCCGTTTTAGTGTAGTGTAAATTCTTGAAAGTCACGTCAAAGAATGGATTCCAGCAGACCACAGGAATCTCAAGTTTATGAAGAACCAGATTCAACTACTCCTGATTTTGTTTATCGAACCAGTTATGAAACTGACGCAGATGAATTTTCAACTTTTATAAGCGTTCTGCGAAGGAAATTAAGAAGAGAGGAAATGACAATAACACCATCAGAAAAATGCTCTTTAAATACTCCTATCTGTTATTCAGATTTTATGAAGAAAGTAATAAGTGCAAGAAAGAATTCAGAAGATACCCATGACAACATGAATAGAAACCTTTTGAGGCCAATTCAAAATGCCTATGGAATTGCTGCTGTATTAGCTGTGCTGATGATAATCGTTATTGAAATATACTTTTTGTTTCAGTAATGGATAAACGCCCTTAAAGACAATACTAAATAGTAATATTTTATTGGTTAACATACGTTTGAAATGTGTTATTTTATGTCATTCAAATCTGCAGTGTAAAGGGTGTAGAAAAGACTAAGAAGGAAATCAACTTGGCAGAGTAATGTTTTAACTATTATTTAGATCAACTTTGAATGTTTAATTGGAATTTATTGTAATTTTTATTTAGAATTTTGTTTTATTTTTTTTAAACTTATGTTTGGAAAGTTTGATGTCTATTAAATCTGCAAAGTTAAGTGAGCAGAATATTTAAGAAGTAAGGTTTTAACTAATATTTAATTCAATTTTTTAATGACACAATTTTGTGAAGTTATTATAATCTTTATTTAAAATTTTGTTTAACTGTTAAACATGTTTTGGATATGTTATTTTGTATCAATCACATCTGCAGCATAAAATTAGTAGAAAGTTAAAGGAATTGATCAACCTAGTTGAGACTAATACTTTAGGTCAATTTGTGAAGACGTTTGATAAAGTAATTTTAATTTTTTGTATTTAAAAGTAATATTTTATTGATTAACCTATGATTTGAAAATGTTATTTTTTGATTCTAAATTACACATGATAAAAAGGAGTGGGAAAATTTAAGAAAATGATCCCTCTTATTGTATTATGTTTTCACAAGTACTGCAAGTTAATTTTTTAAATTTATGCCTTGAGAAAGTTATTAAATTTTTTATTTAAATTTCTATCATTTTATTGGTAAACGTATGATGCGATGTTTTACTCTGAAATATGGAGAATACTGGGAACAAGATAATTTAATAAAGTGGATCATTTGATTGAATGATATTTTCAAAAAAGATGTTAGTTAATTTTTGAAATCAATACTTTGATCAAGTCATTATAATTTTTTATTCAAATTTTGTTTTACTTGTTATGGTTTTTTTATTTTTTGATGCCTAAAAGTGCTGCACAAAGTTAGTCAAAAAATGTAAGAAAGTGAACAACCTGGTTGAGTAATGTTTTAACTACTATTTAAGTCAATTTTTTAATAATATAATTCGCTGAAGTTTTTGTAAATTTTATTTCTATTAATTATTATAATCTTTATTTAAAATTTTGTTTTACTGTTTAACATATGTTTTGAATGTATTTTTTGGATCGGTCATATCTGCACCATGAAATAAGTGTAAAGTTTAAGGAAGTGATCAACCTGATTGAGAAATGTTTTAACTAATTAACTTAACCTTTAACTTAACCTTTAACTCAATTTTTGAAAGATGTTTTGATAAAACAATTTTAATTTTCATATCTAAAGTGTATTGTTTAACACACAATTTGAAAATGTTATTTTTTGACTGAGTTATACAAGATAAAAAGGAATGAGACAATTAAAAAAAGAAACCATCTAATTGATTGTTGTTTTAAAAAAATTCTGTAAGTTAAATGTTAAAATTAATGCTTTGAGAATGTTATTAAATTTTTTGTTTAAATTTTGGAAATTTTATTGTTTACCAATAGATTAACAATAAGATTGTAACGTTTGTTTCTTTTATCTTGTAACTCCCAAATCTGCAGAATATAGTGAGTATGAAAATTGAAGGATGTGAATAATCTTAATAAGTGATGTTTTATTAGAAACTGTAAGTCAGTTTTTAGAAAAATGTTTTGTGGTATGTTTTTTCAAATTTACTATTTCCTTGTATTTTCTACTTCTTCAGTTGATTTCTTTAATTATTGTGGTTGCAAATTTTTTTAAAATATTTTGATAATTACATGGAGCATTTTATGCATTAATGTTACCTTTATGTACCGACATACATGAATCACTTCAGATAGATTTTATGTGTAAATAATAAAATATTTTATGTGAACATCTTTGTTTACTTTTTTCAACTACTTATTTCACTTCATCAACATCTTATACTTTACAAAAATAGCTATGTATTTGATATTTAAAAAATAGTGTTGTTTTATATCATAATTTTATGGTGATTTCTTTTTGGGTGTGATTTATAATTTACTTTATGATAAATAACATTCACTCTACTTTAATTACATACTGTACAGAATGCTGTATATTGTAAATGTTCTGTTAATGTATGTTTTACATACTGTAAAAATATGCCAAAAGCTTCCATGGACATTTTGTATTATTTGGTGCGGTAACTGCTGTTTGATAGAAATTTGATTAATTGAAGGAGGGATAAAAATAACAATGTGGATAAAAGCAAAGATCACTCAGCATTGAGATGGAATCATAATAATTATTTACTTGCTAACGTTTTCTTACAAGAAACGTGACCTTCTATTGTACAAACTTTAGACAATTAACAAGAGGAAGCGTTTTAGTATAAAAACAGACTACTGTAAAATTGATCCTGCATAACTTTAAATCCTTAATGTGCATTTATTTGTCTATCTTCTGACCCTCTTCTTCCAACCTTTAGATTATTTTCATATTCCTCCACCTCATATCCTTCTTCTCCTGCTCCTCATTCTCCTTCTTCTTTTCTTCTTCTCCATCAGCTCCTCTTCCTTATCTTTCTTTGTCTTCTTCATCTTTTCTCCTTTTTCTTCTTTGTCCTCTTCTCCCTCTTCTTCTTCTTATGAATAAGCCCAATTGAGATTACATAAAGAATTCTCATAAAGTATGTTTCTTAGCCTTTTGTTGTGCCCATATTTCTTTCTTCCTATGGCTGTGCACCTTTTTTCTCTTTTCGGTCCCAGCTTTTCCTTCTCTACATTTTGGTACTTCTTCCAAATCAATCTGCCATGACTGCACTTCAGATTTAATGTATTCCTATTTTGAATGTCTTATGAGATCCCTGATAATTAAGGTCCTTTTTAATTTGGGTGTGATTTTATAGTATCAGTTGCTGCTGTACTTCTATTCTCATAAAATTCAACTATTTGATTGGTAAGAGGATTAGGATTCACTTTTTTAATGTGTGAGAAATAATAATAATAATAATAATAATAATAATAATAATAATAATAATAATGATAATAATGATAATAATAATAATAATAATAATAATAATAATAATAATAATAATAATAATAATAATAATAATAATAATAATAATAATAATAATAATAATAACAAATATTTTATTTTTTATTTTTAAGTTTTTTGTATTTATTTATTCCCATGAGGTTTGGTGCACATTGTCATAGGGTTCCTGTTACAAAAACAATATTACATAAAAACATATAGAGTTACAATTAATTACAATTTGTTATTATCTTCATAACAGTTACAAATTAATTTACTCATAATTTGAGTTGTGGCATATAGCAGCCAAAAAATGAAGAATATTGTTTCTTAGACTTATTTGGTAGAAGAAAAATATAGAAACCTTTTTCTTTCTGAAATGAAATTCTGAAAAAATAATTGATGAACAGAATTTAATATACAGTAATATATCACTTTATTTGCCTGATTCATCTTGTAGAACCTTTTCAGAGACTTTTTAAAGTCCTTCAATTTACTGCATGCAGTGATATCGCAATAAGGCTTGTTGTATAACTTTGGAACTATGCATTTTCAAGATTTTTCTCCATAATTGTTTAAAGATTATCGTACGATATATTGATGTTTTCAACTTAAGTATCTATGTTGATTTGGTATTTTGTATTTTTGGACTTTAAAGTTGTTTATAATATGCCAGTATTTGTACAGATCATTTGGAGTTAATATTTCAAAGTTTTGAAAATATCTGCTTTGGAAAATTCTCTATTGTTTGTTATTAGTTTTAAAATTTGTAAAACATTTATTGCCTTTAAGTGCACATTACTTGTTCCACCCCATACTTGTACTCCGTACCTTAAGACCGTCTCAGCAAGTGCTTTGCTCACTATTTTCAGAACATCTGAATTTATGTTCTGTTTCATAGCATATATTGCTTCTAGCAGTTTTTTGTTTTTATTGGAAACTGCTTCAATATGTTCATTAAATTTCATGTGGGTATTAAAAATAACACCCTAAATATCTATATTCCTTAACAAAATCCAATATCTCACAATTACAGTTTTTGGCTGTTCTGTCATTTAAACACATCCTATTGGGCATACTAAATTTTTCAGTGTACATTTTGCATAAGGGGTGTCTTAATGTACATGATTTTTGCTTTTTTAACAATTTACAAAAAAATTGTTGTCAATTGACCATTTAGCTAAATTATTGAGTTGTGTTCTGTCCGTCTGTCAGTCTGTCTGTGCGTCTGTCTATCCGTCTGTCGTATGTGAACAAATCTAGCTGTTCTCTCTCACTGTGCTCGGGCTGCGCACCGAACAATCACGGCCACTCTCGACCCGGCGTAGCGCCGCCTTGCTGCGGCCCGGGGATACGCGTGGCGGTGAGTCTCCCTTGCCACCACCAACGCGCCTCGAACTAGACAAAGATGAGATATGTTTTACGTTTAAAAAATTACTGTTTGAATCACTTTTCAGTCCAGGTCAGGAAAAAGCTCCAAAAATGTTACGTTCGTTTTGGGTTTTAAAAGAAAATATTTCCTTTGCAGAAGGAGTTGTACAATAATAGGTTCATTATTCCACCAACATTACAAGAAATTATATTAAAAAAAATATACAAAGGACATTTCAGCGTATGTAAGTATAGAGTTCGAGCACAGCAAGCGGTTTAGTGGAATGACTTAAGTACACAAAGAATAGGGCAACATTTTGTCCAAAATGCATAGGATGTAAATCAAATCCGAAAGAAAAATTGCTTTCAGGAGAATTTCCGGGCCACCCCTGGCATAAGGAAGCTTGAGACCTTTTTAAAAGTGATTCATGTTTTTTTTATAATAACTGATTACTTGACATATTTTCAACTACGTCATTTAAAGCAAATGTCAAAGAAAGAAATCATATGCCTTTGACAGGAAACCTTTGCTAGGTTTGTTTTTTTGGAAATAGTCAAAAGTGATAACAGGACCCAATTTATAATGTAATTTGGTAAATTAGCAAAAAATTATGGGTTTTAGCATGTCACGAACTCTCCATATTATCAGCAGATTAACAGGGAAGCCTAAATCGATCTAACAATAGCAAAAAATATTGTAACAAATCAAAAGATATTAATTTAGGGTTACATGCGTATAGATCGACTCCACTTGAGAAAGGTTATATCCCAGCTGAATTGATGTTCTCTAGAAAAGATAAAACTTTCATTCCTATGTTCCCCACTAAATTAGAGGGATTTTGAAGAAATCAAGAAGAACAATTGTAAAGAGAAAAGGAAATAAAAGACAAACAAAAAGAAAACTACAACCACAGACACCGTACCAGACACTTCCCTCTGCTTCAGATTGAAGACAGAATTTGGGTAATAAGTATGCGTAAATTCGAAACAGTGGCAGAGCGCAGTGACAACCCTTAATTCTTGTAATATTAACGGGGGGGGGAGATTACACAGAAGGAATCGTTGCAACGTCATACCAGTGGCGAATCCTGAACATTAGTTTAAGAATACCACACTTTATGGAAGCTACCTCTCCCGCTGTCTTCTATTTTGAGCTTTTCTGAAATCCCAATACTATGAAATTCCATCCTCAATAATTGTTATATAAGACAATTACACAAATCCCTAACTTCTGGATCATTAACACACTCCATTTTTGCAAAAAAATTGAGAGAAGCGTAAGTCACGAACGACCAAAGAAGGCACCGCAATATTTTGCGGTGCCTACCGACCGTCCAGACGAGAATCCTCCCCTCTCTCCGAATTTGAAACACAAGGAGCCCTAAATTATCGCGGTTGGGATGCTGTTCCTTCCCTTGCGCTAGAGAATTCTCTGGACAGCATTAAGAAATGTTCTTCATGCGCTTCATAGCGCTTACGGATACGGAAGACTGCCTATCGGTAGCAAAACAGACTTATTTTTTTCGCATCTATTTTAAAGCTTTGAAAATCTCAATAGTTTTTAGAGGACTACCAAACTTAGGAATCATTTATTATACACTTCGAATTACGAGGTATACCGGCGGTATATGCGGTGCATCGGAGAATTTGCCACTTCCTCATTCATGCGCCTAGTAAATAACTGGCAAGAGAGAGCCCATTCACCAGCAGGAGCTGGGCTTGGTTTGGTGTTTTGAGGAAAAAATAACAAATGATGAGGGTGCTTCTGTAGCGCTATCCAAAATTAATTCCAACAATGCCGATGTAGAAAAACGGTTTGTTAACCTTAGCGGTAGCGACAATTAGATTAATGTAAACGATAACGATAAATCTGATGATATAGCCGAATAAGGCCGTGAAAAGCACCGCCAAATCAAATCGATAATCGCTATTATCATATTAAAGAAAATGAAAAATGACGTAGATTCACAAAAATTCAGCCTCCTGGATACAACGAGAAACGTAATTTGCATGTTTCATTTTTTCTGTTTCAATTGCGTGTATCGGGCTGAAGCAAATTGCAGAAACGGGGAAACATAGATCAATTTGAAGATATTTTTTTCATTGAATTTTGACACCAAATTCATATAGAAAAAATAAATAAATTTTTTAAATTCATTTTCGACGTGATAACGTTGGAGTACTGTCTCACTTTCTCCCCCTAAAATGCGTATTATAACATTCTATAACATATTTTTTTCAGATTTTTAGTTCATTACTCGGTTTTAGGTATATTCATCATTTATGTTTATAATATAATCCAAATTACTTAGTTGTAGATTTATTAATCATTGCCTAGTAGACAATTATCGACAATTAATCATTGTCACTTTCTTCAATAACTGGGATCACGCATTTCTTTGTAAAGAGCCTACTCAAAAGTTCTGTTTTTTTTTTTTTACATTTCTATTTAAAAATACTTGTTTAAAATTTGCTTCAAGTCACGAGCGTGTGCCAAATGTGTTCGAATGTTCGCAGCTATGTGGGAGCAGCATCCCAGGGTGCCACTTCCGTTCGCACGTTGACAATATCGTTTCCCTCCCGATATTCCATGGTGGAAAGAGATGGGTAGACTCCTCCGGTGCTCCGATTTTTGCTCGTTTTCAGTTTCTGTCAGGAACTATGTGACCACTTTGTTTGAAAAGCGAGACCAGACGTTGGCTGCCGTTCTTCATGTAATGTCAGAAGTGTTGAAAAACATTTTTTAAGTGTCATAAATGGACAAATTTCAACGGTGACCGACCAAAAATAAGATGATTAAGGGTTATTGAAATAAAAGATGTAATATTTAATAAAAGTGCTTATGTGTTTCTGTTTCAATGACTTGTACCCGTGATAAGTTTGGTATTTAAAGTTCACGCTAATATTATGACGTACCTGAAGCTCATTGGCTGAAGTCGGATGCGCAAGAGGCCACCCATCTCCTTCCTCCAAGGTTATTCCGACTGAGTTTGATACATAATCCAAGTAACACCTATAAGATTTCGAGTTCATATATCATGCTTAAATCTGTGTTTAAATATGGTTTAAAACGTTTTTCCTCATCATATGTAGACGCGAATTTTAAATTTTTAATATGAAAAAAAAGTCTTCAAAAACGTCTTTTAGTCCGTCTCTGAACAACGCTAGCAGTTAAACCTTTTAGACGATTTTTTTCGAAAATTTATGTTCCACAATCGAGGTGCTTGATGTTGCGACCTCTTGAATTTGAAATCGATATTTTAATTTAGGGGGATACTTTACATGAAGCACCTGGGACATTTTCCATATTAAAAAAATGGCTCCATCGTTATTTGTTAAATTTTGTTGCTGGATAGCGTGAAGAACGTTTAAGATAATGGTGCAGATCTCATGTTCGTTGAAAACTCTGATTTTTTGAAAATTGCAAAAGTTTAAAAATTTTTCGGAGTCTTACTACAACTAAAATATTAAAGGCAGAGACTTTTTCCTTAACGAAATCTGCTCCTTAAAGATAGATTTTGAAATAAAGTCTGTTATGATTTTTTGAAAATTTGAGTACTTTTGGCATAATTTTGGGTGAAAGTACGGGCCCTTACACACACACACACACTTACACTAACATGCACTACACTATCACATATTCCGGGAAACCGGTCGGGAGCTTAGAGCTTGTCCCGGCTGGGGCGGTGCCCCGCTGGTGGGAGAGTCCTGGTTAGGCGGAAACCCCACAAGCCGACAGTAGGTCGGCGCCGGATCTCGCCATTCAGCGGGGAAAGCTCACCGCTATCTCTCGAGAAAAAACATGCATTACACTAACGAAACTAATGACCAAAGCAGTTCACGCGCCCGGAAACACGAAAAAATCAATCAATCAATCAATCAACATAACTGATCCGAATGGCCAAAGGGAATCATTTCTGCTGGACCATCTAGTAGGACACACACGCTTAAGTAGTGGATCTGCCCGACTTTAAATGAAGTAGTAAATAATCGGAGCCCCGAGATGTCAAATTACAAATTTTGGAAAATATATGTACGTCCTTTTAATTAAAATTCAAGCAGAGTGGTATTGTGAGTGTGATATTTAAACGCCTAAGATCGGTAATGTGTTTGCAATCCTGTAATTGGGCATTATGATTGTTGGATTAAATTTTGAATAAATGAAATAAAATATGATTTTTGGGACTCCATTCTTGGTCCCTCATTACACAACAACACAACAACTCTCCAGTGACTCCATAAAGTCACTGACTAAATCAATCGAAATTGCAGAGCGCATAAGAAAATCATTAAACTATATTAGAAATTTTATAAATACAATGATTATATACATATCTATCATGAGAACTTGAAATATAAATTGGAGAAAAATTGTGTTCATTATGTTGAGGAATAGAGAGTGAGACACCCGACAAAAGACCAGGGGAATCAATCAAAATGCAAATTAATATAATGAAGTAAACGATCATCTATAGCTTTCTTTGACCTACAAGAAGTTTGCTCCGAAAAAACGAGTTCGGCTGCTTCACAAGGACTAGTCCAAGCCCTGCGAAGTGCCCTAAACCCTACCCCTGTCAGTGGCGTGCATTCCAGGTAAGCTAGATATGCTGCGCATATCCTAGAGAAAACATAGTTAAATGTAATTATTATATTCTGAAATCACCACTTACGCCATAGAGAATTAAGTTTGGTTTTTAAAATTCTGCCAACGAAGGGTACACTGGCTCGCGTAGGCGCGCGGTCCTTCATTGAGCATACACCGCTGTTGCTGACGAAGACAGAAAACGATTGAAAGAGACGGAGGTAATAGGCACCGCAACCCGGCCCGAACTGAGCATGGCGTCGTTTACCATCTAAATAATTAGGCAGTTCGCGCATGCGCTCTTGACTTTCTGGAAGCTCCATTTGGTTGTATGCAGCACGCTGGCTAGCGCACTCGGTCCCACTGCCGCGGCTCGCTACTCGGTCCCATTGCCGCGGCACGCCGCACAGGCTGGCTCTGTATTGAGCTAGCAGATGTGTTCGCATGCGTACAAGACGACACATTGGTATAAGCGCCGCCTGCAATGTAATGCCATGGCCTTTTTCTCTTAGATTTATTTGTTCTGTGTGTGTTATTCATACTGTGCATATTATTTCTGAGTGACTGTTATTTCTGTCTGCACTGTCTTTTTGTGCTACATAACCGTATAATACTGTGCTATGGCAGAAGATACATTTATAATTGAGGATATTAAAAAAATATATTCAGTTGTACATTTGTGGAGAAAAGTGAATTATTCGTATAGGAAGGCCTGTTCCAGAATATGTCTTCAGTCAATTCTTTACGCAAAGAAAATGGAAGGGAGCATTTCCACTACTTTAATACCTCAAAATATGAAAACACCAGTTGGTTAATAGGAAACAGGAAACAATTGATTTTGCTGGGCCATGATAAGTGTTTTCCCATGTTCGTTATGTGAGGATTAAAGAACACTATAACAATTTGCACCGTCTCTCCAAAACAATCAAAAAAATGATCGATAAGAGTAATTAGTGTTCACTTATTCAGCGGGTCAGTTTTGCACTGTCAGCATTGGAACTTAAATTGATCAGATGCAATTCAACATAATTACACAGAACGAATATAGTCATATTAAAATACCGGATTGACGCGACAATTTTTTTTTTCCAATGCAGGAATTACCTTTCGGAATGCATCGTAAAAATGAGTTGGTTAGCAAAGGCTGATCGAACTTCTAAATTCGTTTAGTATGTTACGATCTTACAACTATACTTAAAACTTGCCAAAACATTAGGCCCTTCCCACAGAATTCAAAATTATTTGATTTTTGCAATTAGAAATTTCTTCAGTACATCTATTAAAGAAAACATTTCCATGGTCCAGCATATTGCAATTGTTTTAGATGAAATATAAATATAGATAATATAGATAAGGAAAGATAAAACATAGTCATTGCTCAGATTGCTGACGAAGACAGAAAACGATTGAAAGAGACGGAGGTAGTAGGCACCGCAACCCGGCCCGAACTGAGCATGGCGTCGTTTACCATCTAAATAATTAGGCAGTTCGCGCATGCGCTCTTGACTTTGTGGAAGCTCCATTTGGTTGTATGCAGCACGCTGGCTAGCGCACTTGGTCGTATCGTGAGAGAGAGGACAGTGCGAAAGAAGCTTCTTAAGAGTCGTGAGTGTTGCCAAACAAGAACGAATAATAGTGTCTCGTATACGGGATGCAGCGTTGGTTACGTTCCGAAAGATAACGTACGAGTATTTACGACGTGTGAAGCGTTCAAAAGACAAAGGTTGATAATTGACTTTTGGTTCACTCAAATTTTGGGTGCGTATGGGGGAGGACTAACGTTATTCCAGACGACGCAATAATAATAATAATAATAATAATAATAATAATAATAATAATAATAATAATAATAATAATAATAATAATAATAGTAATAATAATAATAATAATAATAATAATAATAGAGTAATGTCTTTTTAATATAATAATTTAATTTAAAACGTAGAGAATTGAATAAGATTTCGTTTTGTCCTCTAAAACAGGCTCCAAATCGCACCCTTGCTATTTATAAAGCTTACCCAGTCGAATTAGTCACCGCACACCCCTGACCCCTATCCTTATTCCTTCCCAATTTTGGCCGCTGGGTAGTGACGCAGGAGCGCGTAGCAGAAGACGTGTACGCGGAGACGCTACCTGGCGGTCCTCTTGACATCTGACTGCGACGTCACGTGACATGACGCATAAAGTTAATGAAGAATTGCTACCCAGTACACAAAATTAATGGAGCATTCCCAAGCACAAAGCGCTCAACGAACCTTAAGGGGCTTGGAGACACGTTGCGTCAAATTGTAGACGCAACAAATCTATTTAAAAAAAGTATTACAACAGTCTATTGTAAAGAACAAATCGCTTTCAGAAGGGACCTTTGGAGTATGTTTAGTTAGACCCATCGTCCAAGTGGTCTCCAGGCTATTTGGTATAGTTTTCGGGTTTCCATAATTATTCTAACGCTTTTATATTATTCCACGTTCAAAAGATTCGACAATGTATATCAGTCTTAACTCTACCGTAGGCGATATCCCACTTTTAGGCCAAGATATTTCAAAATCAATGTATTTTATTACTAGTAATTAACTTTTTAGTATTTTGAACAGAATATCACAATTCCCTTGCGGTTCTAAAGAAGGTTGTTAAAATTCTATGCGTTTAATTGTTTCCCCACTCTCCAAAGCCGCGATTTAACACTAGCCCGCTATCGTACTTTCAACTGTCATTGTTTCTCTGGCGGTCGTTACAAGAGTTAATCGAACGGGAGTAGGCGTACGATTTAATATTGTACCAGCAGAAAATTATTCGAAGAAACGTGATTTATGCTATATTTCTGACTACTTTATTCTTCCGCGTGTATAATAAGTTTTATGTATTGCATATTATAGGTGATATATCGTATATCACAGGTGATAAAACGTATATCTAAGTTTATATCATAAGTTGATTTACATTGATAAGTACATTCGTTATATTTGTTAATCAGATTGTTACTTCGGTTATTTTATTAAATATTCTTCTTTTAATAAAATAATGGCAACGTATTTTGAATATATTACTTATACATCAGCTCCTTCGCTAACTACTGATTCAAGTTCCATCACAAAAAAGGGTAAGTATTAACTATAGAGATAACTGTAATATTCCAAAACCTGTATTTCTTATGTAAGAGATATCATGAGAAACTTTGATTTTAGTAAAATATAATAAGAGAAAATCATTCCACACTCAAATTTCAATTTACCCAAGAAATATCATGCTTTGTCAATTGCAGTGACACTGTATTTCAGTGATGTTGACAAATTTCAGAAATTCTTTCTAAATTTTCATCATAATATTCATATACAGAATTTGTTTCAATTGTTTCAAAACCTTAATCAAAATGTGATTCATTTACTCATTCACGAATATATAAGATTTTAGTGTGTCATTATTTTTGCAGATGATCCTACAGAATGTTTCAAAGATATTGTTTTATCTTCCCGGACCACAGATATATACAACATGTATATAAAGGAAAAGAAAAACTCAAATTCACATGAAGGCAATATAGTCCAATCATGCACTCCTTTAATCCAGGATGTAGCTTCTCTTTCTGTTACTAGTTTAAACTTTAATGAAATGTACAGTACTCTGCCAGATAGTTATAAACAAACACTGCAAGATTCTTCTTATGAATCTCAAGAATCTTCTGATGAATCTCGAGGTTATTCTTCCTATGAATCTCAAGAGTCTTCTTCTAATGAATCCCAAGATTCTTCATCTGACATGTCCTGTAAGTTAATGTCTTGAATTTATATTATCACAGAATATTATTACATTTTCTGAGGCATTTTGTCAATACGCGTAGTTAACTTACTCTTAAAGAATGAGTGCTCTGTAGGAAAATTTTTAATGTGAATTTACAGGTGATAATACCACTTACATAAGTGAAGAAGAATAAATAAAACAATTTATAGATTGAGGTTCATTTGAGGCATTAATATTACATTGAATCGTGTATCATAATTAGAGATAGTCAAACATCTGGAACATATGGTATAATATAATTTATTTCATTATGGACCTTTTCTGTACAGTAAAAATCATTTGTAATTGGTAAAATTTTTAAATAAATTTTTATGTAAAGAGAAATTTCATAATGAAATAAATTATTTTACACCATACATGAAAGATATTGAATGTCTATAATTAAAATGCTTCATTCCATTAAATGTATGTGCTTACAGATGCTCAGTAGAAAACTTTTATTAATATTCTAACTTACATAACTTAGAAAGACTTAGAATTGTTATTCTTTAATATGTTATTATTTTCAATTAACAATGAATTAGTTACATTAAAAGTTTATTAAAATATTTTTTATTTTTCATTTAGGTGACAGAGTCACACACCAAAAGACTGTCAAACACAGAAGATTGTGCTGTTTAAAAAGGTTGAAACTAAGACGTAAAATCAAGATGACTTATTGTTTTGAACCTTTATTCTCTGATTCAAACTTTCAGTGACATATTTTTGGAAATTCATTGAAAAAAGTGTGAAAGTAAATTGTAATAAAAAATTCCAATCATTAATTTATAACTTGACAATGTTAATCCAGTTATTAATTGTAAAAAGGAAAAATTAATGTCAATAATTGTGAAAAGAGAATTGATTAGAGGAAATTTGACATTGATAATTTTTTCTAGAATCATATGATCTCTTCAGAGATTTTTTAATAATGATAACATTAGATAAATGTATATAAAATTATGAATATGTTTACTATTAGGCTAAGTGATATTAAGTTATATTTTCTGTAAAATGTGTAAATTGAAGAGAAATAGATATTAGCTTGTAATTGTTTCTCGAACCTTATGAAATCAGAAGTGATTTTATACTAAAGATATCATGTAGATGAAAGTAAATAGTGGCAAGTTATGTTTTGTATTAAGCTACATATACTGTAATGTGAAGCCTTAAAATTATAATAGATTACAATTGTCAATGGTGAGAAGTGCAATATTCTTTAAAATAATTTGATATTGATTGGACAGCACCCAACACCATGTTTAGTGAAGGAATTGCATTGCGATGAAAAGTCTAAGAAATTTTTGTAATATATCAAAAAACAAGATAACATTCCAATGACAAAAGTATGTCTGCTAAGTCCTATTATTCTTTGACAATGAAGTCAGGACAAGCTGAATTCACAATAGTGTCAGAAGTTCAAGAACAAGATATACATTCCATTAATTGCAGACACGTCAGTTATCTAAAGACAAGCTAAATTATGTAAATTGTGTTTCTATTTTAAAAGCTGTCAGCATCACAGGCCCACATAAAAAGACAGCAATTTGTTATTTAATTCCCTTGCATTGCATGAGTTCAATTTTGAGTGAGATGTTGAAAGCATTTAATATTTTTTGTACTATGATTGAAAATATATTTGCATTAATTTTGACATTTTGTTTCATTTCCAATTGTCCCACTATTGTGTATGAGTTTTTGATGGAGTAATTAACATTGCTTTCACTCACCCCATAAAGTGGGGTAAATTACTAACTCAATATCCTTTAAATGTGAAGTTATAGCTATTACTTCCTGATTAAGACATTCAATATTGTTAAAAGTGAAGCTTTCAATACGGTCTCAACATAATATTTTTATTTTATACGTTCCACATGCTCCAGTGAACCCTATGTTACTGCTCAAGTCAAAAATTACTAATTCTTGATTTACCCAGATAATGTTCAGAATGCTTAATGAGGCAATGATGGAATGCAAAAATGGATTTAAAATACATTCAAATATTTGCCAAAACTTTCATCAACTACCAAATTTTAGTTTCCTTACCAGTTTGTATCAGATATTATAATTCATATAATCAATTACATTTCTACTTAATTTCTTAGACAGAATGGAAAAGTATAGGGATATTTGAGAAGTCCAATTTCAATAAAACTAAATGAAAGTTCATAATATTTAATTAAAATTACAAATTCAAAACTGACCAACTTATTAAATGTTTGAATTATTAAAGTACTCTTTCTGTGTTTATTTACAGTAATGTATCTGGAAAAAGCTTTTATTCGTAAGGTAGTGTACTCTCAAAATATTTTTTGCAGTAGTGTTAAGTCCCACAAATCTTCACAATAAATTGCAGTCTTCATAGATTACCCAAAGAAATAGTTTACATAATTAAATATAAAATATTCATAATATTTTCAAAATTTGTGATAATTTTAGAGCTTGGAAAATCTGCTACATTTTTAATTAAACACGAATGGAATTGGGAAAAGTATTATAATGTTTTATATCATAGTAGGGTTTTTTTCACTTTGAATTAAGGAATTGGTTATATACACATTCAAATGGAAAACAGCTTTAATTCTTCTGTAGAAGTGTTTCCATGTTGAAATTCAAATGATTTTCCTTTCTCATTTTGTTATTGATGCTGCCATGTTAAAAATATAATTCCTGCAATTTAAGTTTTTTTATGGTTACCCAATTTTCTTCCTTGGCCATGCACTAGTGTGTGCCAGTAAATCAGTGCCTATGCCTGTCAGCTGGTGTATTTTCTTGCTCATAGACTCACATATTAGAACCAGCATCCATATCAACTTCTTTCTTCTATAATAAATGTAAAGTACTGACAATTCGTTCAGAAACTAAAAAAGTAAATAAGTAGGTTAATCAATGTTTATATTATAATCTTAGATTCATTTCTATAAATTAAAATAAGAAATTGGGCATTTCAAAAATTCAGAAATCTACAAGTATCAAACAAAATTTAATTTCTATTTAAGCTGAGAAACAGTAACTACCCTACTGACAGAGATTACAAATGAAGGAACTTAATTGTGTGCTTACACAATGCAGCAAACTCAAGACATTTTGAGCAACTGAAACCCTTCTGTCACACTCACACTGACTGAATAAATCTCAGTAATATGCAAACTACATCATCATCATTATCATCATTGGAATTTCTTCTATTGGATCTGGCTTTTCATTCTTTTTTTGATAAACAATTTTTTAATATCTCTTTACAGCATTTGTTTTTAATTTCCTCAATTTTCTCTCATTTTTCTGAATTTATTTTCTCTCATCCTTTTTATGTTTAGAGTTCATTTTAATTCTTGCGTTCTTACTGACAATTGGGATCATAAGATTTTGAGAAAGTTCGTGAAGAATTTCATCTGCTTCATCTAAATGGAAATTGATGTGTAGTGTTGAATATAGATCTTTTGAGTTTGGAGGAAGCTGTTTGGTTTGGCAGTGGCATATCTGTTCTTCTTCTGGGAATGTATAAAAGATATGGAAGGGTATATGGATTAACTAGACTCATTCCTGTGATGAAATTTGAATGATGTCTGATAATGAAATCTGATAGAGTAAGAGGTAGAGGCTATATATATATACACTAAAACTACTATATGCAAGGGGCACATATGGTCATGCATAATATTATTCTATTGCATTTTTTATTGCAGAGATATTGACTAAACGTCGATTTTTTAAATGGAACCTTACAGATTTTTTTAGCTTGTCATAACAAGCGTGACGAGCCGAGTTCATAAATATGCATATCGCCATATGTTACATAAAATTTTCGAGATATTAAGAGTTTTAAAGACGCACGCCGACTGCTGGTTTCCGTAATCTGAAAGAGAAATTCTGGGTGATATGCGGCGAGGCCATTCACTTCCGTTGCGTTGGCCGAGTAAAGTGGGAAAAATGGAGATGCCTCGAAGTCATGGAAAAAGGTTACGTAGAATAAAAGAGCGTTGGAGAAAGGAAATGCAGTCAGAGCTAAACACAGTGAAATAGTGCAGAAATATCCGGGAAAAAGTATACGAACGAGGAGAAGCTGGACCTAATTCTAAAGTACGTTGAATGTGGCAGAGATGCAAAGAAAAGTGCATTACTGTATGCTGAAAGATATCCAGATCGACGGCGGCCTTCGCACATGACTATAATGAGAATCTGTAAAAGCCTTGTGCAGAGAGGCGACTGGAACCCAAAGACTCGTTTGCGGAGCAGAAGGGCAACGAATGAGGAAGCACAGGCCGCCGTTCTTGCAGCTGTTCGCAACAATCCCCATATCAGCTCTCGAGACATTGCCAGAGATTCCGGCATTAGTCGTTCGAGTGCCCTCCACATCTTGAAGAGTTACAAGTTTCACCCCTACCACATTTCGTTGCACCAGAACCTTTGTGATGGTGATTACCAGAAACGTGTTCAGTTTTGTAGTTTTGCTCTGGAACACGTGCGAGATGATCAGGGCTTTTTTAAGAAGATTATGTTTACCGATGAGGCAACATTTACGAATTACAGTCAGGTGAATCTATGCAACACGCACTACTGGGCAGTGGGTAATCCTCGCTGGCTTCGTGAAGTTGAGAACCAAAAACAGTGGAGTATTAATGTCTGGTGTGATATTCTTAACGGCACCATCATAGGTCTTTATTTCATGGATGGACATTTGACAGGAAACAAATACGCAAGATTTCTTCGTGAAACATTGCCGCTGCTTCTGGAGGAAATTCCCCTGGATATGAGAAATTGTATGTAAATGCAACATGACGGATGTGTAGCCCACGACACGCTTGTAGCTAGCCAAGGGCTGAATGAGAAGTTCCTCGGCCGATGGATTGGGCGCGGTGCTGTAGTAAACTGGCCGGCAAGGTCACCTGATCTTACGCCCCTGGACTATTTTCTATGAATGAATGAATGAATGAATTATTGAATGAATGAATGAATTATTGAATGAATGAATGAAATGAATGAATAAATTACAATTTCAAAATTTTTCTCACTGCTTGTCGCTCACCGTGAAACATGACAGCTAGCGACTGGTCTGGCCAGTGCAAGGAGGTTATATATAACCTCCTTGGGCCAGAGAGTATGGGTCAGAGACGGCACCAAATGTTAACCGACGAAGGCTTATTTGTACAGCTTCGGGTGGCCGCCATGATTTGGATGAAATCTACATCCCATCGTCTTAAGGTGCTGGGATGCAGATTTCAATCTTAGGCAACCGGGAAGTTTCAAATGAAAATAAATTGACGCGGACATTTGAAAATTTGTACCTTTAAAAGTTTCACATTCTATCATTCAATAGAATTGATTTAAATTTTTACAATAAAATTCATAAAATGTATTTAAATTTTAGGAAAATGTAGGTATTAGGTATATATTTAAGGACAAATAAATAAAACAGTAAAAGATTTATTGAATCCAGTGACCAATTTCTATTTTATAATTTCATGGTACTGTCGTGGGGAATGGGTCTTCTACAACGTGCGGGGAAGTGGAAGGACGGTAAAGGCAGAAGGTGCCCTCTGGGCCGTTTCCTATTCTCTTAAAGGCCTAAGGCGAATGAGAGGGAGCAATAAGAACAGGGATAACCCCAGTCATGGCTAATACCAGTTTATTGAGATATGTTAATATTTTCGATCTATTTATTGGACCCCACATTCGGCGGTGTCTCTCCACTTGTGCCAATTCAATCTTAGGAACTCCATGTGAGTTGATCTAAGCGACTAAGGATTTCATTAATGCCAGTGAATTCGTCGCCCCAAAAATTCACTTTCTTTGACATGGCCGAAGTATCGTACACGAGTGGCTCTACTGTGGGTTACTGCACGTCGTACCAGTCATGGAATTGTTGTAATGGCGACGTTAAAACAAACAATTTAGTTTTGGCTTTACAGCCAGACGAAAGCCAGGAACTTCCCTTCCTGAAATGTTTAAATTATATTGATTTCTCTCACACTGTTTCTGGAGAAAGACATCTCCGCTGACGCTGTAGTGCCAAAGTGCCTCCTGTTTCTTGTTGATAAATGCCAGTACGGCTCCTTGACGACACTCATTTTGCAAGCTCGTAGCATCACCTCCGAATCGTTCATGAAGTCTGATGAGTTTTAAGTTGTTCGAAATCTCTGAGGATGGGAAATACAGGGGCTTAGATGTAGGTGGTAAATTTTTGGTGATAGAAATCTGAGGGAGGAGAAGGAACTCAGAGACGTTTTCGCTGAGAGCCAGGAATGGGGCGTCGGGAGCTAAATGAACGCTTCTTTTGTTCTGACTTAATACGAGTGACATCTTCCGAACTGCATACAGCTGATACATCACTTTGCTGACAAGCAGGAAAACTGCCACAACCGCCACTCCATCCTTTGACGGTATGAGTGCGCGTCGTTCCATAAATATCTTCCGGTCGATGTGATGAGAACCATTCGTCTTCGCAAACGTCCGGGTAGCGTTCATTAGAAGCTCCTTTAGGTTTTCGGGAGGTATCCAGAAGGGTGTCCAATAGTCTATTTCGGCCAAGGACATTTGGTGTCCAGTCGAGAATATGATTTCCGAAACAATCTGGATATACCGCATTGTCACCGTGTATGCCGTCTGAAGCTGACCAAATACTAGCCCGAAGGCGTCATACAGACCCTTGAGCTCGTCTGTGTCTGGAGCATTTGTCATACTGCAGCTCCAAAAATGAACTTTTTATGCGAGCCACCCCCATTGGCAACCTGTGTCCTGTGTTCTATACAAGTATCCATTAAATTATTATCGTTCTGAACACTTACTTCAGTTTGCATCGTTAAGTTAATGAAATGTCTAGTCTGTCGTTCAACTTCTTTTATGGCTTCTGCCATCTGCTCAATGTGAAGATCAACTCGCACTATCCATTCCGCTAATACTTTTTTCACCTGGCCCTGTTGTATGAATAGTAACTGGTCTGTCGGTTGAGCATCCACAAGTGTGCCTATGCACCATCGACCCTTTACACCTCTCAACCTACAAATAAGAAGAGAGAAAAAAATGCACTAATGACAATCTTTGGCACAATGTTTTTTACCCAATTTTCTTGTTTAAGAGATCTTGAAGTTTATTCTTGCGGCGCTTTGATGCCGCCTGACGACGCTGAGCGTGGCTTGACTCGCCCTTTGGGGGCCGTCCATAAATTACGTGAGGCAATTTTGGCGATTTTCGACTCCCCCTTGGTGAGATGTAATATTTGGCTCGACCCCCTTCCCCTTCTAATTTCACGTGAGAATTTTGAAAATGCTTAATTTGAATGAAAATACGTTAAAGTGTGATTGATTGCATTGGTATTTATTTCAAAAATATAATTTGCTTAGTTATATTTATTTAAGACTAGATGTGACTACTATTTAGAAAATAGAGTGACTTAATTACAGTGAATATTATTGCACTTTTAAAATCGGTCCATAATTTTCCTTTAAAACTTCTGTAAAAATACACGTGTAATAGGTAAAGTAAAATGTTTGGTAATTTTTGTTAAATTATTTTTCTATTGTACTATGTTACTTATTGTAACATTCACATAACCGCGATAAAAATTATAGTGCCATATTTAGCTATATTTTAGTATAGAAACGTGTTTTACTTAAATTGTCTCAGTTTTCTCGCAATTTAGCAGAATTAGAGGAAAAAATTCGTGATATTTGCCGAGACTACCTCTCCTCCACGAAAGTTTAGGTGAGATTCACTTGACCCCCTCGCCCCCTAATGACCTCACGTAATTTATGGATGGCCACTTACTCGAGCAGCCAGATAGGTCTCGCCAGAACCTCTAGAAGATTTCTCCGGGCTGTCGGAATACTCGCCGCGCCGTCAAATATCACGAAGTTCAAACCTCGCCCCGGTGTGGGCGGCGGAGTGTGAACTGGCGTGCCCGGTGTCAACCATTGGGAGGGCGTGTCCGCGGCTCTGCGGCTGCTGGGAGTGGCAACGTTGGTTTGTGGCAGTGGCTAAATGATGAATTTGCACGGCGACCATTATGTACATTTTCTATGTGAAACGTGACTGAGGATCTAACCTAAAAGCTGGTGAAAATAGCCATTATCAGTTGAGCAAGTTTGCTGCCCGCGCTTCCCTCCGCGTTCCTCCTCCGCAGATCCTGACTTAGCTGTCTCCTGCCCTGACGACGCACACGTCGCTGCCTCCGCCCCGCCCCCCACCCCCTGCACCCCCGGCCCGCCCCGCACTCGCACCGCCCCCGCCCCTGCCCTGCCCCGCCCTGGCACCGCCCCGCACCGCCCCTGCACCGCCCTGTCCCCAGCGTCACCCCGCCCCTGCCCCCTGCCCTGCCTGCCCTGCCTCCCGCCCTGCCCCCCGCCCCGCCCCTGCCCTGGGCCCCTGCCCCGCCCCGGCCTCTGCCCCGCCCCTGCCCCCTGCCTCCTGCCCCCTGCCCCGCCCCGCCCCCGCCCCGCCCCCGCCCCCGCCCCGCCCCCGCACAGCCCCCGCCCTGCCCCCGCCCCGCGGCGCCGCGCGGGAGTATCTGTCTGAGCAACTTTTTTCCAACTCCGGTCCCCGGGCGTGGGCGGGGCGTATTGATCGAATAAAACAATGTTATAGCCGCGCCGCGTGGCGAATTTCTACGCTTCCTCCTGCGGGAGTGGCGCGGCGCGGCGCGGCCCGGCGCCTCTCGCCGCCGCTCGCCGCTTACCGGCGGATAATGGAGCGTCCCGCAGCGTCGCGGGAGCCCAAGCGGCCCCGCGCGTCGCGACGCTAGCCGCGGGCGTGCGGCGACGCCAACGGCGCGAGACGGAGGGGCGGCTGGAGGAGCGCCCACCTGACCGCCTGCGGCCAGGAAGAGCTCACAAGAACAGTGTTTACCTATGTGGCCATAGAGGTGGGAAACTAATAAACTGGACGCTACGCTGCTGGCCGCACCTTACAGATGATATTTGAAGTCGTGTCTAGGACCGGAAACGCTTCGCCTCAGCACTGTAGTTTCTTTACGATTTCTCTGCTAGAGCATTGGGAAGGTGTGTATATAGTGAATTAAAGCTCAGAAGATACATTTGTTTAAACAAACTAAAACTAGTGGAAGAACAGAATGCAAAAGAATTGCTTGTTCTAATTATTTTTCTAATCCGTTTACTCTGGTCTATCTTTTGGCTTTTTTTCGACATTCTTCCCAGCTGTTACCTATCGGTGCCTAAAATACATTTCCTTATTTCACATTTTCTCCATTTTCCACTCTTCTAATTATTGAATTGAAATATTATACGTGAAGAATATCATAGGAGAGTGAAACTTGTTTTATACGCAAATTTTTATTGAAAAATTGGAGCCGTCTTTTTTAAAAAAGTTCTTTGAGCGTTTTTGAAAATGCGGAATTTTGAGTTCATTTTCACAAAACAAAGTTTTGAGTTTTCGAGAATCTTCTTTAAAAACATTTGAAACCCTTGCATCCACATGCAACAAATACAATAATTAAAGCAAAGGCATGCAAGGACTCGGCGGGCGCTCATCTGACTCGCACGGAATTGTTTGAGAAGCGCGAAGTAACTCATCTATTTCCAGCTCATGTGGGTGTTTGGTAACAAAATTCAGCTGCGGCAGAACCTATGAGCATAAGATGATAAGTCGTCCCCTGTCGGTGAGTTTTGCCATTTTGAGATTTCCTCCGTCTGTGATGTGGGTGTTTCGTGTCCGTGGAGTGTGGCAACAGCGCGTCGCACTGTCAGAGGCTCTCATTCTCTGACTACTTTAGAGCCACATATTTGATCTGGCTTGACTTAATATAAATTTGCACCAGCTCAAGCTGTACTGTAGCGTCCTTTGTACAGAAACGTAGATGTAATAAGATGTAATAAAGATAAGTGTTAGATGTAATAAATCAGCATGTATCACGTGCTCATCAGAAGTTATAATTTTAACAAGTGTACATTGTTTAAAGAAATTCAACGATTATTTTGGCATTGTACGTCCTTATCTAGTACTTCAGACGATGAAATAGTGTGTAAAGGCTCGGCCAGACGGATTTCTACCATTAACTATCCTCTTTGATGTGGAACTGCTTTCATTTGGAGCTGTGATTGTTGTTTACGAAGCAATCTTCAACATGAGCTCAGCATTCAAATTCTGTTCTGCGTTAAAAATAGGAAATTTGCATTTGTTTACATCATTTCTAAATGCTTGTGCTCTAACACCGTCTGCAAGAAATGCAACTCGTTTCATATACTGAGGATATGTCTGCGAAAGAGATTCCCAAAATTTTTGTTTTATTTTGCTAAAATGATATGATATTTTCGTGCTTACTCCTTTTTCTGAAAGAATAGTCAAATCACAATGTTCATCAAAATTATTATTTTTTTACCGAGCGTGACTATCACTGAAGCTCTACTTCTTTTTCAGACTTAATACAACCATAATAGTTAAACAGAAATAGTGTACCTCTGAGAGTGTTAAATTCAGATTTCAAAATAAACTCTCTAGGAAACTCAGTTTAAGCCGTTTCTAGTGTTTTTTGGATTTGACATTAAAACCCACACGATTCTGGGAAAATACCAAAACTCGTTAGCACATTTGTTTAATATTCCCAAACAGTTCATTAAATTCCGTTAATTGATACGAACGTATTTACAATGTAATCCTTCCTGTGTGAAAAGGATATTAATTTTTTATCATTTTGGCCGGCATGGAACATTCATTTCTAACGAATTACATGGAGGGAAAGAATCTTTTATGCTGCCTATACCGATTCGTTGCTCGTGCGCGTTTTCCTTATTTTTATGCGTCTGTCACCCGACAGCGCAATGAACGAGCTGCAAAAAATTGAAACACGTCGGTTTCGCCCGACGCCAGCGGGCAGCGGCGCCTCTCGCCACGTGCCAATTACGAGGCACTCATTATGACGGCGGCGGAGATGGCTGCGGTGGGAGTGGCGCATACGGTCGAGCGCGAGTTCGAGGTCGTGGGTGTGGGCGACGGTGAGAGCGTGGGTGTGTGTGGCGACACAAGAGCGTGGGCGTGGAGGGCGGTGGGAATGAGGGCAGAGGGTGAGGCGCGGGGAGAGAGCAGGGGCGAGGGCAAGGGTGGAGCGAGGGCTAGGACGGGGCGAGGGAGGGCGGGGCGAGGGCTTGGGCGGGGGCGAGGGTGGGGATGAGAGCGAGGGCGGGGGCGAGCGCGAGGGCGGGTGCGAGGGCGGGGGGAGGGCGGGAACCCTGGCGAAGGCGAGGGCGGGGCGAGGATGGGGTGGGGCCGGGGACGAGGGCAAGGACGAGAGCGGGGGCGGGCCCAGGTGGCGAGGTCGGAGGCGAGGACGAGGGCGGGAGCAAGGACGAGGGCGGGGGCAGGAACGGGGGCGTTGCTGGGGGCGAGGGTGGAGGCGAGGGTGGGAGCGAGGGCGTGGTTGAAGGCGGGGGAGGATGCGGTGGGTGGGTGGGGGGAGGGGAGACGAGAGCGGCAGGGCGGGGCGAGGGAGAGGGCGACCCATGGGCGAGGGCGAGACCATGACGAGAAGCATCGGGGCAGGGCTGGCTGGTCGAACCCACCGGACGAGTCCGCTATCCGGCGGGCGGGCGCAAATGATTTCGATGGAGGGAGCTTATTAGGAGCGGGCAATATAGTCCGTCAGTGGAGGGCGGGGAGGCCTTCAATAAAGGGGCTGCAGCCTTTGATGGGGCGGCGTGCCCGCTCGCGCCCGCCGTGCTCACGCGCGGTGTTCGGGTCGGTCACCCGGTCATTAAAAGGGTTTTGTGCGCACTGGCGCAAGACGACTACGCGCGGATTAGAAGAAAAATCAACAGAGCGCCGACGGCGGCAGGGAACGGCTGGCGTCACGTCACGTCACGTGTGCTTACAGCAGAGGAATGTGGCAGGCCTTTATGTTTGGCGTTATTGCATTCCGATGGGAGTTGCGATGGGTAAAGAGACCTGGAGTTTAATGAACAATATCGTTTCTTCAATAACGTTCTAATTCAGCGGAATATATGTACGTGTCCACCTAATCAACTGAATCCGGCGCCGTCCTGAATATGCATTCGTATAACATTTCTGTCATTGAGTTTAATTCTGAGGGTAAGTGAATTAATTCTGTGTGTTATTGTCGTTTATTATTTGTGAGGCAAATGATCTGTATGGCCAGACACGCTTCTTATGATTTTATCTTGATGGCCTTTATTTCAACCTAAGTGATATGTATTTTTGAGGTTATTTTGCATTTGAGAGTATAAGTTCTCTACAATATCACCATAGGCTTCGCATTTGTTGACGTACAACTTTTAGATAATTCCAATAAAACTGTAAGTGTAGTTTTTTGAGAGTTTTGTAACATGTAGGATCTTGTAAAGGACGTTAACTTTCCGGATCAATGGGGAATAAAAATAGAGACGGATGACTGGTTATTATGTAGTCTACGTTTCAGCTTTAGTATAAAAAGAACATCATTGAGAGCTATTTTATTTATTTCCTAAAATTAGCGATTTATTCAATCATTTAATGTGTCGGCACGAAATATTTGTGTTATTGGAATTAGTTGTGGAAATAAGTATTACCATATTTTTTCTTATCACTAGATCGATTAAATTCATTGACCTATAAAATATTACGTGTATCTATCACTGCTAGCACTAAAGAATGGAAAAGGGGACATAGTGAGCAACTTTTTCGCAGTTAATGAAATTATCTAATTATTAATTCATAATTAGTTCTACGTAGTTTTTAAATACTTTGCACACACAACTTTTAATACACCAAATTTCTACTCTAATTTCAGATACGAAGCAAAATTAATTCGTTCAACTTCAAATAAGTGTTTGTTTTTTCCCAGATTACTCTTCCCATTACGATCACCAATTTAAGAAAGAATTTTAATTCGGAGGCCGGGACTAACTTCCGAGAGCGTTTGATTTCAGTAATGTACGCAGGAGTTTTTTAAGGGCGTGTCCGCGGGACGCGAGATCAAAGCCGGCGCGTCGGAGGCGCACGGGCGCGCAGAAGACGGGCCCCGGGCGAAGCCGTTCGCCTGCACCGGTGGGGCCCCTGACCGGAAGGGAGCGGGGCGGGGGCGGGGCGCCGGAAAGGGCACTAGCTCGGAGCAAACGTTGCGTATTTTATGCGCGCACCCAGGGAATCGGGAGTTGGAGGTCACGTAATTGGCTGAACTCAGCGTAGCAGTAAACACTGACCTTTCGGACCGGAACGGAGTCTCCCACCCCGAGGGTGGGGGGGCTGGAAGTCCTCTCTCCGGGGGAAGCAGGGGGCGGGGTTCCGATCGTTCCCTCTCTTTGGAATGCGGGAACGTATTGGGGGAGGGGGGAGGGAACGCGAATAAAACCGTGAGTTATACCAGCAACAAAACAAGATTTATGCAGACAGGGGATAGCGGATGTATTTTTTTTACGATTCCGCTCTTGGCGACGTTCTAGAGAGCAAAGTGCAATTAAAATTTTCCCAATTTACGAGCGGGCGTTCGCGGAGTCGCGCGGTCGTAAGCGCGCGCGGGCAGTCGGTGGACCGTGCGCTCGCGTCCTCGCCCTGCCCGTTCCGTCCCCCCTTCCAATGACCCCGCCCCGCAGCCAGTCACGGTCGCCTACGGTCACTCGCTGTCACTCTCCGTACTGTACATCACCTTCACTCACCGTTCCACTCTCGCCCCTTGGCTTCTCGAGCGGCCTCCATATGACTTACAAACGCTCCCCATAATCCCTCATCCTTCTATTCTGTCTTAACATCCATACCCTCTTCCACATTCTCCCTAGCATTCCACATTCTCTCGTGCCTCTATCCCTCTTTCTAAGCTCTAATCCCCATCCCCACACACGCCTTATCGCCGTCCCTTCACCTTCGCCCCACGCGCCTGCCGTGCGCGCCCGCTGCCCCCACCCGCGCTCCCGCTCGCGCTCTGTGCCCCCCACCTCCCTCGGGAGGAGGTCGAGGTTGCGGGTGGGCGAGGAGGATCTGACCCGCGGCGGACGAGCAGTTTCGGGGCCTAATGACGTAACAGCTTCGCAAATTGCTTCCGTGGCGAGGCGGCCAAGTGGGAGTCTCGTGCGTCGTGGGTGCCCCCTCCCCCTCCCCCGCTGGTTCGGGTGCGGGCTGGCGCGCCCCCGCGACTGCCGACTCCAACGGCGTCCGCCCCCGCCCCCACCCTTCGCTTGGCTTCCGCCCTTCCCCGCCCGCCGCGCCGGCCCGCGCGCGGACCGCACGTCGGTAGTCAAAGTTGGCGGCCGACTGCCCGAATGCCCCTGTGCCCGAATTTCGCTCAGTGCGACGACTGGCTAAGCACGTCGAGTGGAAATGCCCTAATGGCCCTTCACACAAATATTATCGAGAATGTTTTGTCCCTGGCTTTGAAAATAGGTTATGTACAACACTGGAATGTAACAAAAGATACATGATGCATTACACGAGTTCTTGTACTGCTGAACCACAGTGTTTCCATTTAAAATTTTCACCTTTTTATTTTCTCGCTATGAAGTAGAGAGAAAGATATGTAATGCTACGCGAAAAAAACGGCGAATTTTCGGCAGAAAAACTCTTATTTTAGGACCCTAGTAACAAAAAAGTGGATAAATCCAATTTATAAAAAAAAAATTGCCTTTCACGTAGTGTAGCAAAAGTTCATGATTTATACGTCTTTGATACCGAAAATTGAATGTCAGCAAAACGTCGATCTGTCTGTCCGTCTCTCTGTCTATCCGTCTCTCTGTCTGTCCGTCCGTCTCTCTGTCTGTCCGTCCGTCTCTCTGTCTGTCCGTCCGTCTCTCTGTCTGTCCGTCCGTCTCTCTGTCTGTCCGTCCGTCCGTCTCTCTGTCTGTCCGTCCGTCTCTCTGTCCGTCCGTCCGTCTCTCTGTCTGTCCGTCCGTCTCTCTGTCTGTCCGTCCGTCTCTCTGTCTGTCCGTCCGTCTCTCTGTCTGCCCGTCCGTCTCTGTGTCTGTCCGTCCGTGTCTCTGTCTCTAAGTATTTTACATGAAGCCCTTGGGACATTTTCAAAATTTTCAAAAAAATGGCGCCATCGTTTTTGATTAAATTTAGTCCATCACGTTAATTTTGTTCGTAGAAAAACCTAATTTTTCAAAAATTGAAAAATTTCAAAATTTTGTTGGCGACTTCCTACAACTAATATATTAAAGATAGAGTTTTTCACTTAATGAAATCTGTTCTTTGAAGGTAGATTTTGGAATGTCATGTACAAGTTTTCAAAAATTGAGTACTACTCGCGCAATTTTGCGTGAGAATACGGGCGAGAAAGTACGCGCTCGTTTAGCACCACTAGTTCTTTTGCTACCTTTATCTCGTCATATGAGCGGTGCGTATTGTCTGCACTGTCTCAGTTCATCTTCGCGAGGTGAAGTCTTTCACGTGCGTTGGATTGGGTTTGTGTTTCTTAATGTGGCCGCTCGTTCCCCATTTACGGCTTTCTTCACGACGTGCTCGTCCCAACATCTCTGAGTCACCCACGCCCTCTTCGAGTACACTGGACTTTTTTGTTGGTGTGATATTGGCATTGTTCTCCTTGGAGCTGTCTTGTTGACCCCTCTTCATCAGTGAATCTGTGACCTGTATTTTCCCTCCGATGTATCTTGAATGCCCAAATCAATTTTAAGTAGTCCATTTTGGAGAGTTTTTTCCTATACCTGGATACAAAAAAAAAATAATTAGCAGGATGCAACATGCCGGTTGGGTCTGTCCCTCAAAGCTTCACACTCCAACATCCGTAACTGAAACGGAATTGGTATTCACAGCATTTGTGTTACGCGTTCTATGGCGCAACTTCTCCACGTCTTGTGCCACCAGCGCTGCTAGGATAGAAAGAGGTGGATCCCAATGGGATACATGGTGGCTTGAGAGTTCCACTCTGCCCCTGCCCAAAAGCAAATATCCATCCCCAAGCGGGATTGAAACCCGCGTCCCTTATGAAGTAGTCTGCTTGGCGCGTGCATCTTTGTCTGATTACAGGTTTACAGGATATTTTTCGAATGTCAACTTATGGTTGATTTTCTTGCAAGATACCTGTACCAATTCAGAGGTCTTTCTTCAATTACATTGACGGTCTCTATTGATACTTTTGTATTTCTTTCTATTCTCTAATTGCCGTAGTTGTGACCCCACTACATTGCAGTGTGTTTATATTGCAATATATTTTTTCATTGCTAAAACTTCCACAACGCCATTTTTATTGCTTGACTTTTTGTTTCTTTTGTTATAGACATCTCACATACTTGCGTCCATTACCCAACAATAATTTATATATTTGTTCTATGTATTTTGTTTTTAGTCTTGCAATATTTTTACTGAAACGGTTGCGTTCTTTCATTTTCTAAAATTTTGCCCATTCACCTTCCTCAATGTATGACTCATTTCTCAGCACTGATGATGCCCGGATTCAATGCAATTGTATCCTCACTTTCCCTTAGAAATGAGAAGAATTCTAAGAATTTAAAACTGCCGTATCGCAGAGTTGCCATTTTCTTATTGCAATATGATACTTTGCCAACAGTACGCGTTAAGATCGAATTTGCACTTTGTGAAGTATGAACAAATTACGCTAAACTATTCATGTTTTAAATAATGTATACGACTTTTTTTTTTAAAAAACTGATTTTTTTATAACAGAGAGATTATTTAACAAAAATGTCTATTATCAAAATTGTACTTTTGAAATATTGATTTTTCACAATTTTCGAAAAGACAAAGTTTGACGAAAATGGGACCAGCACCAATTTCTTTACCTTTTCTTGCTACATACGAGGAAGATATTTGGAAAAAAAAATCGAGAAAGAAATTGTACAATTTTTCGAAAACACGAGTACATTTTACGTAATTTTGCGGAGAAAATAGGCAATTTAAACATTAACTTATTTCGATATCTGTTTCTAAAGAACATGAAGGAAAGGAAGGGGAAAACTATTTTCAATATTGTAGTTTTAGAAGAAAACATTTTCAACTTTTGCACTTTTAAAAAACGAAAATGCGACGTACGCAATTTTAATACGCGTATTTTACTGTATTCTAGGAAGAAACTGAAAAAAAATTGAATCAATTTTGATCAACTTTTTGAAAATATTGAAGATTGATTTAAATACGCTGAAAAATCAAAATATCCCTTTCAAATTTCAAATGCCGCTCCATAAGTTAGGCTGATCGAGAAACAATTTCGGAGAAAATACTTCTTACGGTTTCACCGCTAGAATTATTTAGACAGATGGACGGACAGTCGATTGCCATAAGGCAATTTTTATAATGTGTTACGGACCCACAAAATGAATTCTTACTAACGAACGTATTAATGAAATAATATATCACTAATTGGAACAAGATTTATTAATTTTTTGGTTACCAGGGGTCGGCAGTAAGAGATTTTCTGTCAAAATATTGCTGTTTTCTCTCCAGCATTACAATACTTTCTCTATACTGTGTAAGTATTACGTAAAAAAACATTTCAAGAAATATTTTTCATTATAATTATTTTTCTTATAATTATGTTCTCGCCATCCGGGCAAGTACCAACATATAAAGAATAAAATCCACTATTTAACTACTGGTACAAAAAACAAAAATCTCGATTTTTTGATCAGCGAAAACTTCCGTCTTCTCTTGGATACTCGTCTACCAACGTTTCCCACTCGTCCACCAACGTTTCCCCCTCGTCCTTTGTCCCCATCCTAAGATGCGTTCAAGTACTCCATCTCCCCTCCCCCGACTCCCGCGGGCGGGCGCGTGCCTTCACCCGAATTCAAGGGGTTTAATTTTAACCCTGCGCGCCCCCCGCGGTGGCCGCCGGAAGTTTGGGCCGCGGGTCATGAGCGCCAAGAAGTCCCATCCGTCTCCATAAAAGTCGACGCGGGGTAAATATGGGCAGTGAATCAAAACATCGTATAAACGTCCACTCCTCCGTCAATGCGATGCGATGCGAAGCGGCGATTGCTCTCGAGTCAGGGAGAATAAGTAAACGCGAGCGGCCAACAGCCAATAAATTCGGCGCTGCGAGGGAGGTGCACGAGATGGACCTGTAGTTCTCCCGCCCCACCCCCACACCGCGACTGGAGCAAGCACGACCGTATTCAGCTATGTTAAGTATTCACTTACCCTACAAGCACGATGCAAAGCTTTCGATTAAGCGTCTTCCAATGGGCAGCCAATGAGCATTCAAATAACCGACACTAACGATGGTAATATTAGCACCCTGACTTCCAGAAAATTAAACAATCCTTGCGCCATTTCAGCTATCAAAAATGATGGACTACTTCCCAACACCCCAAAAGATATCAAAATAAGGTTGGTAAATCTAGGACAAGTTACTGACAAAAATACCATTAAGATTTCATAAAGTCATTTTGGGCTAGTTAAAAACACTTTCTGCTCACACAAAGTGACAACATTCAGTACAAACGCAATATATATGCCAGTGAAAAACACTTTCCAACTCAGATAATTTGACAATATTCAGCTCCAAGACTGCCTTCATGTAAATGATCCTCAATCCCAAAAGACGCATCTGAATTAAATTGAAATTGCCTGTATTGTCGCCCGATAGATACTTCTTTCTCAACCAGATGGTGAAAGTTGAGTAACTAAATTTGCTTGGTCAGCTGAAAGAGCAGCTGGATGTCCTGAGTTTTGCAATGTTAAAAAGAGGTATCATGGAATTGAATTAGAGTTATTTGTTAATAAAATTTAGATATTTAAAATCAGCTAAGAAACTATGCGCTTTCGTAAATGTTACAACATACCCCTTGAAGATTTAAGAGATGCTCTCAAAATTGCTACATAATTTGTGAAGCTTTAGTTTCATACTCGCTAAAATGTTCCAACATTTTTCCGATAACCGCAATGTATTTACATACACTCAAGCCATTATTTAATATTTGATATTTATCTTCTATGTCAGTTTTTTACCTGCTAGCTAAACCTAATTTTAATGCAGGCGTTCACATCTACCTCATCAAAATCACTTTGCATACCGCTCTTTGCCGCAAGTAATACGCTTCTGGCTTGCGTGTACAAAACTATTGAGTGGCTTTGCTTGCATTGAAGCTGAACACCAGTTAGCTTATCAGAATTTCTCACGTTATGTTCGAAAGAAAATCGTGCTTGGATTTTTTTCTCATCATTAAACATTATTCTACGCAACAGAAAACTGATACGGTATTTTTACATACTAATGAATTTTATTATGGAATTAAAATGAACGTTTTTGCAGTTATTAATACTCGGTACAAAAAATAATGTGGTCAATTACTGTTAATGATTTTCGTTAATTTGTTTAATTGGAGATTCAGTTTGCAGGTACGTGTAACATTCTTATTATTTTTAATTCATAATATTGTTATCATTAGCTTACAACTAAACAAAATAAAAAATTATACGGTTAAATAACACACGTTTTTCTTCTTAATGTAATGGATATTAAAATGAATTAAAATATTTCTTGAATTATTAAATCTGTTATTACCCAAGTCATTTTATCTCATTTTTAAACCTACTTTCTTTGCATGGGAGGATTTTAATAATTACAAACTCCTTATGACCTACTGACACATGAATATTGTCTTCAATTTACTAACAATACTTTTGGTTTTCATCGAAATATCGAAATATATAATACAAAAATCTACTTACGTTTTAATTGCTTCGCAAAGCCTACTTTAATGAAGCAAATATATTATTAAAAATTAAAAAACTTTTTAGCTGATTTCACTATTTTGAGAAACTTTTGTTGAAATAAATAGGCATTATAAATTAATTTGAGTTAGTAGCCATCATATTACCATATTCTTATTTTTAATGAACAATTGATGTAAACGAACAGACTTCATTTGCCAACGAAAAGCAAGGCACCGGCTCTGCGGACCTGAAACCTCAAACAGGGGGTTACGGAATCCCTACTGGCACTCGGGCACCGCAACGGAGGGCGACGCGTGTGTTTTGGCAGCATTCTCCGTTTTCCGCCCGGATCGTTCGGTCACATAAGTCACATGTTTTAGCGGAACCGTGCTGTAATTTAGATAAAGCAATGTTTAGTACCGCAGTAATATGTGCTTATGTTTGTATTGATTTTCAATAAGCGTTTTTTTACGAAATAAATATGCATGGTGTATCGGTTCGATGGGAGTGACGATTAAAAAAGGACGAAATATAACCGCCGCCTATCTGAAAATAATATAGCATTTCTTTGAAACGGATCGGTCATTACTATCGAAATATCCCGAATGAGACCTCGTTTTTTTGCTAACGCGTTCCAGAGAGCTTAGTGCGGAAGAGCTCTCACTCGACCTCTTTCCCGGGCGATCGGAGAGCTTAAACTCCGGGCTCGCCCTAGGCGGTGGAAGATGGGGAAATTAAAAGTTGTGTAGATACCGCGAACACGCCATTAGCGGAGCCGATCTGATCGCTAGAGGCGGTGGGGACGGAAGGGGGGGAGGGGGGAGGGGGCAGTGGGGGTGGGGGAGAGGGGCGAGCCCGCGGCGCGTGCAATTCTGGAATTAAGCGGTCTCCGCGCGTATTTAAGGAGAAAAGTTCGCCCAAGATTCGGGGATTCGCTTGCTCCGCCCGAGGCGATAGGCTTCCGGAAGCAGGTCCGGGCGATGTGGGTTCGGGAGGTGGGGGAGGCAGATAAGGCGCGTGCGAGCTACTCGAGCTACGTGAGCCGCGAGTGCGCGAGGCAAATTTGAGCAGAGCATTGATTGTTTAGGAGTGAGACGAGAATAGCGAAAATGTTGCTATACGAAAGGTCGTCAACTGAACCAAGGCATCGGATGCTCACTAAAAATACAATTAGGGTTTATAACTTCTGAAAGGAAGACGAAACCCAAAATATGCGTCATTAACATTGAAATTGCGTTTACTTTTCTGATTTAGTATTACTCTTACTATTCGTGAGTACATCTCACAGTCACAATACATTGCAACATTTTATCAAGGATTCCAGTGTGTCAATTCGATTACGAAAACAACTAGACTGAAGTTCAATAAGTATATAGTTATTTTCGGAATATAAAACATAGACAAATCAAGGCATTTTTCCTGATATTAAATAATGAATATGATTAGGCTATTAGAGACTTTTTAGAGAATTGACGTATGGACTGGAAAACCGAAATATATTAAAACGTCCAAAACAAATAATATTTTTGTATTACAGCATAGTAAACGACCTTTCTCTTCACAAGAAATCGTTCATACACGAATCGTGGAGTGGTAGTGTTTAAACGAACAACCGACCACAGTTTTTTCGCGTAATGTCAAATATACGTGACGTCACAATAAAGTTGTTTCCCAAAATGTACTTTCACTCTCTTATAAATTTATTTTGCGTATGCAAAAATATAGCGTTTGCAACTCGTTTATAATTTTGCTTTATTGCACTTGTACAACTTTGAAAACGCGCTTCAAACATAGTTCGTTATCAAAACTTGTAGTCACTTAATAAATCTTAAAGCTTAACATCATAAGCTAGCTGCTACCTAATAGGCTATTATTTCATCTTATTCAGCACACTCGTTTCAAGAACGGTAAGGGCTATTGGTCATTATTGAGAATATTATCAGTATCTATATTATTATTACTTGTAAAAATAATGTTACGGTCATCATAAATAGTTGTCATTTTAATTACGGTATTAGGCACTATGATCATTTTTTGTTGTGTTTTCTCTTGCACATAATTATGAATACTAAGTGTATTGACACTTGGACCTGGGGATGATTCAGCATATAATGTTATATAAACCTTGCATGAACACTCGTGAAAGGCAGAAAAGCTGAGCAAGGAGAAATAAAGTTTTAAAAGAAGAATACTAAACAATACTGTATTATATGTAGTAATGTGTGTTCTAATATTGGCTGTAAAATAAATTTTTAGTGTTCTTTTCAGGAAATTATTAGAAATTCTAATTTTTGGGCGTACGTTACATGAAGCTCCTATGATATTTTCAAGGTTTTCTAGAAAATGGCTCAAAACGTTTTTTTTAACTTTGCTCAAATAGATGGAAATGCTGTTATGTTTCAGTTCAGATTATCATTAAACCCTCTGGTTTAGAAAATTCAAAAAATAGTTACTTTGAAAATACCAACTGTTTTGTTTAGAGAGAAGTTTGAGCTTTCCATTCACTCAAATTCATTGATTCTTGCTTTCAATGAAAGGTAGTGAAGACAAGCTGTTTTATCGCTTGCTATTATTGAAGGGATTCATAGTATAGAAAATAAATTTCGATAAAATCATAAAATTATTGGAATGAACGCTTATCTGTCGGCATTTGTTCATTATTATATTGTGCGAGTTGCAATCGATGTATTGAAAGCAATCGATTTTCCTCTTCAATAAAACTTGTCAGGGTTTTTGTTAGAGAAGCTAAGGCAGTGAGTTTTAAGTTAGAAAAGTGCTTTTGAATACAATATGTGTGGGTGTTTGTAAACGCAATGTCTAGCTATCGTCTGGCACATGTGTTCTTTCTCAAAAACGTTTACACGTTCTATTTACGTTTTTAAACTTAGGTGGGCAGCAAGATTTCTTTGCGAAATTACCCAATAGTATGCATGTACAGATCTTCGTAAATATGAAATATTTTCACTACGTTTTCAGAAAGATGTTGAACTATGTTCACATTGAATAGTAATTGTATTGTAACTTCTCTACCGAGACAGGGAGGTCCTAGGTTCAAGTCCGGATGGTGACAGGATTTTCACACCAGCTAAGTTGATCGAATTCAGTCGCTGTCTGGAGGAGAATTCTAGCGACCGGTTGCTCTGATCGATAGTTTTCTATGGTTACTCGGATCAATACCTGGCAAATGCCGGAGCAGTATCGTAAGAAACGGGTCCCAAAACGCGCGCAATCTTGCCTTCCTCTCCTTTTTTTGTCCTCACCCCTCAACTACACCCACTTATACTAACATGTACTACATTACTAAACATGCCTCGAGACCGGTCGGGATCTTAGAGCTTGTCCCGGCTGGGGTGGTGGGAGATACCTGATTAGGGAAAACCCCTCTAACTTACGGTTGGTTGACTCCGGAACTCACCAGCTAGCGAGGCAATATCGCAGACACATCCAGAGGGAAAACACATGCACTACACTTACGGGACTTATGAACTTATGAGTTGACGGATTCAGATTCAACAATCTATGAATCTCTTCTACAGTCGCATTTCACAAATATCCAATTTCTTTCTCGAAAGTTCAAGAAATGTCCCAACTTTTCAAGCCATTTTAGACCACATTGATTCTTGCGGCGTGGATGTTTTATGCATGAATTCTTTCAGTTGTAGGTCTTTAAATGATGTCACGCACTTTGTTTTTAAAAATCCGAGTAACTGTTGAGTATTAACACTGAGAGGAGGAAGAGTTTCGGCATGGCGGGCATCTCCAATAGTTACTTTTGCTAGGTTTGTTATAGTTAAGGACAATTTGGAGTATAATCATCATCAAAATATATTTGTTTTACGCATTTTATTAATAAATGAAAATAAAGTTATTGATCGTTTTTTCGAAGTTTCATTTTCAAAAATACGCAGTTGTAAGGATTTTATGAAATTGTAGTTAGAAAAACAGATACATTCAACATGATATTTACAATTAATCTAAGTAGATTCACGTATTAAAACTCTTTGGTATCTCATCAGATCAAGATAAGGAACATATATTTTTTTTAAATCCCCCTTCTGAATAATTAACAATTTCATCAAGTATCACACTTCTCAGAAACGTACAAGATTACTAATTTACAAAACGGGTCATTTTCTCTCCCTCAGAAAGCAATAACAGCAAACGCTGTTCACGAGGGAAATATTTTAAAGATTCGTTGAAGAGATACTCGGTAGCAGCGAGACGAGATTCTCGGTGGCGAATTTTTTGCAGGGCAGGGCAGGGCAGGGCGGCGCAGGACGGCGTCCCTAGACGCCCGTGAGGCGCCAAGGAAGGGGTGTAATTATTTGAGTCGGACGAGCGAGTGGGAAGCTTCTCGCGAACCGGTTTTTGCCGGTTTTTGCGGGGCGGTGCCGGCGGGGGGGGGGCAAGGCGAACCGGTTTTTCCGCCTTTCCGCGGAGAGCGGCGGCGGATCCGCGGGGACGTCTCTGCTTTTAATGAGTCGTCGACCTGTTGAGCAGGAGCGGCGCCAACACGGTCACGCCATTAGCGCGGGAAAAGTGGATTCATTTCCGCGGCGGGTCCGAGCGCCCGGCTGCCCGCCCGCGCCCGCCCGCTCTAATGGCGGCGGGCGAGCGTCTAAGACACCTGCACGTCCTCCGAGCACGCCTCCACACCCCTCGTTAGCCTCCCAGGGATCGCCTTGTGTGGGCGATATGAGAGGAACCGAATGTGGACAGTTGTCTGGCTGTTTTTGACCTTCTGGCGGTGGCTTCTTCCTCATCCTTAGCAACAATTAGCTTGAGGATGTCACGCTGAAGAATGTCTGCTACTTTTATTATCTCTATGTGTTTAGTGTATTTATAATAAAAGAATGAATTTCGACCTACATGAGCACCAACCGTTAGTTTCTGGGAATCACCTCAATTTGCAGCTAACGTTAAAAAAACACATTCCAGAGGCTTTGAAAAGTCTGGAATGAGAGTACATCGTGACTTTGGTTTGATAAAGTTCTAAGAAAATTGGTAAAATTGCGTCTTCTCTCAGAAATCTCTTACAACAGAGCCGTCTAGCTTCCAAATGAATTTCAGTGCGATATGTTGTAAAATGGAGGAATTAGCAGTGGGACATATGTTGTATCTGGTGACAACTTTTGAAACTAATCATTTTGACAAGTTCTAACTACAAACTACTATTCGATTTCAAGTTATTTGAGTACAAAGTAAACATGAAATTATATCATTTATACCATTAACAATGTTCTGTTCTATGTGAATAATGTTTCTGTACTGCTAATAATAATTCTGTACTGTTCTTTAATTTAAAAAATGTAATTCTGTGCCCTAACGCCAATATTAGCTTTTTTCTACTCAAGAAAACTGAATGTATACAATAGAATTACATATTACACTGTTACTAAGAAAGTGTGCGGTGATATTTCGCTTTTGAGGTAATTGCATGGCGTGCAGTAAATGATATATCGAGGCAAAGAATACTAGATGTACTCGTAGAATCATTTCTGTGAATTAATAACATGGTCATATTGATGCGTTCCTCGGAACCGAAATTCCATAATGTTATTTGCTATGTTGGATTGTTAAGAGAAAATCCTAACGTCACATCAGTGATAATGAAATATTCTGCGTAAGGACATTCATGTTTCCTAGAAGTATATAACGCCCATAGCGTAAAAGAGAAAGCAGTGGCTAAGACAGATTTTTATCCACCTCTTGGGCTAGCACTATTGCTGAAACAGGTGAACGGACGGAATCCTTATAGAGTAAGGCAGATGGAAGAGAAGGACTTCCAAGATTTTGCATTAACATTAAAATTGCTCAAATTCAAGACCATACCATTCATTCAGGTAAAGTGTCTTAAATTTGATCAGATCCTGCGTAAAGTTAGTTATATCCCTCACAAGATCCTGAGCATATTGCATGTACTAAATCCAGTGAGAAAATCTCATCAAACCACCTGGTCATCGTTGTGTATTTGCAGTTAAGCCAAAGATAAAATGTTATTAATGTGATATAGATGTCTAATGATTGTTTTTAGGGAACATAATTTTATTTCTATAATTGAAAGGATTAGTAAAAAGAGAGAATACTTTTTTCATTTCAGGAAAAAGCGAGTTCATAGCTTATTATGGAAGAGAAACTGTCTTCTCATTCTGTAATACATTAATAACGTGTGAAATAGCTTCAAATTTTAACAGAAAGTTATTAATAATATGATTCTCACTGCAAAGCTGTAGTATTTCTAATAAAGTTACAAATATTTCAGGAACATGTAAATAAAGGATTGCTCATTTTTCCTCTAATTCGTTTAATAAATATTTTTCGAATGTTCATTATTATCCTCAAAGTTATAGAAAAGTTTTTGGAATTAATAACGTAAAATAAAATACAATTACTACGATAAATATCTATCTGCATTTACAACCATATCACCCTGAAAATAGTAAAATAAACGTTAAAAAGAATAGTTTGACAAAGTTCTATCTGCACTCACGCTGAAAATACAGAATAGAAGTTCTAACCGCAAAATTAAATTTTCAAAATAACATTAATAAGAGGTAAATCAATATTCCTTCTTGATTGTCAATATTCGTTTCGTAAACGTGTAATTGTTGAAATAAATGATTGTCATAAAAAACTTTGGATACTTTTATCTGTATTAATAAGAGGTGCAAATAAGCGTTGAGCATATGCAAATACAAGTTCACTCCTTCAAAATATTGAACAAAATAAATTGTAAATAAAAGTAACAAAATGTTCACATTATAATAATTGTAATTTTGAAGTTTTGTTTCTCTAAATCATGGTAAACTCAGAACGTGTTCAAATCAAGGCCACGATATGATGTGATTTAGTCAGAAATGTGGCGAATGTTGGTAGTTGTTGATTAAGCAATATATGGGAAGGAGTGGTATGACGAACAACAGATAATTTTGGAGTTTGGTTTGTCAATGTTGGTATCCATTGCCGAGCGCTGGCTGATGTAAGGTGATTCTATGAGTGTGGGATGTATTGTGTGTTAGGATTTTAGTGTTGGAATTTATGCATTAAGACGCCAGATTATTTAACTTTAACTTAACGTTAAAAAAACTGAAGGGCGGAACCTCGTCCCTAACTGGGATTTAGAGAGGTAGGGAGTCCTTAGTGCAGCGTCAGCTTAGGTATACAGTGAGGTTACGTTAGGTGATACCGTGAGAATAGAAATTTACGACTGAGACACAAAAAACTCGAGACTACGTACTTTGACTCCCAACAGTCTTCGGGGATTCCTGATAGCAATAATATTTTCGTTCATAATCTGCTATTCCTTTCCAACGTTACGTACTTCACCTACCCTAGCTACCTCATGATGGATAATGCCAACTTTATCCGCTAAAGAAGTATGGTAAAGGTAGGCCGAAGAATAATAATGGGAAGCTGTTCCTACCTGTGTAAAAGGTAAAGGTGATCTTGTGCCATTGCACAAAGGCTATTGTGCTCCAAAGGGAAGATGAAAGTAGGTCTACACGAATTCGTCGCCTTCGGCACAAGGAGGAGGTTGTGTGGAGAGCACAACGCTCGGGCTAAAGGAAAGATCCTGGTACTCACTTGCAAAGGAGGCTGAGTCAACCTCAGAGCCACCGTGGATGGAAAACACTTGATAAATATTCTGAACGTTTTCGGGATGGACTCTAGGATAATGTGATCATTAACCAGATGATTCGGGAATCAGCCAGTTTCACAATTGACCCGCGCTTGCCATGGCAGAGGAGGTCAGAGGAGCAGCGGTCATATCGCTCCCTGTCAATCGCTGAGACCGAGTTGCGATCCTCATCCGATTTTTGCGGTTCGCGGCAGGTTTTCTCTGCTTCCGTTTCCCCATCCGTCATTCCCCCTCCCTTACACCCTCATTTTCATTGGTCTTTAGCGTTTTCCTCAACATCACATCCCAACATAAATTCCTTTCGTAGAGATTTATGACTTCTGAAATAAAATTGTGCCGCCCCTTAGAGTATGAATGCAATGAAAGAAAAAATCTTAATGGATACAATTCACAAGAAATAATATTAATTTAATGCTATTATTATGGACACAAGGGGTTACTCAGGCTCGACGATGATTGTTTGTGGGTTTTTCATAATTTTAAATTCGTAGGAAGCCAAAAAGATGATTTGATGTTTATGAGATTCTTTTCGTGAGCAATGTAAAGCAATTCATCACAAGCCTTGGATATAATTTGAGTAACTACAGCGTCTTTGGCTGTGAATAAAAAAATCCAGGACTATTCACTTAAAACTTAACATCCAAAAACATTTTTTAAAATACTTGTAGCATTTTAAGTTTTAGGGTAATAAAGTTTAATACATTTATATGCTATAAAGATACCCATTGACCTTTAATTCATATAAATGTAATCGTTTTTTAATAAATACGAATATTGATGCGAGGAAGTCGATATTTTTCGTATATAAAGACAGAAGGTGAATGTTTTCGTCTAAATGAATGCACATGTATGTTATTAGTTATTTTAATTTTAAAACGAATCGTCAAAAACATTCAATGAAATCAAAATCTAAACAGTGTGCCACAGAACCCCTTCTTAGTAATGCACAGGTCCTTCGAAACCTGGGAGTTGCTAAGATTAATAATGTACATAAAAGATTAAGGACACGGCAGTTTTAATTACAATTTTGCGAAAGAATATAGCTTGACAAAATCACCCTTGCAAACGTTTTTGCTAAGTTGTGTTCTTCGTCGTTTAAAAGCTTTTCTCTTCACCTGAGATTCCATTTATACATTCCAAGCCGCTGTGACGATAAACTGCTGCCGTAAGGGCTGTGTGAAACAGCTCTCGGAATATTCTCCGCCATTATTTCCAGAAAACGTTTCCGTGTGGCGTTGTGTTGCGGAGTGCGTGGAAGGGCTTCGCTTAGTGCGAGGTGAAAAGCAGCAGAGGGCGCCGAGAACGCCTCCGACCTTTATTATTCAAATGTTTGATTGCTGTATCCGCTCCCGTGTAACAGGAAGCTCCGGTTTCCTGATTGTGAAAGGAAATGTGTTCGTATATTCGAATGTTGGGTTAGATGCGCCACAGACGTTTAATATGAGAAATTCGGTAATAAGGATGTGTTTCTAAGCAGTTTATACCTACATTAATGTTCATCTCCGACACATATTACACTAACTTAAAATATAATTAACCTATTTTACTACGCGATTCAGTTGCATAATGACTGGGATGGATTTAATAAATTGTTTAGCACAAATCTTTCGCGAAGCTATATTAAGTTCTTGGTAACAAATATTACATTAGTGCAGTATTTATGGAAAGACTACGCTAATCTACACAAATTTCCCATCCTTTATTCATTGGCAACGAAATCGCTCATGTTTCAAATTTATGTTTGTTTATGAGAAATTCAACAGTTGGAAAGGCTTACGCTTACAAAAAATACCGAATTTACATTGTGATATCCACATTACTGCAATGAAAAGTGCATCGTCCGAGAGCCGTTTTCCCCAGAGTTGATATGAGCTGAAATGTAAACTGTAGGATGAACTGGGAATAAAAAGTAATCACAATATTGTGAGATACTTTCTTTTACAACTTGTACTTCGTTTTGAGACTGAAAAATGGCTACAATTTGAAGACCCTTTCGTTCCGCAATTTCTCCTGATGAACATCAATTTTTGAAGTGTCTTTAATCGCATAGCCGAGTATCGAAGGCATACTTTCGGAATTGCTTGCCTTTATCAGTTAGCATTATTCTGGTCGATAATATTATTACGTTTGGTTAGTAGAAGAAAGGAGGTAATGAATTTGTCCACTTGAAATATTCAAGTGATAGGATGATAAGTTATTAAAGAAATATTCGATAACAGTGCGAAACATACAAAACAGAGAAATTAATGACACCCTCAAAGAAAATTTAACTCGTTAAAAACCTTCAACAATAGAGTTGACCAATGAAAAGAGAGAAGAGTATGAAGAGGTCTGAATTATAGGAATTATGGAATCAATAAAACTATCTGAAACCCGAATCTGAATTCCCTGAATACAAGTATGAAATATTAACGCAGCTTACTTTTTATAATTTACATCAATTTAACTCAACAAACGTTTTCGACGTGCTGAAAAATAATAACCTATTCCCCAGACAACAATTTGCAAATTTAAATATGCATATTCTCGTTATCGCTCACAAATATTTTTTGCAGTTAGAAAAACAATATTTTGCATTTTTGGAGCAAATTAAATAAATATGAAATATTCATTATTCAATGACAAAATATGAATTCATTAATTCATTATTTGCATCTATTTTCTTATCAATTCACATGCTAGTAAAATATTCATAGAATCCAGACACTCTGAATACAATATTGCAATATTATATTTAATCATGAATGCAACTTTGTGAATTTAAAATACTGTTGTTATAAAACATACGAAAAGAAGAACATCTTCTACTGCAACGCCTACCTTGTGCACTCCCTCAAATATGATGTCATTGACATGCTCCAGCTTCGGGAAAAAGATTCGCATAACCTACATGGGGGTTACTGTCCCGATGATTACTGTATTTAAGAAGTACAGCCTGATCCTGGCCATTAGGGCAAGTAAAAATATTTAAATAATACCATTGGCTCAAATTGAAGTTTCATTATGTCATTTATATCACCTATAATATGTAAGACCTTCGTAAATTTTACACAGTACCCTTACAAATGGGCCACGGACCGCGCGCGATCTTTCCTTCATCTTCCGAGTTCTATCCTCTCCCCTTACACACACTTACACTAACATGCACTACACTACCACATATTCCGGGAGACCGGTCGGGAGCTTAGAGCTTGTCCCGGCTGGGGCGGTGCCCCGCTGGCGGGAGAGTCCTGGTTAGGGGGAAACCCCACTAGCCGACGGTAGGTCGGCGCCGGATCTCGCCATTCAGTGGTGGAAGGTCACCGCCATCTCCCGAGAAAAAAGCATGCACTAAACTTACGGGACTGATGACCTACTGTGTTGACGCGCCCAAAATCACTAACTAACCAACCAGCCAACCAAAATCATCTTAACTTCTTCCCTTTACATTCTCGGATTTCAAAAGTTTTGTATATCCCCTCTCACAAGCGTCTCGGTTTCATCGTGCGGTCAAATCACATCCGATGATCTTGAACTTTACTTGGCGCAGCTGCGTTCACCAGTGAATCACTGTCTCTGATTATAACGTCGTTAAATTCTACAACTGGACTACACTGAAAACTTTGGGATTTAAACCATTCACGATAATAAAACTAACGAATCTATACAGCTATTGTAATCCTTCCCATGTGATGACGTCGCGGATCTCGAGGCCTACTAGCCTTTTGGAAGAAAATCGACTTTTGTAATTTCTTTGACTCCCGCGCGGTGGCTTACTCGTCGAACAGTTTCTTTTCGTCACCTCGTATCTCCCACGGCTGTAGCTTTTCCTTATACTCCCAAGAGCCTCCGACCTCCTTTATCGTGTCTCAACCAGATAATTTCCAATTCAATTCATAATGTATTAGTTATTGTCTTAGGTAGTTTCTTTTTATTCCATAAAACAATTCACCATAAAATGCATGAAATGTGCCATAAAATCTAAAAGAAGATACTTCTCCGTTACCATGTGCTAAAAACATAACGAGCACATGCTACACATTACAGGCGTTAATTTCTTTAATTCTCAAAATAATTAAATCAATAATTTTACTTTATATTCTATTTCACAAAAATACTTATTTTTGAGCGTTTTAGAATAGATCATCGCCGGATGTGAAGCCATTCTTTCCGTTTTCGACTGATGTTTGCTCTTTCGACTACGTATGGATACGTTTCGGATACGAATGGAATTTTCCGCCAAGGAGTTTTATCCGCGCGAAACACTCTCTTGCTCAAATCTGATTGGTTTTCAAGCCTTGGTAGAGAGCGTGTCAGACGTCCTATTGCCCCCTTAAGTAGGCGGGTCATTAAAAAACAGCGGTGATATTTCATTCTCAATCATGATTTCAAGTGGTGTGCCATAATGTACCTCATAACTAACGTTGGTTTTAAGAGGTATATTTTTTTGTTTTAAGAGAAAACTTTTATAAAGAATATGATACATGTATTTATCCATATATTAAATGTTTTTTCAGAAACTTTGTAAGAAAATATTTTCACATTCTGAGATTTGACAAGGTCGTGTTTATATTGTGCGTCCCTGGTACCTCTTGTTTCTGTTCGCAGTAAATAGTTTTCTCTAACGCGTTGCATGGCCATAATTCACGTTTTGTCGGTCCTTGATGTCGAAAATACGATTTACAGCAAAACCTCTTTCCGTTTATCTGGATCAAAGCAAGTGGCTATACCCCTGGTAGGATTGGAGTTGAATGACTTTTGCCTGTTTCAAATTATATTGTTTCAATTTAATTTACTTTCTCATAATTTCGCCATATTGTTTTCCTCGACGTCTGCCTCTCCATCATGTGTATTCCCTTTTAAAATCGCGCGCGTTTTCTTTCGTACAAACCTCGCTTTTTGCAGGCGGCGCGTCCAATTAATTCATTGGCCGAAGCGACAGCGGCCATGAGCCGCCGGCGCCTGTGGCACGCAACCCGCGAAGCAGCGCGGTGCAGCGGGTGGAGGCGAGGCGAGGCGAGGCGGCATGCAGCTGCGTGGCTGTTTGTTTTGTTAATGAATGGCCGCGCTGGCCCTTGTTCCTTGCCGCCCGACCGCGTCTCTTGCGCGCTGCTCTCGCGCATGCGCAGAATGCTCCCCCAATCGCTGTGGTAGCGCGCTGACGAAATATCTGAGTGGAGCGTCCTGCTCGGATCGTTGGCAGAATCAATATGCATTTTCAAAATGTAGCGGTTTCTGTATGTTGTGTTGGGTTGATGTTATTACACAGTAATATTCAAATGGTTTGATGTTTAAAGTTTCCTTTGGTGTGATCATAATGTATACATAATATTGACTCATTCGACAAACTAAATCTAGATGAATATGCATTTATGAACAAAAAAGGTGATAGTAGCAGCTTGTTCTTTGATCATGCAATGCATGGCATTATTTTAAGTTTCAAAAGGTCATTGTTTGGAATTAGTTGTTATCATTTGCTAGTTTCATTTAATTGGAGAAACTGTAAAAATTTATAAAACGCAGGTGATGTATTAGTATTTTAATCCAGTGTTCATTGAATGAAAAAAAAATCGATAATAATACTTTCCTTTTAACATTAAGTATTGGAGAGTCTCAAAATATTGTCACCTCCCTACTTTTTCAAAAGGAGCGAATCCTCCTCCCTGTCGGTAGGGCGTGGATGGTGAACAAACTAACAGTCACCAACCACTGGATTAGATTCGTCGTCAAATCTAAGCCTGTCCGACCTCTCAGGTAGAACTACCTCGATTTTGGGAGGAGGTAGGTGACCTTGAGTAATAATCTCTAATTACTCTTTGTCGTGACTCAATTGGATGATAAGTTATAACATTCACATGAAGAAAGTTCACAGCTGACTTCCTTCCTGAGGGATAGGGTCCTGACATATGCACTGGGATTTCAATAAGAACATCATAGTCGTATGTTTTAAAACAATAACCGGATAAATATATTCTATTTAAAAGAATTATTACACTGTACACTCGAATTTGTCTGAGAGTACCTTTGCTATAATCAGATTTGAAACAAAACTGGTGAACAAAATGTCACGAAAACCTTTGCTGAATTATAATTTAAAACTCTTTGACTGTTTTCGTGGAATACTAGCACAAATTAGCACAAATTCACAGAAAGAGAAAAAAAAGTCCAGTGATAACCTCTTTACATACAAATACCATTACACAATTTTGCTGGAAAAACACATAAAAGAGTACATACACATAATATTACACTATACAAAGAAAACCTATTACACTCTGAAATATTCCAACGTTTTACACGAAACAAAACAGTTTGGTTTGTTCAAAACAAAATAATTTGTAACTTCTCCAGTTACACGATATTTAGTTTAGCTGATGATCAACTGAAATTAGATTTGTTTGATTCACTGAGATCTCTCAGTATACAAAAAAATTCAAATTTATAATCAAGTACTTTTGTTATTACCATACTGGTAACTCGTTACTCAAGTGCATATCTTATTTCCAGAACAAGAATTTCCCTCCGTTATTTCACATGCAACATTATATGAACACTCACTTAACATGAAACACTGTTACAAATCAAACACAGAAAAATTATATCTTAAATTTACAATAGTCCTTTTCATGTATCTGAATTCAGTAACGAATCTATAACTCTAGCTGACATTCGAGCACAGAATTTAAATTTTCTTTACGGAAATTGTATATGATTACAGGCACTAACCTCATGAACTAGCATAGTCTGGCATAGTAAAAAGGTTCTGCAATCTGGCTAGCACCTCAATTTATAATCTGGATTGAATCAGATAAACTCACAGGAACTCGTGCGGCGTGCCACGGCTCGACGTTTTCTCGAGGTCGTCCGAAGTTTGAAGCGGCTGCGAAGAATTTCCTATGTGCCCTCCAATTACGTCCAATATAAAATCGGGGTGTTTGCGACTGCTTTTCCACTCCCCTTTCCTTTCTTCAGTAGACGTTGCTATGTACGCCGAATGAAGCGTGGTCAACTCGGGTTTCAATAAATCCAAGCGATAGTTTTAAAAGCTTATTCTAAAAGCTTCAGTAGTCGGTATTTCCCAGAGTGGCGTGATCCGTTGCTTCACCATTTCTCTGCGGGTACCGTTTTAGTCGCTCTTCATTCACGAAAGAAAATGTCCGAATCTCCTTTGAGTAGGTTAAAATTCAGTAATTCTTGCCTACTAAATTCCCATTGGTCCTTCGGCCGTTCCTATGACTGAATATTTCGTCATCTGCGCTTGCGAATTTGTTACGAGCGCTACTCGTAGCTGTCTCGTGAACTATACTTGAGAATCGGCGTGTTGGAAAGAATTTTCTTCCATCATCGGGCGTAATCTGTCGGATTACCTGATAACTTCCTGGTCTAATAGATACCGATAGATGTATTAAACGAAAATAAATTTATATTTTCGTGATGTAAACGTCTGAGCGGTTACAATATAAACAAAACAACATCTAGAAGGATTGCTCATGTTTACTTTATGCACAGTCACAAGGGAAGGCAATGCATATTCAGAAGATTAGAATGTTAAAAATTACGATTTTCTTTATAAATTCCACGATAAAAAGCTTCAGTGGAATTCAAAAAACGGGAAAGAAAATAATAATGGTAAAATATTCTCATTTTATTCTAATTATATATGATAGATTAAAAATATTAATTCTTAGTTCCTAGAAAATTATTGCATTGCTAAGGAACATTTTGCTAGTTTACCCACTGTAGTTGCCAAATTTCTTGTAATAATATTATTATACCGCAGATAAGATTGCAAATAATATTTTTGACAATTCGAAAACAGTAGTTTTCTTATATTTTCATGTACTAGTAATATAATTGAGAATGAATATAACCTAGTGAAGCAAATTATTGTTTAAACCAGGAAAATTTCGTTATGATGTTAAAAAGTCGAAACAATTAGTCAGTAAAAACAGTGTTTACTTTTGAATTTAATTAATTCACAATACAATTGTTGAAAACATTTTTGCGAGCTTCTACGAATGTTTATAAAAAAGCAGTATTTCACTTCAAATTTTGATTTTTCTCTTACAAGAAATTACAATTTACCACTTATCTCGTGTATTTAATTTTAACAACAACTTACGCTTTCAATAAACTTGAGGTGGCTCCGAGAGTCATTGTTTATCATGATGTAACTTCACGTTCCCCGATGTACCTTTTTAAACTTGGTCCACGTCGGTGTAAGTCTTTGGAGCAAAAATCCACGCCACACAGAATCACAAATGCAAAGCAATAAAAAGAACTTCAGTATTGGACGTTCTGAGCAAGAAAAGCGACGCAACGAAGAGTTCACAGGTGCTGCCCACTTTGAACGGGGAACGAAATTCAGACCATACTTGTATAGCAATCATTCCGTCATAAAAATTAATGTAAATGAAAATGTTATGTTGTCAATTAAGCTTGTCTTAAAGCATCCAAAATATGTTTTCTAATATTGAACGAAATCGTGATCAATCCTCACTTTTTTTATTTTCCTGAATCTAATATAGTCAGAATAATCAACGAACACTGATCTGAGTGTTTTGGAGCATATAGTTGTTCCAATTTAAATATTTCAAATATATTTCGTACCGGTACAAAAACATAATGTTGCTTTGATATGAATGCTGTGGAAATGTATTGATTACCTTCTTGCGATTCTCTAGTTGTATTATAAAAAAACTGTATTTAGTAACTGCGAGATCTTGTGAATTTTTTATCTACAATCTGTAGAATAAAAGAACTGTATTAAGTAACTGCGAGATCTTGCAGAAAAGGATGAAAAGATGAGATCTCTGTCTCTTTTCCAACAGCAAAACTAATTTACATTGCCCGCACCCTAATTTGTTTTCGTAATAAAAACATCACGCGGGAGCTCGGAAATAGAACGTGCAGGAGATACAGTTATTTCGCGTTGTTCCGGAAAGAGAAATGAAAATAGAAACTGCATTTTCGTTTCATTATTAATTTGATTTATTTCAACGCACGCTTTCTTATGTCATATAGTTAAAAGTAGGAATTATGTCGAAGATAGTCCAATGTACGAAGAATTTGATACAAGACGACATCTAAATGCGAAAAATCATAATTTTCATTTTTACAAGTTATGTAATGTACCCAAGTCCATTATAATTTAAAATATTTTTATGTGGGATGCCAGTAAGGGAAAGTGTGAACTAAATTGTGGAAATTGTATAAATAATATCGAGCTAATAACAACATAAGCTAAATATTGTAAAGTTAATACATTTTTGTTGCTGTACCCTAGTACATAAAATTTAATGTTTTAAATTGTATTTTTTGTTATGCAGCGCCTGAAATAAAAGAACTTTTTCAACGGAAAACTGAGAAATAAATATTAATGTTCGTATCTGCAGTTCATCTTAGCGGAACTGATACACACATAGAACGCTTGACAAATAACACGAAAAAATATTATGAATATGGTGCGGATTTTAATAAAATGTCCTTTTTTCTTTTCACTTTAAAACAATGCCATTTAGTATAGATATTTATTATGACAAAAGGAAATGGCTGATTTTTATACGTCAGTTTTTTGCATTTTTCTTTGATTTCGACTAATAATTCTTCTTTTAACATTGCCCGTAATTTTTAAGGAACTTTCGAAAACTTAATAGATTTTAATATAACTTTAATGGAACTTGCATCAAATAATATTCATGAAGGTCAATAAAATTTTCTCCTCAGAAATTCTCAGTAGCTTATTCGATTTCTTCGGTCAGAAATTGAAATGTCAGGCTTTGTAAGTATGTAATCTAAGGCTCCTACAACGCCTTTCAGCACCACTGTTGATTCGACCGATTTCGTGATAATTAAAGACAGAGATTTCGTAGTAAAGAACAATCCAAACCAAAAGCTTGCAAGCTGAGTTTACTTGAACGAAAGGAAGATTACAATCTAACATTTTATTGATCATTTTTGCCCACGTTTTAGGTCATCGAAATCCGCCCTCAAGTCATGATTAATTGAACTATTATATTTTCCACTGTTTTCATAGTAATGCGATGCAACATCGATTTGGTCTAAAAAACACGTAGTAAGAAGTAATATACATTATTTTCACTACTATAATGTGATGAAATTATAATTTTTTCGGTATTTAGTTTGAGAGAACTTCTTAAGAAAAAAGCATTAGCGCCTTTGAAGAGAAATTTAGAAAAGCTGATGCATATGTTTACGATGCATGAAAATAGTGAAAAAATTAACATTTTATTAATTATTATCAATTAATAATGAATTATTAATAAACATTGTTAATTAATTAACAATATTTATTAATTTTTTACTGAGAACAGCTTTGTTATATAATTTTTTTTAACTAAAGATTATTATTTAAAAATTAATTATAATAAAAATACGTAAAATGTAAAAAATCACTTGTTCTGCATCAGTCCAATATCCAGCTTTGTTAATATTTTTTTCATCACCAGAAATGATATCCTTTTTGTCAAGTAGATACTCAATAATTTTCACTAACACAAGGCATGAAGAGAGAGGATGATAAATGAGAATTATTTTGTATTTTAAAGTAAAACATGGTGTGGTTAAAATTAGTACACCCTAGAAAGAAACGAATTAGAAATAAGATTAAGAGTTGATTCTTGACAGAAAAACGTGCAGACTGTACGACCTGTTTTTTTTAGAATAAGACACGAATGAAGAAGAAGGTACTAAAATTTTCTCCTTAACTCCGAATCACAAGGGCTTTAAAATTTACAATCCTTCTGCAAGAACAATTAGCTTAAACATACCCAAGAGGCATCATAAAGCAGCTGTGCTCAGAGATCTTTGATTAATGACCAAGGAAATAAAGGAGCAGTTTCCTCTCTGGAATAAAGATCTTCCGTATTTTTGTAAGGATTTATTCAGTATATTCTGAATCAATCTTTCTTCGACGAAAAGTTTTCTTTTTGTTAGAACAGTGGTATAGAATTGGATTTACATATTTTCTCTTTAACTCCGACTGATTTTGTGAATTACAAAGGTTGTCTTTTCATATTTATTTGTAACACAATTCTGACGGATACAGAATACTCTTTTTGCTTATAAGTATTGTTGTTACTTTCGAAAACATTTGTGTTTATATTCTATTTGTATTTTTCATCGCAAATGCTTAAATATTAATGCCATAAATATAGTTATTTCAAGAGTCGGAAGCGGAGTAGGTAGGATTGAAGGTTCTAATTTTATCGTTTTCATCCCGACGTCCCATTTGTCAAAAGTATACACGCGAGTCCCATACTGTTCTAATACTCCTTCATTTATCCACGGGATGTGGGATGGCGTGGAAAGGGATGTTGGAGGTGATCGTAGGTGGGAAATTGTTGGGGAAGCAATAACACGCTGAGTGAACTTAATCACTTTAAATTAGAGGATATTTGAGTTACCATATTTACAAAACGTAAAATGTCTCTTCATTTCAGGAACATACACTCTTGCACTCTGTACTTGGTTTACTTATTTACAGTTCTCTTCAGAGTTGAACCACTGTTCATCAGTAGAAGGGTCAAAAGATACAGTATGGATAAAAGTCAAAGGCGGGCAGAAAAATTCTCATTCGGTAAACAAAGCACACTTGATGGTTTGATGTGGGGACCTTTGGAAACGCTTAAAAAAAGGCTGGGCTTTGCGTTCTATTTAAAGCAAACATAGGAGAACTGGGGCATGGGAGAAATTCAGATCAGAATTGAGAAACCATTCCACTATGGCAGAGGGTATCATCATTACGAAATCGAACGAAAGAAGCAGAGGACAAACGTCACAAAACCCTCTTTTATGAATCAGACGAGAATGGATTGAAACAGGTTACCCGCGACAGTCTTTGAAATCTTTTCTTGCGCGGTAAAGATGTTTAGAAATAGCTTAGACGGAATATAATTTAGTTTATATGAACAATATTATCTAGTTCGTATTTGCTATTTAGAATAAGATACGTACTTGTAGTTAAGTTGCAGTGCAATGCAGTGTGGTGTAGTGTGGTGCAGTGTTGTGTTGGGTTTAGTGTTCAATGTTCAGTGAGGAAGTCGGAGAAGAGAAAAGAGGTGAAATGGGCCGGGTATGGAAAGTACTCGTAGCTTAGTGTGAGGTGAGGTGAAGTGCAAAACGACAATAATATTGTACCCAAACTTGATGCAATAGTTCTATTGCTGTTATTCGCTCTTGAGTTTATTTCTTTTATTACTAATAATTTATGTTGTATTTCTATTACAATATCATTATTGTATTAATGCTATTGTATTATTATTATTATTATTATTATTATTATTATTATTATTATTATTATTATTGTATTATCGTTGTGATTATTTTTAACAATGCTAGTGTCTTATTATTATTATTATTATTATTATTATTCTGTCACCAGTTTTTGTAACTATTTGGAGAATAAATTTATCTATCAGAGTTTATTACTGGGCAATACAATGTTACGACGTATGTTTGCATTGTTAATAAGTGAGTAACTTCATTCAACCTTGCACGATTTTCGAGCAACTTTCGACATAGTGCGGGATAAACATAGTGCTTGCGATTAAACTTAAACAACGACGCTACTCCCTCTGAGAGCATCTGTCCTGGCGACGACCAAATCTTGACTGACGGCCACGATTTGGCCGTCGGTGGTAGCTGCCGCGAAGGTGCTGCTCATGGTTTCAGCGTCAAAGGCCTCGTAGAGACAAATTATTTCCTACCAGAGTGTAATTGAGTATCTGGTAGAGGCCTCTGTGCCATAGTACATTTTCTAGTTACTTAAAAATGGCCACGCCTTTAGAACTTCACTTTTTTACTGTAGTTTGTTGTGTCAATAATGTACAAAAATAATAATTCATTGAATTTGATATCTTTGATGTATATGTTTTATGGTAAATTATTAATAATACTTTTACAGACGAGTTCGCGATTTTAAGTTCATTAAATATTAAATTACTCTTTTCTTTTTTCAAAAATATTAGAGGTTTCGAAAAATTATTTCTAGAAATATCGAGGTCAATGACTTCATAAACTCATTTTATATTCCTTTTTGTTTCAGGTGAGTTTCGTACTGTAGTCGCTACTTCAAGGCCAGCTTGTGGTAAGTGCCGTAGCTTTACGATCAACGTCATATTTGTGACACCCCATTTATCGTCCAATCAAACTCCACCTAGTTGAAAAAGTTTCCTCATGGAAACGCTCCCGTCGTAACCGAATAAGCGACTCTCGCCCCTGCGGAACACAGTGGGACATAACCACGTTCTAAATCTACATTATCATGTGGCGCTCTTGCTCTTACCGTTGCCAAGAGCAAGAGCAAATGTGATACGTTTCGATAGCTTCCTTTTAGAGACAGAGATTTTTCCGCTGTTTTTAACGACTTCTAAGACAACATAATAAAAAGCTTATGCATAAAAATGTTGACGTAGTTCTTTCTTATCGTTACAGTAGTTGTGAATATGACATCGACCTATTTAAAATATTAATGCTGCTTTTAATGAATTCATTTTATCAGCAATTAGGATATATTGTTATTCTTAGATTATACAACTATTTTACGATTTTATTATATGATTTAATTGTGTTACTTATAGTTTAAAGTCGAATTACCATATGTAATAACTGCAAATTTTATATATTTATATTCACACATTAACATGTTACGCAATAAAATTACGACTACTCCCTACAGTTTGAAAGGAATTATTGTAAAATAGTTACCTTCATTTAATTATGTGTTGAAAGAAATTTAAAGCTTTTGAATATTAATAAACGTTCATGTTGATGTCTTAATAAATATTACATTTGAATAGAATTTTTGAACTGTTTACATAGTTTCGTACATGAAAAAGCACAATAAAACAGAATTCGCAGATAAATCTATTTACGCTACCAACACCATTCTTTATTTCGTTGTTTTCTTGATATTGTTATCAATAGTGTAATGTTAGCTACATCTTACCTGATAGCTTTGCTAAGCGTTTTGCTTGGGTGTTCTCAAAACGGTTATACCATTATTTTATTTAATATAATAAAGCTCCTAGAGAAGATAAATTGTCTTTTTAAATCCTATTCAATAATGAGTTCTACCAAATGTTTCGAAATAGTTTTAATAATATGGGCATATAGTTAGTAAATATGTTCATATATTAAAACAACGAAATAATAAAATAAAATCTATCTAAAATTTATCTTGTGCAAAAGATCATTGTTTGCCTGTTATGAATAACATACTCCCACTACCACTCTCGTGAATGATCAAATAACTTTCACTCAATGGTTTCTTCTTTTCACTTGTGATATAATTAACTCTTAATTTAATTATATCATTGTATTATATTATATTAATTTAATTTCGGTATTACTACATTTTACTAAATTGACAAGAACAATTTTTACGTCTCCTTCAAGAGAAGTACATTAATTAACTTGTTTAAAATGCAATTTGTCCGTTCGTGTTACAACGTATCTCTTTGAGACATATGCCAACTTTCTCGCCTTCTTGTAAATAATAGTATTAATAGAATAACACTGTGGTATTTTGGAGTCAATTACCTTTATTCACTCTTGAAAACTCCCTTTCTCGTATGTGGGCGTCACGTCGATGGCTAAACACTTTTGCTTGTAAAAAGAAATATTTATGTAATATTTAGATATTTAAATTAAACGTCGCTCTAGTTGTCGTGTAAGTAAAGTATAAAATAATGCATGACACCTCCGGGTGTTAAAATTTCTTATTCAAAAACAACTGTATTTAATTCTCATGAATGTTTCATTTGATAACTTATTTTGAAATTGACCTTGTTTTCGTAAAGTGTTGCGTTTGAAAATCAGTGTGGATAAACTTGTATGCAGTAGATCCCCACTTATTCGGATTAATTAGGATTGGACCTTATGGGGATAGTCAAATATTAGTGTAATGAATTAAATCACAAAATATATATTATTTCTTAAAAAAGAAAAAAATGAATATTCATACTTCTGTAGTATTAATTTAATGGCAAACATAGCAGAGCTCGTATTTTTAACAGGAAGATTTTATATTCGCCCCAGATTGAATTTAGAAATATAAATAAACGTATGGTGTCATGTATAACTTGGAACAAAACCAACTCGTTTAAATAAAGTAATTTTAGTGACCCAAATATATCTTCCTCAATACGAATATGAATAGTTGGAGGGGAGATAATTGGGCTTCCACTGCACTTTAATATTTCGTTTTCTCTTCCGCCCAAGTGGCGGCGACATGCGCCCCTCTGCGCCCACCCATACCGCTCGCGCGTGGCCCGGTTCCCGCGGGCGCTCTTTACGGCCGGGAAACGGCTCCGTCCCGAGGCGCCCGGTTCGAACCTCGCCCGCGCCGTATCTCGGGCTTCCCGCCTCCTCCGCGGCCCGTCGCAACAGCGGCGTCTGCCAATCTCGCGGCGATACATATTTCATGCGCGCGACGCGACGCGACATGGCGGGGCGCGGCCCTCTCGAAGTTTTCGCCCCTCCCCCGACTCCCCACTCCACGGTTGCCACCCAACACGTTCACCCCACGCGGGCGTTGTGGATTCGGTGGCAACCAGGTGCTGCGGGCGCTGTGGGTTCGAATTACATTTTGCGCTTCAGTGTCGTAATGTGGTTGGGTTTATCCCAACCACTATGTTGCACCTTCAGTACCCCATTCCTTCCCATATCCTCTCTAGCTTCCGAATGATGATTGAATATGAGGGATGTATATGAGGGATGAATTTGGGGGATGAATGTGAGGGATGAATGTGAGAGATGAATGTGAGAGATGAAGAGATGAATGGATGAAGGATGATGAATGTATGAGGATGATGCGAGGGATGTATGCGAGGGATGTATGCGAGGGATGTATGCGAGGGATGTATGCGAGGGATGTATGCGAGGGATGTATGCGAGGGATGTATGCGAGGGATGTATGCGAGGGATGTATGCGAGGGATGTATGCGAGGGATGTATGCGAGGGATGTATGCGAGGGATGTATGCGAGGGATGTATGCGAGGGATGTATGCGAGGGATGTATGCCAGGGATGTATGCGAGGGATGTATGCGAGGGATGAATGTGAGGGATGAATGTGACTGCCTGCTTGCCGTGGAGAGCGCTCCTTATTTGGCTTACGGACCACCTCCGATCAAGCACCACCACGGGTATACGAGTCGGATGCGGTAGGAGCATTTCTCAGCCACAATGCACTTACTACGAAAGTGTTGTGATAAAAAGGCGCTAGGGTGAAGTACCCTACGGTGTAAAAAGGATCTGGAGTTCGCTGAAGGGAGGAACCGCCAATTGAAAACCGAAAGGTCAAGTTGACGTTAAATGCCCATCGGTGATCTTGATAACCTCCCTACGTCCCAGCGATCTGAACCGCTCAGGACGGCCTCTTTCTTTCTTAGAAAAATGATCTGTGACATCACTTTCTTCAAAATATGTCTTATTTAAGTTTTTCGGACAGAATTTGAATAACATTTTGCCATAAAGTATAAAGAAAATGTTATATGAAAACAAGCATTCCCTCGATATTAAAACGCTCTGATCGCTCGAAACAGTTTTTTCGGGTATTCGTGTTTCTCATCCCCTACCGCATTATAAAAGAGTGACACACTACGACTGAAAACACTTATTATTACTTTTCATTTATTTTTAGCGTCTCTCTGACTTCACTATGAAAAGCGAAAATTAAAAATATTTGCTTAAAAAATATAAGTTGAGCCGAAAATATCAATGCAGCACCAATGTTATTTGAAGAATAACTTACTACCTTACAATGAATTTAATAATTTCTCTGACTTCTAATAGTTATTTTAAACATATCCTATTTTCCTGATTTTTTCAGGTCAAATATTCCGTTTCCCCGGTTTTCTAGAATGTGGCAACCCCGCCCTCGCAAGCGGAATGGCTTTGCGGCCCCCAATCCCTGAATCGCCGCCCTTTCAGCCCAATCTCTCGTTCCGTCGCGACCCACATCTCGTGAGCCGGGGTCTTCGTGCTGTTCGGCGCACCTGCCGTTCCCCGCCTCGGAATGTGAGGTTATGCTTTTCATCTGCCCTCTGTAAGTTGTGCGTTTTAGTGGACCGGCTTGCTCGTCTCTTTTATTTCGTAGCGCTGCAGTGTCGAGTAAACTATTGTTCATTGCCTCTTTTTAGAGTTTTTCTCTTTGTTCAATGTTTCTTTCTTTGTCCTCTCTCTCTCTCTCTTTGGAATAGCTTACTTCTCTTCCACCTTCACCTTTGTGCTAATAATTTTCAAACTGCGGAAACTTACAATATTTTGTGTATCAAAATATTATTTCTCTATAAAACAGACTGAGGGTTATTTTTCTTATTAACTTCGGTGTTTTTCCTTACCATCGTGTAATATGATTTGGGTATAATATAAATAGAGGACCATACATGTTACCGTAAAATTATACACCTAAAATTATTATGAATTAAGATATTAAAGTTTTTATTCTCCCTTCACACACAATTCCGTGTTTTGGAGTAGTTCTATCAAAATACTACAATTATTTTTACTATTCGTTTGCCTATCATTTCTAGTCTTTCCTTCAAAACATCAGTTGTAACTTCCCATCCTCCCCAAACTACCACGTTTACCTTTATGCTGGTACACTAGCACTCCATCGATAAGCTTACAACGCCACAAACTATATTCTTGTAAAAAATATTCCCAGTTTATCTCCCTTTTTTATCTCTTCTCTTCACTACACCTGGTTTATCGATCTCTCTCTCTCTATACCCGGTGCCTCTTTCTCTGTCTTGATACCTGGTGCATCTCTCACTTTCTCTCTCCCTCTCTCTCCTTCTCTCTTAAACGTCTTTCTAAAGACGCGTTATATTCCACCTGCGCTTCTCCCAACACCTGTCATATTCACGCTCGCGAACAGGCTACTCCTGCGCCTGGGACCCGCAGTTCTTCCATCGCCCTTCTCCACGCACGCGATTCGCCTTGGACTCCACTCGCCCACTCCCACATGCCACGCTCGCCTTCCCGTTCTCCGGGATTGAATATATAAAGGAGCGTAGCTCGTAAAATTACATAGATCATTCTGGAAAATATAATAAAACGCGGATCCGGCCGCGTGCGTCCTGCCGCGGTTCACCCCATTCCCCCAAATATATATCTAAATACGGCGTCTGGGAGTGATTTACGGCGCAGGAACGAATCCAAGTTGCGGAGTGGATTCGATTCGCCGTTCGCCGGGGAGCTCGAAATATCGTGTTTACGCTTCGGCGTCGGGAAGGCGACAGCTTTGCAGTTCCTTTTTCCAGCCGCGCTCTTCGCTTCTCACCACCACCGCCGCCGCCGCCGCCAGCGCTCCTGGCGGACAGTGCCTCGCACGCCCATTCTGCAGGAGGAGGTGGCGACTCACCTCGACCCTTCTATCAGTGCGACTATGTACGAAGTGATGACATTTTTATACCAAAAACCTCTACGAAGCGTGTCGGAATAAATGATACAAACTTCAAGGAAATGTAGAGGCACCGAAGATGACTTATTTAAATGAACTCGTGATGGGAAATTTGTAAAACTAAGTTACACATATAGCATTTGTATTGATCCATAGGAATCGCTTGTCCCGGCCGGGACGGTGCCGCGCTGGTGGGAGAGTTCTGGTTAGGGGGAAAACCCAGCTAGCTGACGGTAGGTCGGCGCCGGATCTCGCCATCTAGCGGGGGAAGATCACCGCCATCTCCCGAGAGAAAAACATGCACTACACTAACGGGACTAAAGCAGTTTACGGGACCAAAGCAGTTTACGCACCCGGAATCACCAACTAAGCAACCAACATAGGAATCGTATTATATATCCATTGCTTATATAATTGCATTCATTATATATATCCATTGCTGTTTTGTAGGTCAACAGATTCTCTTGACTGCGTCGGAAGTTGACCCTCCTAACCCCAATGCTTACGAAGCTACCTACCAGTCAGGAATTAATGCCTGGTGTGACACATCCTACCACATGACCACTTCTCACACCTTCCTAACACCAATGTTTAAGAAGTCACCTGCCAATCAGAAGTTAATGCTCGGTGCGGCACTTCCTTATATGAAATTCCCACCACATGTTCTCTGAGAGAATGATCATCTTCGATCCCGCTACAAAACTAAACGTCTGCTGCACTTATTCTGAGGTTCTCTATGTTAATGACAATGTAATACCTGGTTAACTTCAACAGATTTTACATTCAAATGTTTCCAAGTATTTGCTAACAGAGTTCTTGATGTTATTGCATTGCTCTAAATCATATTTCCCGAAATTTTATTATTTCTACATTTCTTCAATTCTTAGTAATGTATTATAGAATAAAGTTCAAAATTATCTTAAAAACTTGTCGGCAGAACGGATATTCACTCTGTCGCAAATGTTGAATTGAAAGTTAAATATGTTGTCGGCGAGTGAAATGAATGGAAAGGAAGGTAATGTCACGTACAATTTTTAAATATTGTTTTGTGCCCAAATCAGCTCTTGGTGGGGTAATTAAAAACGTAAAGATTCATTTTCACCATGTGAAGGTCATGGTAAGAGAAAATCATAGGGTATGCAGGGGATCGAAGATGAATCTTTAATCAATAAAGGAATGAGAGGAAATTTCGTATGACGAATGACACATGTCACAATTTTGTCGCTTTTCATAGATAGGCAACTACCTTGCGTTAACGTTTGGCAGGTGCACGATGCATCAGTCCTAGAGTAATCACAATAATAAGTTCTTTGTCTCTGATATTCAGCATTGAGTGTGTCAGGAAGTGCATTCTCGTTACAACGCATGCACCAAACCACATGGTCGTCACTTCGAGGAATTTTGTGGTCATAGTTTAGAGATACAACATGCAGCGAGGTCAAGCAGGAAGTCTAGACTCTTTGAAGCACAAAATAGTCGGTAAACAACAGTGAACATTAAAAAGGTTAATTACGACGTGTCTTATACCTGGCAGAAAGTAACGTAATTTCTGGGGGTAGAGAAAGAAAAACACTATAGGTGCTTCATTTATTTTCATTATTACATGTGTAACCAAATTAAACTTTTTTATTCACTTGAATTCATTCATGTTGAATACGCAAACTTTCCATTTGTGACGTATCGCTACCCTTTTGAAATAGAGGCCAAGGTCGTCTACAACAAGGGAACGCGCTCCTCTCGTAATGAAAAAGCACACTAAGTTTTAATTGCATTTGACTTCTGAAAATCAGAGTTTCGTAGCACGTCTTCCATCGCACTTTTACAATGTCAAAACGAGCATCTTTTGTGCAAAGAATGAAGCGCGAGAACAGAAATACACAACAGGTTACCACAATAAGAATAAAGACTAATAACGGAGTTTTATGTGATATTTGCTCCTGAATATTAGGCAAGACCCTACGCTCTGGTGTTGTACAAGTCACGTTCTCTTGCAGTCGAGGAGATTTCATGTACCTGCCGAACACATGTCCTTAGGAAATTGCCTAACACTTAGTAGCAAATATCACATGTGCATTTCCGTTGCATGCAATTTTCCACTATACAACCAGCGGCAAAAAGCGATTATTTTCGATCCTTCTACTTGCCCCACACATTTTATTTTCTTCTCCCATTGTATAATTCTGTCATTTGATGGCTCCAACCCGTTGCATAATGATACTCATCACGATACAGATTCCATTATGATACAGGTTCTTGACCAATCACAGAGAAGCTTAAAGCCAAGTATTGAGACTTCATTAATCTTTGAGAATCGTTCTAGTTAAAGTTTTGTTCGATTGTGTACATTAAAATTGCACTTAATGTTATATTGTGTTTATAAGTTTTAATTTATTTTATTATAAGTAATTTGTATGTGGAATATTATATAAAATAAATTAGTTTGTAATTTCACTTTAATCCTATTTGACTAGAGCAGTGGTAGTGTTAAAGGGAACATTTGGCTGACGTTAAGATCAGAACACAAGTTATTGTGTATTATATGCTGCTGCCGTGTTTTTGCCTTTCAAAACCAGCCAATTCTTTAGTTTGAAATGTCTAGTAAATCATAGGAGGAGTTGTCACCTTCAGAAATAAGAGAAAAAGCGAAAATTTTGACCTCAGAATTATTGTAAGAGCAACTTTTGTATTCTCTCGCACTGGTAAACCAAAGCCACTTGCGGCAAGTAGGGTAGCTGTCCGCTAGGTGATCTTGGCTGAATCCTACACATCAACTCCCACGAAACGATTCAATGTAAAAGTTTTACTTATAAAAGTCGTAGAAAAAGTACCGTATGAAACTCTATGTAATGGGTATTAATACACTCGTGTGAAGTTTACGATACTCGCTCGTATCGTAATATCACACTCGTGTATTAACATCCATCATTACATCATCGTTTCATAATGTACTATTCTGAGACACCTGTATCATGCATTTACATTGTGAGTAAAACTTTTTTCTCGGTGAGGAATTGGTGGGGGTTCCAAACACGTTACTCATTTTGAAGGTAGGAGGCTGCGTTAGAAGTAATAACACGCCATGTTGCTCGAAATTCTTGTGTTACATCCGAAATTCATGAGTCAGTCCGTCTGTGAATATGTGAGTAGCAATTTCATAACGCTGCTTTATATAAAAGTTACGTTTCATTTCCAAGCGTCAGAACTTAAAATGTGACAATGCTTCTTCCTTAAAAGAATGTTTTTTTCAGTCTTTAACTCTTTATTTTCAACAATCTCATTGAAATATCAACTACAGACGTAATTGGAGCAATTACATTGATATGAAAACTTGACAACTAATTTCTTAGAAAATCGAGAGTTTTGCTCGTGATTTATATCCAGAATCGATTTGAGAACAGGTCGGCTGTTGATTGTCCTCCTACGTTCACGTAAGATATGACCGTTGGCTGCATTCTCGTGATTACTTGTGCAATTGCTAAATTATTTCCTAAATTCGCTCATAAACAATGAGAGACTCGCAAATTATAAGCGGCCCCCTGCTATTTCACGTCAGGTCACGCGGCTCTTCCATACAACCACCAAACTAATCATCAGAATGTGAAATTTTGCTTGTGTGTGTGTGCAATTGACAAACACCGGAACACAATCCAGAATGAAATATTAAATTCCACGTGTTCCAACCCACAAATTCTGACTGTATCGTGTAATTAAATAGTATCTACCAGACACCAGATTTAGCTGACATCTCAATTTGTATACGAAATTTGGAGACATTCTTAATTTGTTCGAGTATAACAAGTTGTATGCATTTTAGGAAAACTAAATCTTTTAGTACAAATTAAAAGATTTACAATTGTATTTGATGTTATTGAGGTGTTATTTCATTGATTTATAGTTTATCCTTGGCTAATTTGTCACGAGGTTTTTGCATAAAAAGTGGGTTTTGAGGAATGGACAAAAAAAGGTATCGAGTGAAATGTGATGGATAGTTGCACAAAGATAGTCAAACGTCACTAAAACTATATGTAGCGGGCAATGTTAGCATTGCTTTTCAAAAATGTTCTTAAGTTGAGAAATGAAATTCATTAAATTTCTGTAACCAACGTTTAGGTCCATGAAATGGCTGATGAAAATTATGATACCATCAACCGCGACTATTTTATTAGTGTGACGTGACTATTTTATTAGTGTGAAGCGACCGCCTTGTCTCGATTTCCGTTGCATCTGTAGCCTCGTTTGTCGAGGCCAAATCCCAGCGCGACGGCACAATTATAAAATGGTTGCACTGTACTATTATCAGTATACTCATGTTAGTACGTTGTTATTGTTCAAATATCTACATTGTACAGAAGTGATGTACTATGTTTTTTCTGAAGGCTTCATAAAGGTCACAAATGCTGTATTTAATGTTTTCCGGATCTAAGTTCTAACTATACAATGATAAAGCATAATGATCAAGTACTGAAGAAACAAGCTACGTTAATATATTTACAAATCATTTGAAATACAATATGGAGTACACTCTAGAATGATTTCAACGATTTCCAAATTTACATTGCTGGGATTTATTTATTACTTTCGTTGACGATCATTTTCTTTCTTATGCACTGGCGTGGTGTTATCAGGTTAGTTATTCAGCGACAATCACCAGTCCCCTTATTATTGTATTGAAAAGTGAAAGAATGAGGGTACAAATTTTAAAATGTAATTAATACGTCCATATTAGCATCCACCCTTCTAACCGAATTTTTGGGATATTTAGTGCATTTTGGCTTCATATTTTACATTCTCGCCTATTGCGTTCGTAGTATAGAGAAATAATTGTAATGCTGCGAAAAAAACGGCGAATTTTCGACAGAAAAAGTCTTTTTCGGTGGTTGCAATGTTTTCGTACATAAACATTAAGTTGTTAATTATAAAATGCTGTGAAAGTACACGTAAGGTGATTAACTCGATTACTCACATGGAGTAGCGTTTTCGTCCACCGTTGAACATATTGTCCCACCGACAAGGCGCTCTGGGCCTTCCTCCTCCTGCACTGCCCGCACCGCTCCCACCCACGCTACCGGCAATGCGAATTCTCTTGTGTCCACGTGCCTAAGTTTCTAGATTCAGCTTTTACGACCTGCTGGTTTGTTTGAATAAGTTGAAACGATTCCGAAAGCAAAGCAGGTGGCGGCGAGTTGGTCCGCCAGAATATGCTCACTGGGGCAACGGATGGAAAAGATTCCTGACATTTTTCATTCCTTTGGCTGGAAAGATATTGAACTCATTTTGGAATAAATTTCGTTCCTCCGGCGAAAATGTGATGGGACATTGATGCAAATAAACGTAGAAAACAATTAAACTGCAGCTGCATCTCATTCATTCTCATAGCGTATTAAATACTGGTATGAATATGCTATGTTGGTAGAAATATATCAATTATTTTTTAACATATCTCGCAATTGTCTTTCATGAGAATCTCAATTTGTTCAAGTATAGCACATAATATTATATTAAAAATATTTTAATGTTGTTTTCATAATATACAGAATGAAATAATTACAAAACGTTCTTTATAGTACGACACAGGTTATAAAATGATTTGCAATGCCGAAGAACTCTTATTTCTGTTGAAAATTTTGTCGTTTCAAAAAGTGCCAGGAAATTTCATTAAAAGAAGATTCTGAAGACAGCATGTAAACTGCAGTCTGTCGTAGTTTTAGAGCAGGCACTACAAATTGAAAATTATCTAGTGTATTTAAAATGGTTACTAGTTACAGTAATGATATTTTTCTCATGAAACATTGTTTTCGGAATAACGCAACATTGTTCAGGTATACTTGAATTTGAAAACATAGTCATATTTTTAATAATTACTTTGAACTAACTACATTTTGACTTAATTTACATTTAATTTAAATTCATATTAAATTCATTTTTAATTCAATTTAAATTAAAGTACTTTTGAAAATACAGAAGTAATGGCCTTTCTTCAAGTAACATATTAATGCTCAAATGACCATCTCTAACATATATTTATTTTTTGACACTTATTTCACACGCGTTCAGTGACTTATTCATACTTGGCTCAGTTCAAATAGTTTCCTCTTTTTCCATTTTAAAATAAACATTTGAAATTCTACAAGCGCATTTTAGAACTAAAAAATAAAACCGACGAAACATTTCTTTTACCAACGGCCTGTATTCATACAATTTCAACATTGTGCCTTGCAGAGAACTGCTTTTTAACGATGAAAAAGACTTTCCCCAGCCCCAACTTTCATATTATGTACTGCTTTGTTCTCATTGTTAGAGGTCTCTGATTTTTAAATACGTTATATATTATATATTTTCATCCTTATGTTTTATTGTGTTTTTCTTTAATCTCTCAGCTTATTACTTTCATTCCCTTTGCCAAAAATTGAATTACCATTCCATTATACTTTCGTCCTGCAAAAATAATTGCACAGATGACTTCTTCGTTCCATTTCATCGTGTGTAAAACTATCCGAGTTTCAGTGATCACGTTTTTGAGGTACAATATACTCATAGATGTTTAATTTTTTTATTTGTTATACATAATAATAATAATAAAAATAATAATAATAATATTTCGTCTTCTCTAATTTTCTTCTTCTAATTAGGATGAAATACAGAAGCATGACGCAACTGTTAGTGATAAACAACTAGAAGGAGAACGCCATGACGCACCCTTCCCTTATGCAAATACGTCACAATGTACTTTTGATAATGGGTCCTCCATCCTGCAATTCTTACGTTCGCCTCACAATACCTACTCGGGTAATTACCACTAAATGTGATTCAAACAGCAGCTGCCCTCGAGCATTGGGGTCCGGCATTCAAAACCAGCGGCTCAAGTTGCGTTGTCGCCGGAGCCAAACGACCGTGTCTCGCCAGGGGATTGCGAGACGGACGAAGGGGGCGGGGTGGGGATGGCCGAGAGTGCCAGAGGATAGAGGGAGGCAGAGGAAGGGGGAGGCGGAAGTGGGGCGGGGTCGTGGGAGGAGAAGCAAGCGGGGTACAAAGTGTGTGAGGCGTGGGATGGAGGGGTGTACAGGCGGAGGCTGCTGAAGAAGTCTCGAGAACTTGTTGCGAAGTGGGAGTGGAGGGGGTGCGGGATCAAGTAGGGCATTGCGACCCAGACAGACAGTGTCCCTCCCTCCCCCAGCGTGGATCTGCCAGAGCCATCAACTGGTGCTGCTGTCTCGCGCCGCCGGTACCTTCCCCACCGTCACTACTTCCGCCGCTGGTGATCCTTTCCCAAAGCCACCGCTGCCAAACTTCTGGTTTGCCCTTCTTCCCCCTTCTTTTACTCCCTAGCTGTGTCAGCACTATCTTACAAGCACGGTACAGACGTCGCAACAACGGAATACCTTCAACGCCGCCACCGTCGCAACCTCAGCACCTTGTCTCTGTCACCTTGGAATCTAACGTCCGTCTCCTCGCTTGCTCCCCACTATCACTTCATCACTTCCAATCTCTCCCACTTTGCCGCTGCCGGTACTTCACTACCTATCGCCCTCACTTTTACACGAGCAGTGTTAGCACCGCTTGGCGATGACGTGTGAGGATTCAGCAGTGGTAGGCAGTGGTTGGGAGCTAGAGACTTGAGAGGCAGCTCGGCGGTGGTGATTACTGAAGGAGCGACAGGAGCCCGCACCAGTCCAGGGACAATGACAAGACAGCGTGGGCAGTGGTGGTGACGAAGGGCGTGGTTAAAGCGATGGCCACAAGGGAGCTCTCCGAGCGAGTGGGTGACGACGGAGACGAAGGCAGCAGCCGGGCGCGGAGCGCGGGCGGGCGGGCTTCTGTAGACGGGCCAAATGATCAGGTAATCTGCATACAATTGCGGGTCGCCCCTCGACGGAGCGGAGAAGAGCGGCGCAGAGCAGGCAGAGCAGTGGGGTGGCGTGGAGCGAAGTGCAAGGGCGGGCGGCGCCGCCTTGGCAGCCCCTCCGCTCGCAGTCCCCGCCCCCGGCCCCGCCCCCACCCCCGCTCCAGCCCCGTGGCCCGCCGCGGCGCTGACGCCGTCGAAGGCCCCGGCAGCGAACAGGGCGGCGCCGATTTATTTGCAGGACTCCCTCTCCCGAGCCTTCCGCCTCCGCTCCCGCTTGCTCTCGTCTTTCGCCTCTCTCTCTCTCTCTCTCTTCACCCTTGGACTCTCTCTTCTTTGTCTTTCATCTCCCATTTCTTCGTCTTTTGTCTCTACTTCCCCTTACGTCTCTCTTCATCTTATATCTCTCACTCTTGGTCGTCTTTCGTCTAACTCTCCTTCATCTTTCGCTTGTCTCCTTCGTCTTTCGTCTCTCCCACTCTTCTCTTCGTCTCTCTCTCTCCTACGAAGTTCCTCTCTCTCTCCCCTACGTAATTCGCCTCTCTCTCCTGCGTAATTCGCCTCTCCCTCCTAGGAAATTAGTCTCTCCCTCTCCTGCGTAATTCGTCTCTCTCTCTCACCTACGTATTTCGCCTCTCTCTCTCCCCTGCGTAATTCGTCTTGCTCTCTCCTTTGTTATTCGTCTCTCCCTCCTTTATTCGTCCCTCTCTCTCCTTCGTCTTTCCTCTCTCTTTCACTTTTTGTCTCTCTGTCCCTCCCCTTCATTTTCTGTCAGTTCCTTTTCTCGATCTTTCTTGGATTATTATTGCAAAATATTTTGTTTACTTTTCAACTTCTCTCTCCACCTGAACTATTTTTATTATTACTACTATAGGGTCCCACGTATGGATATCTACTCTTAAAATTTTTTATCGATTTGAATCCAAGCATTCTGCAGAATTATATAATATTTAAAAAAAGACCTAAGCGTTGGTTAAAGTAATTTAATGAGTTTCATTCTTCAACTTAAGGACATTTCTATCTCTTCGTTTATTCTTTCTTTGCTCCTCTATCACTCCTGTTCTTCACTGTACTTCTGCATGGAAGTAAACAGGCCAGGATGTGTGAGAGGTTACAGAGAGGAGGCTAAAAGGTATGTAGGACCTCTCGAACGGCATTAACAAGTAAATTTGACGAGGAGCTCACACTTCGACTTTTAATGGCATGTTTAGAGAGGCCAAGTGTATTTAGTAAGAGTCCAATGTAGATGACAGTCAGGAACAGGAAAATAAGATTAAGTAGCATTACATACAGGAGATTGGGTTGTAGAGTACCTATGTGTGCAGCTTGGAACACTGCGAATGAAATGGCTCTGGTCGAACTGTGTGGGTAAGATGCAAGGAAAGAGGAGAAGAATCTGCTGAGGCGAGGGGTAACAACGGAGCCTCGAAGCGGTCGACGAGGGAGGCAGTGAGACGATGACGGCTGCGGGGGTTTGAACAAAGATACAAGGGCTACAAGAGCGTCTCTTGGGGTGTCGCGGGTGTGCGATTTATTCACAGCAAGCTCCCCCACACCCTCCGCTTCTTCGACTCTTCCGACTATCCGCCCCGCTCACTCCTACCCCGATCCTCCTTTTGATCCCCCTGCCCTACTCCCTTCACCCACTTCTAACACACCGCCCCCCTTTCACCCACCCCTCTGCACTTCGCTCTGTCCGCACTACTCAGCCTTCCCCTTTCCTATCCACCCCCTTCAACTCTCCTTTTCCACTCCCACCCTATCCACCCACACGATCCACCCCGCCCTATCCACCCCGCCGTATCCACCCCTTCCTACCCATCCCGCCCTATCCACCCCGCCTTATCCAGCTCCACCCTATCCACCCCACCCTACCCACCCCGCCCTATCCACCCCGCCTTATCCAGCCCGCCCTATCCACCCCGCCCTACCCACACCGCCCTATCCTTTCACACTATCCACCCCGCTCGATCCACCCTGCCCTTTCCACCTCGCCCTATCCATCGCTCCCTTTCCACCCCGCCCTATCCACCCCGCCCTATCCACCCCGCCCGATCGACCCTGCCCTATCCACCCCGCCCTATCCACCCCGCCCTATTCACCCCGCCCTATCCACCCTGCCCTATCCACCCTGGCCCCATCCACCCTGCCCTATCTGACCCACCCTATCCACACCCGCCCTATCCACCCCGCCCTATCCGCCCCGCCCCATCCACCCCGCCCCCATCTACTCCCGCCCTATCCACCCCGCCCTATCCACCCCCGCCCATCCACCCCGCCCATCCACCCTGCCCTGATCGCACCTGCACCCTCTATCCAGCTCCCGCCCTATCCACCCTGCCCCATCCACCCGCCCTATCCACTCCCGCCCATCCACCGCCCCATCCCCCGCCCTATCCACCCCGCCCGTTCTTCCTGTTCGCCCCTTCGTGCCCTGACCACTCCCTCCGATCGTGTCCCGATCGTCCCTTCTTCTGCTTGTCCGATTCTCTCATCGACCTCCTCGCCGGCCCTCCTCCCGACTGCCGCCCTCTTCCCCTCCTAGGCGGATCCGGCGACGCCCTCGCTACGAGACAGGAGCTTCTGTCGGTGACTCCCGGAAAGCGCCGACCAGTCGTCTTCCGTTCGCGAGCTCTCATTTGAAATTCAAATTCCCTCGTGGGCAGCTCTCCAAGAGATTTAAATTTTTGAGAAATCTATTTCCATTGCGATCGAAAAGCATTTTGAATTAATAAAAAGTTAAACGCGGGAGAAATACATCTACGCAAGCAAAGTTGAGTTAGGAAAGAGAGAATCCAATGAACTGAGTACCGAAAGTGAAGTCTATAGAAACCGAAATGCTTCAACAATTACTAAGCGTGTATTTTGCTGTTTACCCAAGCTCCCACTCGTAGCTACAATAAGAATGCGAGTGTACTGAGTTGCTTAACCAATATCTCTATTGAATCTTTTTTCAGAAATCTGAAATTGTCTTAGTAATTTGAAAAACATCCTGTTGACAGTTCATTTTCCGGGAAAGACAGCAAAGTAACAATATTTCATCGTTGTCAGATTCAGTTAAGATGTGAATAGGTGTAACATATAACAACATTTTTTAAGATTTCCAACCGATAAAGTTCCGAGATACCATTAAATGTATTAATTCCTGTTAGGAAACTACAAAAGTCTCTTTAGCAATGTGGTTACAACCTCATCACACTTCCATCCGTCTTCTGCTGATAGATGCCGGTACACAATTTAATTATAAGTTCAGAAGTAAGTGATGTTCAATCTGTCTTCTCTGACAGTCGTCTCCTTCAAAGCCGAATATAAATTTCATTTCTCGACGACTCGGTTGAATTTTGTTTTTTTGTCACCGCGTGGGGACTGGAGAAAGGCGAATATTTTCTTATTGCTTTTCCATCTCGCGTACGCCAGCCGTCTCAATCTGTCTACCAAAGAAGATAAGAATATGAATAATCCGAGAGGTGCGCGCGCGTTCCGAGAGCCGACTGTTTTCCAAATCGCGCTCTGGGCCGCACCGCCAAGAGCGCACCCGCGGTTAAGAAATCAGCTTATGCCTCCGGCGGTGGCTGCTCCGGCTGCGTTGTGTGTGCCCACGAAAGCGGGTGTGACGTGGATGGAGGGAAGTGTGACGTGGGTGAAGGGAAGTGTGACGTGGGTGGAGGGAAGTGTGACGTGGGTGGAGGGAAGTGTGACGAGGGTGGAGGAAGTGTGACGTGGGTGGAGGGAAGTGTGACGTGGGTGGAGGGAAGTGTGACGTGAGTGGAGGGAAGTGTGACGTGGGTGGAAGGAAGTGTGACGTGGGTGGAGGGAGTGACGTGGGTGGAGGGAAGTGTGACGTGTGGGGAGGGAAGTGTGACGTGGGTGGAGGGAAGTGTGACGTGGTGGAGGGAAGTGTGACGTGGGTGGAGGGAAGTGTGACGTGGGTGGAAAGACATGTGATGCGGATGGGGAAAGTGTGACGTGGGTGGAGGCGGGTGTGGCGTGCATGAATGCGAGTTTGTCGTGGATGAAGGCGGGTGTGACGTAGGTGAAGAGTGTGAGGCTTGGATTGAGGCGGGTGGGGCATGGGTACAGTAGGTAGATTTAGCATGGGTACTGACAGGATTGAGGGAAATTGTGATGAGGGTTATAAAGTTTGAATCTACTGCGAGTCGTCAAAGTAGTGGCGACAAAAAGTACGAGGGATGGTCTTTAGTTGCCAAAATGTGGGTAATTTAATTGACGATGTTGGAGACGACTGGAATTCCTCTTGATTGCTTACGAAAGGGATTCTTAGGGAAGACTGTGATTAATATTCCATTTCAGAAGAGCATTTTTGCGTCAAATAAGAAATGAAATGAAGAGTAGAACAGATTCAACTCGATAATAGTTGTAACTATAGTCCTGCAATGCAGAATGCACTTGTGAGTTTCCGAATTTGTGAAACCGTCTGAAGCTGAACAGGACGCGCTGCTGTCGGATCGATATCTGCGGACCGCCGCGACTAGTGAGGCCGGTGTTTGTGGATCTGGTAAGAAGGAGGCTTAGTCTGGCGGGCACAACGGACACAGCAAAAGGTGGATCGATTTTATTGATGAAATGGGTGGCGAGGTAGGATACTGGGATTGAAAATCTGGTTGAAAACCGGGGAGGGATTCAGTAGCATCAGCGATGGTGTCGGTCTCAGAAGATAGAATCAATAAGATCGGGTGTTGCGAATGATTGATTATTCTTTTGTTTCCGGATGCGTCAACTCATAAGGATGTTATTCCCGTAAGTGTATTGGAGGATTTTGCTTGGGAAGTGGCTGTGATCATCTTCAGCAGAATTGGGAGATCTGGCGCCGACCTACACGTTGGCATTTTCCCCAATCAGATATCTCCCACCAACGGGGCACTACCCAAGTCGGGAAAACCTCGAAGCTCCCGACTGGTCTTCCGTTATATTTGGAAGTGTTGTGTCTAAGTATAAGTGTATGTAAGTAAGGGGTAGGAAGAGGACAAGGAAGAGGAAGGAAATATCGCGTGCGGTCCGTGGCCCGTTTGTTAGGGTACAGCTCTGACATTCACCTAGTTTTGATCGTAGAAACCACGGAAAACTACCGATCAGAGGAGCCGCCCTCTTGAATTCTCCTCCAGACAGCGGCTGAAGTCTACCTAGCCAGTGTTAAAAATTCTCCCACCAAGAGGGGACTCGAACCCAAGGACTTGCCGGTCACAGGCACTGCAGTGACATCATTCGATGCTCTGGACACATAGCCCAGTCAGTGTTGTGACCTGGGAGAAAGGGAATGCGGGTGACACATGTGAGAAGAATGTTTAGGAGATAAATGGCCACCAAAGAAGTGAAATACTGTTGGATTGTGAAATTATGTTGGCATGACATGCCTGGCATGGCCTGGCATGAAAAAAAATCGTTGGAGTTTTCCGTCGAAGATATGAATTGAAATTCATTGAAAAGTAGCGATACTATCTCATTCTTTCTACGTGGATTTTAAAGAAGAGAAGGTGAGGTCGATGAAGTCAATGTGAGGGTAAACATAATAATATCCCTTAAAAATGACTATAGAAACGTCAGAAAAGGAGGAGAAGGTAACAATTGAGGATTTCTTCAAGGATATTGTTTGACCCGATGGTTTTCTTCCAACATGAGAAAGAAATGTTTTATTTTTACCATATTAGAAGGTCATATTAAGCGGTCTGGGACTGCCACGCGATAATCTGGGTTTTAGCTGCCAAATGTTCTTGAACTTTTGAAAGATCTTTTGAAAGGTTGTGATAGCGTTGTAGTAGGTGATAACGTTTTTAAGTAATAGCGGTTTGTTTGACCACGTACAGAACGACTAAACGATTTAGCAAATTTGAGATATAGTATTTCCTTCACCCTCATTACTTCCACTTTACATCATTTAACGCACAGCATTTACCCTAAATATTAAGTGTTCAATAAGCATTTTCAGCAGACCACATTCTACATTCATCCCACATTCTACTTCACTTCGCTTTCACTATACTTTTTCACCATATTGATTATTTGATAAACACTTTTTTATTATTTGTTCAAAACTTTTTCACCATATTGATAAAACCTTGCCCTGAGTAAGAAATGGATTTTAAAACGGTCGTAGGCGAATTGTACCAACTCACTATTGTTAGGTTTACAAAGGAGAATTTCCCAATGTCCGTTCTTTGTACTCTCGTTCAGTGTTATGTTTGTGATCAAATTTATTTTAATAATCTGGTTTATCTAGCCTTACCCAGATTTACTCCCACGCAGAGCAACCGGTGTATGATTTATGCATTAGACAAAGTTCTGCCTTTTTTTATTCTTTTGCTCTAATGATTCCCAATGCGCATGTGCATCCCTCCGAGATGTTTATTTTGCCGCTCTGTTTTGTATTGTCTTAAACACTTTTAAAGATGGATGGACTCCAACAACTAGCTACGTATTCTATAACCGTTCTGACAAGCGAGGTGAAAGTGATTTCTTTTTATTTCGTAAGTTTTTTTAAAGGTTTCTTATAACAAAGTACAAAGATCTCAACCTTTCCCCACTACTGAGCTCACTTTTTTCTCCCACCTCAATTTGCTCTTCCGGATGCTAAGATATTTACAACGCGCGATGCTCAGAACTACATAATTACCTAGCTAATACGCTAATCCATGAAGTTTTCTCACGCTACAAAATGCGATCGTTTTACTTTTCTTTCCGTTTGTAGTACGTTTATTACCGTTTGCTCAATCATACATTTTTTCTAAATCGTCGTGTAATTGAATCGTATGGTGCTGTTCTACAATTTCTTGTATAATAGTCGGTGACGAGTCAAATTTTTGACGCTATATTTTGCAATATATCTTTTATGAAGATAAGAAACAACAGAGAGCGCTTCTAACCCTGCCCTGAGGGAGCTCGGAAATACAAAACCTTGTAACGTTACCCTTACCCGATTCCATTCCAAACCACTTTCTATCTATCCTATCGCGAAAACTCACTTCTCTATGTTATTACTCGCCTATCGATTTTAGCCTCGATGAGTTTCAATATCAATAACTCACGCGGAACTACATAAACGATTTAGAGAAATGAAGAACTATTGCATCCACTCTTCCCGCAGTGTTTTTGGTAGGGAAGAAGAGGGGACAATAATGAGAAAGGCAAGATTATATTCAATCCGTAATCCATTTATTAGGATGCTGATCTGGTGTTCGCCTGGTATTGATCGTAGAAACCACGGAAAGGTACCGACCTGAGCAGCCGGCCGCCAGTAATTTTCTCCAAAAAAGTGGTTGGATTCGACACAGCCATGCAGCCACTGTAAAGAATCCGCCTCCCACGGGACTCGAACCTCAGTACCTTCAGGTCAGTGACGTTGCAGTAACATATGTTGTCGCTGAGCCATCCCGACCCGCAGGTAAAAAGTGGGTCCGCAAATCGGCGGCAGCCGAATCAGTACCGGAATACGCGACGAGAGTAGCCTCAGCTGCAGAGAAGGGAAGGAAATAACAGCGGAAGAGGAGGCGCTGTCCACGGAAGCCGCACGGGGCTGTGTGGTTGGAGCAGCACCGGGGGCGGCGGGGTGGGGGTGGTTCGGCGGCGGTTGTGGCTGCCGGATCGCTGTATTTACATACAGATCGCGCAACCCGTGCGGCAGAGCGGCGCGGCGGCCCGAAATTCGGTTGGCGGTGGCTACGTCAGCTGTTCACCGCCACCCCCACCCCCGCGCTTGGAATCGAAGCGGGAATCCGCCGCCTCTCTGCCGCCGCCGCCGCCGCCGCCGCCTCCGATTCCGCATCCGGCGTGCATCGCGAAAATCATATTGATATATCTGCGCAGTTCCTTTCTCGGCTTCTCTATATCTGACGCCGCCTGTTTGTTCCTTTTATCGAAGAGTGCATTCGGATTTGTGCTCTTGCTATCTTTTACGAGCCAGCTGTTGTGGGGCTCGCATGGTGATGATTTTGTATAGACTGGGTGAGTCTGCGAGTGGGGAATTTCGGATTATGTGTATGGAAACTTTATGCGAATTTTATGTGAGTTTGTCGAAGCTGTCGATAGTAAACTTTTTTCCATATTTAAATCTAACTAAATTTTTATGGCACGTTTTATTCACTTGTGCATCATTGTTTGATTAGAAATTTCTTAAATTCGCAGTTTTATATTCGATCATTTTCAAGTAAATAATTTATTTCCAGTAGCGGATATTAAGCCACTAGTGCCAGTGACTGATATACAATTAATATGACAGTATTGAAGATGAGATCTTTAGAACAAAATTTCTTTCTTCCGAATAAATTGAGAAACTATTTATGAATTTACAATCATAACTAATAAAATAAACCATACAGAATGTACAGCACGTGATGTATTTATTCAATATCGTTAGGTTTTGATGTCATTTTTACAAGAATTTTGTGCAGAAAATACCAGCTCTAATTCTTAAATCTTTTTACACGCAGATTAAATTGTCACTCGAGGAATGATCAATGTTTTAAACGAGAAGAACAACTTGGGCGGAGTATCGGCTTCTGAGACAATAACCATTAAGTAACGTCCGGAGAGCGGATAAAGAGGCAACTCGGAAACTCTTCGTGAAGGCGCTATCAAGTTGCGAGGTGTTGTGTGTCGAAGCTTAAGTTGGCGCAGTCGGGACTTCTTTCCTGGAAGGTGGAGCAGGTGTCTGCTGAGCTCCCGAGGCGGCGTTGCGAGGAGCGCGAGGATAGAAAGATGGGAATAAGCGAGAGTCGAGGCTGGCGTGGTAGCGGGGTGGTAGGGATGCGGAGAGTTTGGGGTGAGATGCGACAATCTGAGCTGGGTGTTTCGCAAACCCGGAATTAGCAACGCGGATGTGGTACGTGGTGAAGAGGCAGTACTAGTACGGTCGGTGAACGGAAGGCGGTGAGGGGAGACGGTTCGGGGACACTGAGTAGAGATGGCGGGCGGCGTACGGGCCTGGCGGGTACGGCAGGATGGGGCATGGTGAATGGGGCGGGCGTTGTGTTATAAGGAGAGGCGGAGCAAGGAGGGGAGTGGCGTGGCGGGACGGGGCATGGCGGGGCATGGCGGGGCATGGCGGGGCATGGCGGGCTGGCGGGGCATGGCGGGGCATGGCGGGGCATGGCGGGCACATGGCGGGGCATGGCGGGGCTTGGGGGCATGGGGCTTGGCGGGGCTTGGGCGGGCTTGGCGGGGCATGGGCTGGCGGCTTGGCGGGGCTTGGCGGGCTTGGCGGGCTTGGCGGGGCTTGGCGGGGCTTGGCGGGGGCTTGGCGGGGCTTGGCGGGCTTGGCGGCTTGGCGGGGCTTGGCGGGGGGCTTGGCGGGGCTTGGCGGGGCTTGGCGGGGGCTTGGCGGGCTTGGCGGGCGGGCTTGGCGGGGCTTGGCGGGGGGGCTTGGCGGGCTTGGCGGGGCTTGGCGGGTGGCGGGGCTTGGCGGAGGCTTGGCGGGGGGCTTGGCGGGGCTTGGCGGGGCTTGGCGGGGCTTGGCGGGGCTTGGCGGGGCTTGGCGGGGCTTGGCGGGGCTTGGCGGGGCTTGGCGGGGCTTGGCGGGGCTTGGCGGGGCTTGGCGGGGCTTGGCGGGGCTTGGCGGGGCTTGGCGGGGCTTGGCGGGGCGGAGCGCGTGTGGCGTGGCATCGCAAGGCGCGGAATGTCGTGACGGGGAAGGCGAGGCGGGTGGAGAGGCGTGGCGGGAAAGGACGCGGGGTCGCGAGTGGCGGGGCGTGGTTGAGTGGGGCGGGGCGAGGAGCGGCGGTAGTATTGAGGCGGGGCGGGCGTGACGGGGGTGCGCCGGGGCGTTGCGGGGCATGGTGCGGCAGTATGGGCGTGGCGGGGAAGGTTGGGCGTGGCATGCGGGATTGTGCGAGGAGAGACATGGCGGGGCGTGGTTGGACGGGGCGAGCCGTTGGGCGTTTATAGATGAATAGAGCGCGGGGCTGGGAGGCACCGGAGAGGATTACGGGGCGGCTGGGCTGTGCTCCGTTGTGTTCGCTCCGGTGCGCGGTCTCCGCCCGCTCAGCGCTGGAACTGGCGCTGTGGGCGGGGCGGGGCGGGGCGGGGCGGGGCGGGGCGGGGCGGGGCGGGGCGGGGCGGGGCGGGGCGGGGCGGGGCGGGGCGGGGCGGGGCGGGGCGGCGCTCCTTCGCGCGGCCTGCGCCTCCAATCCCAAGTTGACGAGAAGACGTCTTTGCTTGGGCTATCACCGTTTTCTACTATTTTAATCACTTTTCAACTTATTTGGCTTCTGCCGTTCTTCCTTGTTGTTTACAACCTTCTTTACAGGATACTCGTATTACTTTCTTTACCCCAACTGACGCTTTTCTTTATATCATTACCTCATCTTCATCAAGATATCTTCCAACAACCAAACGAACGTATGGTTTTGTTTTTTGTATGCCTTTTGTTAGGGGTGTTATAATCTGTAGCGTATGTATTTTTACTTTCTCTTTCCGCTTACGTAATAAAGAGAACGTAATGTATAGCCATAGCAAGAACGGCAGGAAAAATAGTTAAATAGTTTTTTTTCGACAGGAAAAACATTTATGTACATATTTTCATACAAACATTTGATTCAATACATCATGTATATTTTTTTCAAGCTATGAATAGTTTTGTCGTCATTTTTCGATAAATAAAGGCAAATAGCGTAGATTATGATTTCGTACTCACTGAATTTCCGGAAATATTGCAAACATAATAAATAATATGTTGTGCGTTGTAGTATCACTAACTGAATTTCAAAATGAGGAGTAATCATTTTATTTTTCCGCTCGCTTTTAAATAGTGTTCCTCCAATTATTCCATTCTTGAGAATATTCTCGAATTGGCGGAAAATTTGAATAGTACCAGAAATCGGAATATTTTTTCCGGTGACTTAAATAGAGGCAAGGTGATCCATTAAATTAATTGGCAAGGTCATTCATGCGATAGAACAATACGATTAATAATAAATAAACTAGTTTGGGATGCAGGATCGACGCAAGTTGTTGAAAAACCAACTTGTCAAAAGTTTGTTCGATATTTTTCTTATTAGACTGGTAGACATATTGTACTATTGCGATGTTATTCAGGGAAAAAGTTACCACAATGCCGTAGTTCTTGAATTAAAGGATACTCTTTGCAGGGTAAATGGTGAAATCGTTAATAGAGTATGACAATTTCGAAAATCTGACTTAAATGGAATGCAACATTTTCTATAACTGAACTACACGGTTTTCGGAAAGTTAAAAGAGAGATTGGCTAACAAATGAATGAAATTCAAAAACATCATTGATGAAGCGGGGATATGTTGCGTTCCTGGAAGAGCATAAAAAGAATTTAGACCCAGACAATTATAACGCGGAAATTCGCAAATTGAAAAGAAAAATGAAAACAAATCGAATAATCATAGGCTTTGCAGCAAGGCACTTTACAACAATTCCGACAAATTATGAATGAAATCGAAAATAAAAATAAAACCTCGGAAGAATCGTATTTTAAGCTAGTTTTAAATGATAAAGAAATTCTTTGGGCAATATTTTTACATATGTACGTTACCGACGAGGTAAACAGGAGGACACACCTCCTATAAGACGGCATAATGTAGATATCATAGTCTTAATCTTTACAAAACTTCGCAATGATACTGCGTCATATCCTGAAGAGGAGCCTGTGAATATTTCGTATCTATTCATACACTCCTTTTTGTGGAATCGATGTCGATTACATGTCGTTGAATTCACTTTTATTAGTATAGATGTATGTAAATGCCATCTGCGTGTGCTAGGTAATGACAAAGATAATTTGTTGTTTTTGTATTGATTTTTTATATATTGTTTTTATTTGTTATCGTAATTGTACTTACATGTTTCTGCATTCTGCCACCGGTCAACATTTGCCCAATTGTAGAATAAAGCTATATTTATACTTAAGTACACAATTGTTAATGCGTAGAATAAATCTTGGAATGTAATTCGAGTTTATAAAGTAGAAAGTTACGTAATTATCTGTCACATGCGTAGAAATTCATATTTCTTCGAACAGGTATTTGGCTTCCTATTGATATGGATCGTTTGTAGCATTTTCATGGATTTATTAAGCGCGCGCACACACATTCTCTCTCTCTCCCTCAACCCTCTCCATCTCTCTCCCCCCCTCTCTCTCTCTCAGCACACTATGAGTGAACTGGCAGATAAAAGTAACATCATGGAGCGGGAAATAGAAACGTTAATCAATTCGCCAGCGCAATATCTTGAATGTAAAACGGGACCTCAAAAAGGTAAATGATTCTGCAGGGACTGTGATTTTAATGAAATTGAATATTACTTTAAACAATGAGAATCAATCAATCGACAATTTTCCCCTTACTCGTTAAAATTCTAGCCTCCGGAGTGGCATTCTAAAGCAGCGCGGCGGGCAAGCCAAACAAATAACAGAGAGAGAAGGGAAAAAGCCCGCATTGGAGACAGAGCCGCATATGAAAACGGCGGAAGCAATGGAGCATGGGGTCATTCTCGCCTCGAGGCCTCCGAATCGTTCGGAATATCTCCACGGTTTCCTCGCATGGGAGCGCTGTCGACTCCCAAGGACAAAACAGGGGAGAACGTGGGAAGAGATAGTGCTTGGAATGCAGGAAAAGAAAAAACGATTGGACGAAACACTAGCAGAGAGTGATGTGTTTATAGATAAACTTGCGGCCTGCAGCAGACACAAAAGAATTCTGCTGAACAGAACCACACAAAATGGTTTTCCAAAAAGTAGCACCCATACTACTCAACAATATACGAAATAAAGTACTTCCATAAAGTACTTCCACTCGTAATAAAGTACTTCCATACAAAACTGCAACAAATTAAATGTTTTAATAAAAACATTCTTCAGGGACACATTGTACAATACAGACGAATACACAGTGAAACAGTTTTTTACATACCACGAATTATACGTGAACCGCAAATATTTTATGGCTGACGAACTCTTCCTTCAAACCTTACTGTCACTTGACATCTGATGTTCCATAAGTAGTAACGCATTCACTATGTGAATTCAGTCGGTAAGAGCAGTACGAGTGTAGGCAGAATAACACAATCAAATATTTGCATTTTTCAGTTGTTTTATTCTTTTTACTTTTTCGTATACAAACGCATATACGGAGTAATAAACGTAGTATAGAGAAAGTTAAGTGATGCTGCAGAAAATCGATTTCGAGATTTCAACGGAAATACACATTTTGGGGTCCCCTAATATCGAAAATGTGTTTTTTTAAACGTCCTTCAGTCCTTTTGTCCGTTCGTCTGTCTGACCGTCCGTCCGTCCGTCCGCCCGCCCGTTCGTCCGTTCGCCCATCCGTCTGTCCGTTTGGGAACACTCCTAGCGCCTAAACCATGCGTAGGATTTTTTCAAAAAATAAGAAAGCCCTGTCAATCTGGCTCCAGTTGAAGCTTTGGAATTTTGAAAAACATTATTTAAAATTTGTGGGTACTTTACACGATGCCCCCCAGACATTTTCAAAGTTTTCCCAAAAACAGATCCAATTTTTTCTTTAAATTTCTCGAAAGAATATTGTAAAATACACGTATAAAGGTGACATAGGTCAGATTTTCACGGTGAACCCTGAATTTTTGAACATTGCAAAAGCTTGAATTTTTCGGCGTCTTCTTACAACTATAAAATTGAAGAATTTGAATTGTATATTTTTCTGTCAAATGAAATTTATTATTTACATATTGTGACATACCGATATGTCACATGAATATAAACTAACATTTATTTGAAGACAATATGGTGGAATATGCATTAAGAAGTTTAGACGATCGAAAGGTTAGCTACATCAAAATATAACGAACGCATGGATTGGCTGGGTGAGAGAAGGACGGTCAAATGTTATGAAAAAAAAGAAGGGAGTTTAATAGGAAGCTTCGAGGGGTGAATCATGCAAGAAGAATTCATTCTGACCGGCATCGCGTGTCTGAACGGATCGTGGGTCGTGAGAGGGAGCGAGGTAGTGCAGATAGTCAGAGTCGGGTTATCAGATTGTGAAATTTGAAGGACAGCAAATAATATTGCAGATATTGCATGTGAAAGTAATATTGATGCATAAATTGGGACTTCGTCGGGAGTGGTAATCGAGTTATAGGTTTCGGGACTATGTCATAGGACGTAATCAGGACTGATAATTTTGATAGTTTGACACCATCTTGGATAGGAGCAGAAGAGGATTTCTTGGAACTTTGGACTACGGCAAGCTCGCAAGATATTTCGACTGAGAAGTCTTCGAGGGACATCAACGAAGAAAAGATAAGTTAACCGCGGTATAAAATTCTAAATTCAAAGATATCTTGATCAAAGGCCTAACATTAAAATCATGTATTAAATTCACTATATTGTTTGCAAAAAGGTAACAATAAACTTTGTTAAATTTTGTTCTTTAGAAAAGAAAGTGATCTTTCATTTAGTCAATCCAAACAGTAATGAACTAGGAATTAGAATCATTCTAATTTCAGATTCCCAGCAGCGCTGTATAGTCTGCGGATTCTATAATCCATTATAAAGGTAATAAGGATTATATATATCGTGACCCATTGACCCAGCAAGCCGGACGCTAAGATCTTTGCGAGATATTAAAGTAGAGAGAAAATTTGTATATCTCAATATAGTTTCTTCATGAAGATAATGCAGATTTGTTGCAAATTTTAGTGGTTTTCGTGCAATAGTGCGTTCAATATTTGCAATTTTTAAAAATAACAAAAACAAGATTTTTTTCAAAAACAGCTCCAAATTTTTTCTTTAAATTTTTGGTAGGGTTAGAGCCAAACGAACCCTATACAACGACATAAACGCCATATAGCTCTATTCTTTTGTGTGTGTTTTTTCAGAAATTACAAGAATGTAACTTTTTGACTTGTCTATCTCGTCGGTAATATTTACATTAGCGACAATTTCTTTACATTATTATATTTATGAGTACATGGCTTTAAAAATGTCAAATAACGTTTCTCGAAAACTCAACAGTTTTCTGTAAAAATTAGCTCAAAATTGCGCATTTTCAGAAATGCTCAAACCCCATTTTCTCAAAAGTGTCTCCAATTTCTTTCTTCCAATGGATAGTGCTAACTACACTGTTTAATATGACGTGACGTTTATTTTGGTGTATTCTTTTGTTTTTTCAAAAGTAACAAAATGTAATTTTTTAAAAATATTTCTCACTCTGTTAATATGCTCATTTTCATCGATAAGTATACATTATTTCATGTGTGAGTAGAAGTGCTTCAAATGACTTTAAATGAAGTTTTTCGAAAACTCAGTAGATATTGTGAGAAAGAGCTTCAACTTTCGCATTTATAGTAATGGTTAATCGCCAGTTTCTTAAAATCGAATTCAAATTTTTCAATGAAAATTTCTATTTAGGACGAGGTTTTACCCTTCTTTAATTTTCTTGCAGTAATACTTCGGTTCTACTATTAGGAAACCGAAAAGATGAGAAAATGTCAAAAACTGAACTTGGGTGACGATAGATGGTAGTTGGCAAGAGGTTGGGGTAAGACTATCTAGCCAGTCCACAGCAAGGAAATTATAAACCTTTACTACGAGGAAGTCTGTGTCATTCTGCAGCACAACTAGTTGATTTTCACCCGACTTCCTGAGTTTTTAGCAAGTCCATAGACATCCCTCACATGGCCGGAGGATGAATGGCTTTCTTCCAAGTTCTGTGCATTGGAAATTAGAAATGTTGGTAAATCAAAGTGTGTGATAATGAGACACTGGGAGTGGGATCATAATAATTACAACTATTATTTGTATGATAATTACTATCCGGGAGTGAATATTAATTGTGTCACATAGATATTGAAATAAAAAAGAGGAAAATGAAGGTGAAAGAGATGTGATGTTTATGGAAAAGACGATAGATATACGCAGGTGGCACATACTCTTAATAAATAGCTAGGGGAATAGCTAGTAGTACAAAGGAAACAGGGCTAGGTAAAACATGGACTGAAAAAACGTACAGATTAAACGCATTCTCATGAAGGGATACAACTAGCAGGACGTGTCACCAGTGAAAATGATAAAAAATTCACTCGAGTATGAATGAAATTATAAATAGGGTGTACATAAAATGTTTGGTAAGTTGAAAATTATCGAAGAGGCAGTGTATACACAATTTACGAAAGCTCAGGAACGGGATCCAAGAAGGGGGTTGGGATTTTACAGATGCTGGGTATGGCAGGATGGCAACGCTGCACTCACACTTGGGATGGCATCCCCCCACCCGCCTCCCAGGGCTGCTCCCGGGCCAATGGCAGAGGGGCGACGACGACAGACCCGGCGCGGGCGCCTCGGCGCTGAGGTTTAATTTCGCCGTGTTTCTTCACAATTGCGCATCGCCCCTCTGCCCCGTCGCCCGCAGTCCTCCGCTCTTCTGCCCCTCGCCACGCCCCTCCTCTACCCTCACCCACGCAACGGCATTCGCTGCCGCCTGCTGCTGCCCACCCCGCCCAATGCCTGCTAGAATCGCCCCCGCCGCCGTCCCCGCCGCCGTCCCCGCCGCCGTCCCCGCCGCCGTCCCCGCCGCCGTCCCCGCCGCCGTCCCCGCCGCCGTCCCCGCCGCCGTCCCCGCCGCCGTCCCCGCCGCCGTCCCCGCCGCCGTCCCCGCCGCCGTCCCCGCCGCCGTCCCCGCCGCCGTCCCCCGCCGCCGCCGTCCCCGCCGCCCGTCCCCGCCGCCGTCCCCGCCGCCGTCCCCGCCGCCGTCCCCGCCGCCGTCCCCGCCGCCGTCCCCGCCGCCGTCCCCGCCGCCGTCCCCGCCGCCGTCCCCGCCGCCGTCCCCGCCGCCGTCCCCGCCGCCGTCCATGCTGTTACTGCCACAGACATCACCGCGTCTCCGAAACTGTCCCAGTCATTACCCCTGCTGCCACCTCCTCTATCATTCCATGACCTTTCTACCGACCCACTATCGTCTTATCCAGTTTGACAACCGCCCCATTCACCCAACTCGCCGCATTCCCCGCCATTGCCTCCTCTGGTGCCGAACCGCCGCCGCCCCCACCGCCCTTTGTGGCGCGGCGTCTCCGGCGCTGGAGAGCGCGGGCTGGCGCTTATCTTCCTCCCCTCCCCTCCCATCCCCTCCCTTCCCCACGAGCCCCTCATTAGCACTCGGCGGGCCCCGCTGCCGGCGTCTCACACGCGAGGAGAGGCGCCGCCTTTCAAGGTCCGGGTTCGAGCGCCGGCGCAACGGTGGAAGGTGGGAGAGAGGGGTTTAGTGGGGTGGGAGAGAGGGCGAGAAGGGTTCGCCCTCTCGTCTCCCTTCGCCTCTTCCACTCTCCCTCGCCATCTCTCCTTCTTCCTTTTGGCATCCCTAACCCCTGGCCTTGTGGACCACCTCGTCGATCTCCCACGGCCCTCCACCCCCTCGCTCCCTCCCACTCCCTGGCCCACCCCGCCCTCTCGCCCGGCTCGACCTCCTCGTCGATCTCCTTCTTCATCCTCCACCCCCCTCGTCCTCTCTCACCCCTTGGGCGTACTCGTCGATCGCCTTCTTTCCCCTCCCCCCTGCCTCAGCCTACCCACCGGCGCACTATCACCGCCTTTCGGAGCGCTCGCGTCGGCTGTATCTGCACTTTTACGCTTTGCCTTTCAAAGGTATCTACGCTAAGATGTATCAACATCTAGAGAGGACGAGGTTTTTGTGGTCTTCGCATCGTTAACCCGCTACCATGCGGGGTTTGCAGGTAAATTTACTTCGTTACAATTTATGTGCATTAAGACTTTCTGTGAGATCATATTTAAGACTGGAGATCTTCGCACATTATTTTTATGGTGGTGGGGTTTTTTTTCTGGGCCAGGGTGCATAAATCTTGTCATCTGGAAGAGAAAGCTGTATTATAAATCAGAACCTTGGCTTAAAGGAGAAGAAAGTTTATTATCCTCATTTTATTTTATGCGCCTTTTCTGTGTGAATGTGTTTTCGTCAAAGATTTGATATTAGCCCCAAAGAGGTGCAGTAGAAACCTTTGTTGTTTATACTGATGTATTATTGTAAAAGAAGAGCTTCTAAAATTGTGAATACTAAATTTGAATTTTTTAAAATAAAATTCTCGATTTCATTTTTTTAAATTTTCACTTTAAAATATGTATAAAACATTGTATTCATAAATATTTATATTATAAGCATTTGCAAACAGAAGAATGTTTTCGTTATAAAATAGCTTTCTGTAAGTAGTACAGTACAATATTTTACAATAACCTCATGTACTTTCCACGTTTCTCTGCCGGGCCCCGCTCTCCGACTGAAATTCACATCAATCAATGTATTTGAATGGCGTAAATTTGTCCCTAGAAAAGTCCCTCAAAATAAAACTACTTTGATGTTCAGAAATGTTAGGACAGATTGTGTTTCCTTTTTATCCGTCTACTCACCCTGACACAACGTATGATCGACAGGCTTCAACTGATACACAGACTTCCCTTCAAACAAAATTCTCTTTCCGAGTGTCGCGTCTATTTGTACGTGGCTTTAGTGGGACCTAGCACCACACATCAGGGGACAAAATGAAGGCTGAGAGAGCAAAACACTGATGAAACGAAGTGCTTCTGTCTGGTCAAACGCATATGTGGAAAACACACTGAGGACAAGTACACAAGCGATAAAATACGTGCTGATACGCAAACACATTGCGCTAGCTGCACTCGAACGTGCATGCGCAAAACACATACAGCCCACTCAGAATCCCATCCACGCACTCAATTACTGGCGCTCGTACTCAGCAATTTTGCACACATGCCCGGACCCACACATATCGTCATACGAGCACACTTACGTGCGCTGATACCATTTGCGACACAGTGCTTACTTCCGGGCAGAGCAATTTCCCGCAATCTTCTTTGATTGACAAATAAATCGAGGATCAATCAAAAATATCACAAAGGTCATATTATTTTTAAAATCAAATATTTAAAGCAGAGTATATTTCATTGTTATTTGAACTAAAATAATATTATCACACATTTTTCCAAATTATAGGCTGTTTTTCGTGTGTCTAGTTTTTAAATATTCGTCGTGTGATTCATGCATTTATTAACCAAATTAAGAGGCTAAAATCAAACTACAAGAAAGTACTCATGAACGAGAATCAAGAACTAATTTTCCATACTAATTAAAAAGAGTAGCAATGCATATCTCGATATTTTCATAATTTCCTTAGATCGTGTATATTATTTGTACATATATTCTATTTCTACGGCGATGAATGAGGTAATAATGGTGTTAAGGCTACAAAATAGCTTTTGTCAGTTTTGGGAGAACAGTGAGGTGAAATTTGCGCTGCCGCATGCAGTACCAATAAAGCGACAAACAGTTCTCTTTCCTGCTTGGTGTTTGTTCAAAAGCTTATATTTAATCTACGCATGGACAAACGAGAGCAAACATTGAAAACGTGACATGTGCACTTCATTCTTTTCTAATAAAAATGAAAAATGTAGCCCAAATTACAATTTTCAACACTATCTTTAAGTCAACGAACAGAGTACTAATGTATTGTTAGACATCTCACGTTTCTTTTTGCAAACAAAATTCTGGGTAAAAACAACAGAAGAACTAAGTTTTTGCTGAATGGACATGTCACCTTCTGAATATTTGCTCCTCAAATCAGCTGCTCTCGTCTCTCAGACCTACACCAGTTTGGCGCACGCCTGCCAGCCTTCTAACCGTACTCATAATGTGGCTGGCTAATATTTTCCATAATGCGGTGCTTTTGTATGACGAATAGGCCTTAACAATGGGCGAAAAGTACTGTCTGCGTTTACTTTCAACCATTAGCCGAGGCTCGCATTTGAATAAAGCTTACAGCAAACTTCCGTCTTCGCGGAATTAAGGTTCCTCAAATATCGCAGCGTCTCAGCTAGCCCAGTCAGTGCTGCCTTCCTGGAAACGCTGACAAGTACTCTCGTTTCAATTTAGAATGTGATTTCGGGGACTTTTCTCCTCCGCGTTCAGTATCGTGAATTTTGGAAAAAATAAAACTATGCCCCTGCTCGCCTGATCCGGTAATTCACAAGCTTAGACTGGATTTGTCCCTAGGATGGCTTATAGTGTTGTGCATAATAGGTTAGGCACCAAAATTTAAAAATACGAGATGCAGAATGGGGTAACAAGTGGAAATTATTTTGTACCGGGTCAGTTAGAGCACAATCCGTTTGCGTTGAACTGCAATGTTTTGTTGAATATTTAACTTGAAAGAAAAATAAATAAGCGAATTATGCACACATAGTTTGCTCGGTCACCATGGGAGCTTGCCTGCCCACAGACAACGCCAGCGCTACAGCTATGAAGAATGCCAGGCTTTTCCCCACCCGTCACTCTAGAGCAGGGGTCTCCAAACTACGGCCCACAGGACACATCCGGCACTTGGTAGCATTGTATGAGGTCCGCCAACCCAAAGTAAATTCTAATACAATTTAATTGAGGCAGAAATAGAAATCTGTTTTCCTATTCTTATACACTCTTTGATTCATATACCAGCCATTTGAGTAATTTTAATAACACGTGAAACAAAAATTAACTTATAAAGTCCAAACAATTTCATTGCTCTCATTGAGATATATTTTAAAAATAATTATCATTTCTGTTTTTAGAAAATAGGTGACTGTAATTAAATTTTGAAATTTAAAAGTTGTAGCTCTCAATGAGTATTAATTATTAAAATTATTATGACAAGAATTGTAAGCTCATTTTCTCATCTGTGTTTTATGAAATAATATGTGGATTAATAACTGGTTTGTCGTTCTTTAATTAAAATTTAATTTAACAAATATGCGATATATTCCATCCTATAATAAAATTTAATTTTTGAACCTCAAGGCTCTTAAAATCTTTCTACCCGACCCCCAGTAGAAGAAAGTTTGGAGACCCCCGCTCGAAGGCGTGGATGCCCGCGCGATCCGAGAGCTCCGATTTCACCTGGCGGCAACAGCGCCAAACAGCAGGCGCAACTTCCGGGTTCTGGTGGCTCGCCGCCACCCTTTCGCGCGTGTGAATGGTATAATGGAAACAGTACAGTCGACTCCTCTTACATAGAACCTCTACAGTACCGGCAGCGTATAAGTGACTCTGACAGTTCGATGCGCTGTTGACACGTATTGTTACGCACATAGCACCACCTACACGAGAAATAAATGAAATCTCAGAACATTAACAATTACAGACAGGTCATGACACGTCTTAATATCATGTTCATAACCTTTACCGCAACCGAACTTTATCGCATCCCGAACCGCGTTGAAAACTTGATGCGTCAGCTCCGGGTAGCTTCGTTCTCTATTGAACCTACCGCCGTGCAGCCACAAGTCTACCCACAACATTGTCGAGAAGTAATACTATTCGGCCATTCATATTTTTGCCTCGAAATATTCGCGAAAATAAACAGAAATTCACGATCCTCTTTAACACTACACGTTCGCACAATGTACTTAGTACAATGTACGTAGCTTTTACGAAACTCTAAGCCTTGGACCAATGCACTCGGCACTCGGAAGTCACACACCAACTGGCCTGGCACACATCGGAAAAGGCACATTTCAGTCGCACTGATACTGATAAAGACAGGAATCTGCGCGCTTCTCGAGCGACTTCGTGTGGGTCAGATGAACGGCAACGCTGAACCCTGGCTGTGAGAAAGTAAACAAATCCTCTCAAGCTGATTGCTTCAGAGCACGTCACATGACGTACCACAGCACGTGGCGAGAGAACTGTTAGAGTCTCTTATACGCTGCCGGTACTGTAGTGATGAACATTTTTGTTTTAATATATCCGATGCGTCAAAAATACAACGGTTCCTCCACTATTATTGATTTTGCAAATTCAAACGTTGCAATCCACTGCCAGGTGTCGCTTGTGTGTCATTGATTGGTGTTATCGGACACGGCAACTGCTAAGGTCAATAGTTCCGTAAGTGTAGCTCATGTTTTATCGCGAGAGGTGGCAGTGATCATCCCCGCTGGATGGAGAGATCTGGCGCAGACCTACATGAAGGCTAGCGAGATTTTCCCCAAACAGGTCGAGGTTTTCCCACCAGCGGGGTAACGCCCCAGTAGGGACAAGCTCTAAGCTCCAGACTTGTATACCAACAAGTGTGATATTATAGTGAATGTGAGTGTAAGTGTGCAAGTCAGAGGTGAGAATAGGACAAGGAAGAGGAAGGAAAGCGCGCAATAATCGCCAGTTGTGATCAGTAGGGCCCGGATTTTAATGACAAAAAAATCAGAGAAATATGCAAGCATTTATGACCTAAAACCTGCTTAAATATGACCTTAATAAATAAAACATGATGCTATACAAGTTTATTTGTTGTACATTTTTTCAGCCACATGACCACGAGCTTGACCCAACTTACTCCGTTCAAATTCACTTACGTTTCAAATAATCCTTTGTTGAGTTTATTTGTGACAATATCACTTGATACATTGTCATTTGAGACACATTTTCAAGCTTTTTATTCTTGTATCCATAAAAATATGACAAGTGTATGCATTTTGGGCAAAGTTTGGCCAAAATAGGACCTTTCACTAAAAACGGTCCTTAAAAATATGACAAATTATTGCATTTATGGCAAAACTTGGCCAAAATATGATCTTTTACTAATAATGATGTAATATGACTTTATATGCACAAAAAATACGTTTTTCTAATCGAAAATACCTGGATTTGTGCATAAATTGTTTTGAAATTCACCCGAAGGTTCAGAAAAAATATGACTTCTCATTAAAATCCGGGCCGTAGTGATCAGAGAAACGTAAGACTTGAGACTACAGATTAAAGCAGCTATCCGCTACAATTCTCCTCCAAACAGCTGAATTCGATATAGCTATCTACCTAATGTTGAAAATCTTGCCACCGTCGCGACTCTAGACAGAGGCGGATCTCCAGTCTGAGGCACTGCATTGACCAGTGGTCGCGAGTAAGAACAGGAGCAAGACGAGTTGATGTGCTGTAGGATGTGGCTGAGGGGAGGGCGGAACCTTTGCTGAATGTCTGGAGTGGCGTCGGTCACGCCGTTAGTAGGGAGTTTTAGCGCCACGCGTAAGGTAGTGACGTTATGTATTAACATTCACGTGACGGACCTTCAAGTCATAACTTGAAGTCTTACCTTAGGCCTAAGGTACAACCTTATACCTTCATAAATAGTGCACGCCTGTAAGAGTCTCTACGGTCACCTTACAAGTGGCAAAATAGCCGCCAATAAACAGGAAACGTTGGGGATTCTTCCATCTCTGACAAACCGATTCTCGTATGTGAGGCAGATACAATTATTCCTTACTAACTGCACAACGCTGGCAAGAATTAACAGTAAATATTGGAGAAGTGATAGGAAAGAAATTCGTCGAAAATATTTCCTACGTTCTCAAGAACATTCGATTCAAAATTCCAGTATGTATACTCATCGCAGAGGGCAACAAAATCTAAAACTCCGAACACAATGTACATTTATTGTACTCTTGTCTTGTATCGTTGTTTAAAAGTCTCATCGCTAGCCTAGACTCTGATATATTATGCAACTTTTTTGTTCATCGCTTGAAATGTTTCTTTTGTTATGATGCATAACGCACTGTCACAATTGCTAAAACTCTTCTGAACGTTGTTCATTATGAGCGTATAAAGTTGTTAGTCACGTGATCAATAGAGTTTAAGGATGTCTCCTTACGTCTGGCGCTAAAACTCCCTAGTCTCTGCCCATAAGCAGGCCAACGTCAGCGTTAACTATAAGAGAAGCTCTAGCGGCGACGACTGGGCCAAGGTCACGGTGCTGCACGGTTCCTCTCCTTCCTCCAATTTTGAGAGAAGAAATTTGGTAAATCAACTGAACATAGAAGAATGATTGTGACTATAAATTGTTAGATAATTTTAACGGGGGTGTAAATAATTTTGTGTGTGTTCAGTTCATTTTAAAAGAAGAGAGGGTTCAATAATTTTTATTTATTTCGATGTTATTCTTTTCTTAACTTGGATGTCGATGTGCAAGAGTTATATGAACGATGAAAAGGAAACAATAGCTCATGATTAGAGCAGTCGGTAAATGGGAGTTCATAGATTTGAAATGATAACTGTATTTTTTGTAGAATGATACAGTTGTTTGTGATTAGTTGATATATAGGCGGAAGGAAGACCTAAGAATATTTTGTGCTTTTTATTATGTTGCCTCTGTGTATTAGTATGACCGTGGTGAAGTCCACAACATAATATTTAAATGAATAATTCCACTGTCGTCACCCGTAAATAAAGACTTTTGTTTTCAAAATAGAAACGACCGATCTCGTCTTTTTTCGTAGTGATCCCGACGGCAGGCTACTCCAAGCAAAGTTCCCTGATCCTCAGTTATCTCCATACAAATTTTTGACATGCAACCACGCTGCCTTTTTCAGCTGTTGCTTTGTGTTACAGCTGAGCGTTGCTGTTCGGATACGTAAAAAGGACACAGTATATTCAATGATTCAAAATTAATTTCGATTCTACGAGATAGGGGCTTTGCTGATATCAGGCTGATAACTTTTTGCGAAAAGAAATTTGAAAATCACCGTCGTTTATAAGTTCTCAAAGAAAGTATACACTAACTTTATGAAGGACGACAAGCTTACGAAACCCGACAAAATATTGAATCTATTGTGTACATTCACATGATGTATTGTTACTGTCGCCGATAACGTATACATTAGGTACGACGTGTGACATTTCGACGCCAAGAGCACGAAAATGCGAACGGAATTATGAAACACTGACGTGCAGAAAGGGCCAACAGGGTTGCTTTCACCATTTCCCCAGTGTCTGCGCTTCTGTGCGAGAAAGCGTTGAATGACAATACCTTCGAAGGGGCTGATCACGTCTGGCAGCGGTCATCAACTTTTTGTCACCATTAGGAGCGATATTATTATTTTTCCTTGATGCAATACATTTGCGATGCCCCATAAACATATTTCAGAAAGCTTTTCGTATTGTGGCCCGAATGACTTTGAGAAGCGCCAAGGAAATGTTGAATCATTCTTTATTTTGAAGTTCGACTAATTACGGCGGACATTAGGCAAACAGTAATTCCAAAACTCATCAAATGTTTTTATTCCCTTGTTTAATCTTGGCCGCAACATATCAGCAGTTCACTGAGAAAAATACTTATTTGCAGTCAACATATTTCTGTAAGCTGATTCATACAGACTGGGAAAAAATCTCCAACAGGTATTCAATTTTCTGTAGCAACATGGGTGTTTATTACACTACTACATAAATAATTCAATGCTCAAATATTCAAACTTAATAAGGAATGAGTTATTTTTATTAATTTTATTTTCTCTTGCCAACGCATTTTCTCCAACAATGCTAAGATTGATAGTTAGAGATCACCATTTTATCAGCGTTTCTTTTTGTTCATTAGGTAAACTCTAATACGAGTGTGTCCTCCTAACTTCGATATGCCTTCTTTTAAAGAAGCGTAAATCCGTATCGCTGCCTAGCTCCCAATGAACTCCCCGCCAGAGACTGCGAAAGAGAGACAAAAGGAGATACAGAGCTCCTTGGCGACGGTCTTTACGATGGAATCGATCAATCAGTCGACGTCTGCCCGCCACGCCACCTGTTGTGAAGACGCTTTACTACCCTCTAACGACCACAGCAGAACGTGCGCGTTTACTTGGCACTTGAGAGAGAGAGAAGAGAGACAAAGAGACAGAGAGACAGAGAGAGACAGAGAGAGACAGAGAGAGACAGAGAGAGACAGAGAGAGACAGAGAGAAAGACAGAGAGAAAGACAGAGAGAAAGACAGAGAGAAAGACAGAGAGAAAGACAGAGAGAAAGACAGAGAGAAAGACAGAGAGAAAGACAGAGAGAAAGACAGAGAGAAAGACAGAGAGAAAGACAGAGAGAAAGACAGAGAGAAAGACAGAGAGAAAGACAGGCAGAAAGAGAGACAAGGAGAGAGAGACAGAGACAGGTAGACAGAGAGAGACAGAGAGAAAGAGGGAGACAGAGACAGAGAGACAGAGACAGGCAGAGAGAGAGACAGGCAGAGAGAGAGACAGGCAGAGAGAGAGACAGGCAGAGAGAGAGAGAGAGACAGGCAGAGAGAGAGAGACAGGCAGAGAGAGAGACAGGCAGAGAGAGAGAGACGGGCAGAGAGAGAGAGAGAGACAGGCAGAGAGAGAGAGAGACAGGCAGAGAGAGAGAGACAGGCAGAGAGAGAGAGACAGGCAGAGAGAGAGAGACAGGCAGAGAGAGAGAGACAGGCAGAGACAGACAGACAGGCAGAGACAGACAGACAGAGAGAGACAGACAGACACAGACAGACAGACAGACACAGACAGACAGACAGACACAGACAGACAGACAGAGAGACATGCAGAGAGAGAGAGAGAGAGAGAGAGAGAGACAGAGACAGAGACAGAGACAGAGAGACAGTAATTCGTATTTTTTGTGAACACTGTCTCCAATCTGTTCGTTTTATATCTTGCGTAATGCAATTATCTCTTCATTAAAACACGTGATTATTTACATATACTTAAATATTGAAGATAATGAGGACGTATAATATATGCATCAAATTTCATGACATACAACAAATTACAACGAATTAAAAACACGAATTGTACGATCTTATATTTCCGAATGACTTTTAATAGTACATATTCATCTAATTCATAAGATATTACGCCAAAGTATCAGAATCTCATGAGTTCTAATTATCAAGGAAAAGGTCGTTTTTCTTCATCCAGAAATGACAATTTCCTCACCTCTAAGAATAGGACTGCAACTTTACTTAGTGGTGCTTGGGCTTCTCACGAACATTATTGCAAGGTTTGTGTTGGTTTCGTGAAATTATTACAACATTACAAATTATTTACCACTACAATTTCAAGCAAAACTCACAGCATAAAACCACTTAAAACACAGTGAAACATATCAATCCCTAATGATTTATAACTCACTTCTAAAAACACGTATATTTTCCTTCATATGTGAGCTGTAAACCGTAAAGCTGAAATTACTGCTGTGTTTGCACGATTGCATAACTTTTCCTATGACGCTTACATGGGCGAACAAATACAAATTATTTCCACAATGGTGGTCAGTAAACTTGTACTTGCATATCGATCATTTTATTTCCCTCATCGGCAATTCGTATTTTCTTGCACGTGGGGTAGTTCATTCCGCAACGCCGTTCTTGCCGCGTGGAGCGCTGCCGTCGCGGAGTGGTGCGCGTCTAAGAAACGCACACGAGGAACTTGCGAGAGCGAATAAACGGCGGGAACGATCGGCGCCGCGGCCCTTAATAACGCCGGCTGAGGGTAATAATCCCCCTGGGATCGTTATCGGAGAGGCGAGACGTCGCAATTACTCCCAGATCGTCCGTGGCGGTCGCCTCGCCCCGCTCCTTTTACCCCGCCCCCTGCTTCCCCTGTCGTCGCACCCTCCTCGCCTCGCCCCGCCTCGCCCCGCCTCGCCTCTCCCCGCCTCGCCCCGCCTCGCCACGCCTCGCCCCGCCTCGCCCCACCTCGCCCCGCCTCGCCCCGCCTCGCCCCGCCTCCGCCTCGCCCCGCCTCGCCCCGCCTCGCCCCGCCTCGCCCCGCCTCGCCCCGCCTCGCCCCGCCTCGCCCCGCCCCCTCGCTCTCGCGCCGCCCTCGCCTCACCCGCCTCGTCCCGCCTCGCCTCGCCTCTCAAACACACATTGGGAGGAACACCGCCACTCCGTGAAATAAAACGAGCACTTCGCTGGCAGGAGTAATGCCGTTATTCGCAGTAGTTGTCGCGCCCGAAAATACAATAATCAATCAATCAACCGCAGTTGTCGCTACCAATATCACAGCTATCCTCACCACAATTGCAACTGTAATTGTAGTAACAGCCATCGTTGCCTCCAGCGTTGTCTTCCACCAATGCTGTTATTCCTGTTGTCGGTGCCACTTTTAATACAAAATTGTCGATATCCCGCTTTCGCAATTGTCACTGTTTTCTCTAATCCCCTATACACTTATTAAAAAGCAATGCAGTGCTTCATAAAATATTTTGTCTCGACAAACTACTTTTCATACTACTAAGTACCAAAATTCCCGCTTTTGTACTAACATGATTTTAGCACCCTTGTTATCATTGCAGCCATTACATTCTCGCTAAACTGTAAAACGTTAGAGAAGTTGTAATATTCTTAGAGACTTCGGACAGTCTCAACCATCACTGCCACCTAATCTTAAAGGCATTTCCAGCATTGCACAAATCTATCACGGTCCTCTCCGCCTACCACTGTAGTCTCTGCTTCATTTGCCGTCACTATTGTGCATTTAACTTTGTCCCTTTAACAGTAAAAGAAGCATGACAATATTTTTCTCTCACCCTTTTTGTCCGCACTCAACTTGTGTTAGGTCATGAGTATTGCGTTTCATATTTTCCCACCATTATCCTTGTTTCACGTTACTCCATCACCGTTTTCCTGCCCTGTCCCGATTCCTAACGCCACCGCAACCTTTTGCCTTCGCCGCCCTCACTTGATCAAGAACGGCCTCGCGGATTGCTCATTACTTCCCGCAGCCTCTTTCAGGCCCCTTCTCCTCTCCTCTGAATTTCAGGCGCTCCCGAGGTTTCTGTGCTTCGTAATTTCAGGCCTAAATTATTCCGTGCAATTTTTCATCTCCTATATAATAAAATTTCTTCATTTTCTTATCTTCTTTCCTCGTTTCATTTCTCCCGGACTCTTCATCAGTGCAGTTTTTAAATAATCGCTTTTGATGAAGCCTTATTTTTATTAGGTTTTATTCCATTTTTCGTTATTTTCTTTTTTACATTTCCTTCTTTTATATTTTAACTCTCACGTTACAACCACCAGCATGCAAGCTCTCATATGATGGCATACATCACGTCAAATTTTCTGCTTTTCGCCCTTCTCCGCCCACATGTTTTCCCCTTTTTTCGTGTGATTTTATTTCAAACTTACCGTGGTCCCTTTTCATTTCCTTTTTTCAACATCACTACTCACTTCGAGTTGTGCCTCCACCAGTGCAGTAGTTCTTCAACTTTTTTTAATCCTTTCACCTCTTTATGTACTCGCATATATTTCGCAGATATCTTCCTATTTCCTAGCCCATCCCATTTCACCTCGCTGTATCTCTGCCTCTTTGTTTCCGGGGCGTCTGGTGGGGTTCCGCAGGGCCCGGCGGCGAAGCACCGTGGCGCGAACCGCCCAAAAACCTGGCCACAAATGCAAATATGAGTTTATTTACCTAGAAATGGGTATCTAAGTGTTTTTGAGGTCGCTGAATTCGAATATCATAATGAAATTAAAAAATTAAAATGGTAGCTTTAAAATGGCGGACCAATTTACATAAAATGAAGCGCTCATATGTACAAGTATGCATGTAAGTATTTCGGAGGTCGGAAAATGCAATTAAAGCTTAATGTGCTGCATTGTAGGGAATTGGCGATAAAGCTAAAAGATACGATATGAGTAACTAAATTTGTGTTATTATAACTGAAGAAGGTGTAATTGATAAATAAACTTAGGTTGAAGGGATAGTACGGGGTAACAAAATAATTCACAGTACTAACTTTGTTACGCCGTCTGATTTAGAAGCCACATGTATCAAAAATAAAAAATAAAAAATGATTCACTTATGCTTAATCATTTACTTAACGTATCGTTACAACGTCTTCTATTCGGGAATCAAGAAAGTTCACAAAAATAGTTTAAAGTACTTATTATAATTGTAAATGTCGCGGACAAAAATCGACAAATTCGAGCGATTCGACCAACATCGACTTTACGAAAACGTGAGGGAGACAAAAAGCTTCGAATTAATTTTCTGGAGGTGAACTAATGTTCTTCAATTTCTTCTGACGAAGATTTAATAACTTCAATAAATAGCAATACATGATCTCATTATATACATGATCACATCAGACTTTTGTTGTACGAAATGCGATTTCAATTGTAATTATATCTTTAAATATTTGTAATAGCTATATGATTTTAATTAAGATCTCTGTATTTATTACTACTTGATTGTCAAAAATATTCTGGGATCATATATTGTGATATACTGAAATACTAAAACGACAAATAAAATAACAAGAAACAAAAGATTTTAAAACTCAAAATTCTGAAGACACACTTTAAATTTTCTCATTACGTCCCGGTCTCGAGCCCCTTCGTCCAAGTGTGCGTCGGCGACGGCGGCGGCGGCGGCGGGGGCGGCGGCGTGGAGAGCGCCGTCTCCTCTTTGTCCTCCTGACGGTGACACACTGGCGCGACTTTTCATAAAAATGCCGCTCTGTAAAAACAGACGCCGCTCGCGCCGCGCCCGCACCCGCCGCGGCCGGGAAGCGCCGTGCATTTGTCTCTGGCTCCGTGCGCCTGACAGAGCCCCCCCTCCCCCTCCCCCCTCCTTTTTCCCAGGCCGCGGCCGCCGCCGCGCCGGTGCGTCCAAGGCGCCCCCAGAACCACGCTGCCCCCTCTCCACCCCACACCCACCTACCCGCCCGCACCTGAGATGGCGGCCCCACCAGGGTTATTTTTCTGGGGGAGGGCTACATAGGGATGGCAAAAATACATTGATGTTCTCCACCAGAAACGTCGATGTATTAACATCGATATTTTTCTTTCGATGTTTTCTTCAAATCGATTTTTTATTGAAAAAACATCGATTTTTTTTAATAAAGGGGTTTAGACACGTTGTAGAGTAGCATCATTCCACAGAAATATCGCTCTTATTATCACGCTGCACTTTTCGCCTGTGCAATCTGAGGAAGTTTGGGAGTTGCTCGGGTTATGAATGTATGTCATCGCCAGGCGTGTCTTTGCGTCAATCGACAGTGAAACACGAAATCGATAGCAAAATACGATGTTATTTATTGTTAATTTTATTCTTTACATTCGATAATAATTTTTACATCCTACTAACATGCTGTTAACCAAACATTAAAATATATACCTTTTATGTATTGTAATTAAAAATGTATGGGAAAATAGCATGTTTATTATATCGTAGGCTTCCGCGGCCAGAGTCATGATCTGGGCTGTCCGGGTGACGCCGCGTCGAAGGCTGGGGTGCCGACGTTTCGACCAACATGTCGCGGTCGTCTTCAGTACAGCCCTGGCAGTACAGCCCTGAAGAGGACCGCGACATGTCGGTCGAAACGTCGGCACCCCAGCCTTCGACGCGGCGTCATCCGGACAGCCCAGATCACAGCATGTTTATTAGTCTATAATTAAAACATTGATGTTTTAAACATCGATGTTTTCTCGTCGATGTTTTCATCGACACCGAAAACCCTTTAGCGATGTATCGAAACATTGATGTATCGACGTTTTGATAAAATTTCCCATCACTAGGGCTGTAGGCATAGTGAACTGCCACGTGATGGTTTTTTTATAAAGGATATTGAAATTGTGCTGAAATTATTTGTTTGTTCATTTACTGTAGATATTTATAACCTATTCAATCGAAATGTTGAACGATGTTTCGTTACTACGAGAAAATTAATAACACCTATATTAGAAAATATCATCAGATTATGAGAAAGCGGTATAGTATATGAGCGCCAGTTGCTTATGTTTTATGTGTAATTCCGTTGCTAGACTGCACTATTCTTTGCTTCTGGATAAATATGCTTGTCTGAGCTCGACAGTTAAAGATTCAACTGCGAATACGTTCTCTCAAATACACTTTAAGGGGAGGTCGAAGTCTCGTAAAATTCCACAATCTTGGAGGCGCTACTACTGGAGTGCAAAGTCAGTTTCCTTGTACTATAGTTCTGCGCAAGATGCCCGTTAGAACTAACGACAACAATTTTTTAAATATCACTCACGTCGTTAATATTTACATTACGTGAGTTTTTATGTTATTGCATTTGTAAGTAAGAGTGCAACACATTATTTCTTATAAAGGTTGTCGAAAACTCAAAAGTTTTCTGCAAAAATTAGCCCAAAATTCCGAATTTTCAGAAACGCTAAAGCTACAATTGCTCAGAAGCAGGTAGAAATGTTTCAATGAAAATGTTCGTATAGAACAAGGGTTTTACCTTCTATAATAGTCATAAACTCATACACCAATTCTACTAAAAGAGAACCGAAAAATTGAGAAAATGTAAAGAACATGGATTTTGATAAAACACTACTATTTTCTTAATATAAATATCACTACATGAAATTAAACTACACCATGTTTTTACTTAATATGTGCTTCAAATATTTTTCTAGAACATTTTGTTCCACGGAAGTCAACAAATGAAAGGTCTCCAACATCTCTTTGGGTCTCCAATATCACATTCTTACACAACAAGAAATATAACTAGGAGTATCCGGTTAAAATGGACTAACGTCAGAAATCGCCCCGATTCCTTCAATAAGCATGCTCATTGTGCAAATTTGATAAGTTGCAGTTGATTTCTATTTTCTTCTACTAATGTGTTACTTTCAATGTTTCAACGGGGAGCAGTGAGGAATGTCAGATAAAGAAGTATCGGATGCCAAATTTGAAAAAAACAAACACTTCCTCTACTACCAAAGAGTTTAAGAGATCTCTACTTCATTCATAGAATCTCCTTCTTGAACATAAAACTTTTATACACAAGAAAGATATCTGAATTAATTTATGCTTGGTAATCTAATCCTGAGGAAGGTAGCGAATACATACATTTTGTTAGTAACAAATTCCCTTAAACGTAGTGATCAACTGCTGTTCATAATATGCATTTAAATTCGTTTCTCAGCAATCACTGACTGTTTGTGGTATTCCCCATCTCTCTACCTCGTTGATATTTTTCATAAACTGGGGAATTTGATTCACGTCCTAAGTTCTTATCCGTTATTAAATATAAAATGATAACCAAAAATTATTTACCTTTGGTATCATTCTCAACTAACGAGGTACGCCACATCTTTTGTAAAAATATGTTGGTTACCTGATTAATAATTCCTAGTAGAGACGTACTGCATAAACACAGTGGTGACAATGTTTTGCTCGAAATCGGAACTTCTTTAAAGATTGAATATGAATCGTTAGGGAACACGACTTTCGGTACGAAATAATATATCCTTGTTAACAGGTAACGTGTTATAAATTCCGCATATATAATTGTCAGACTGTTGGATAAATACGATATAACTATGTGTACATAAAAGTACCAGAAATTGTAGGAAACAAGATGTAACTAATTACTCCAGGTTGATTGAGAGCTCTCTTAATAGATTCTTCGCCGAACATTTATGATTCCTGAACATTCACTAAAATGAAATGAAATACGAGAAGAGTTCAGGACGGGTTTACGTTTCGTGAAGGTAGTTTCTCGAGGCTGATTTACAAAATAAGTCTCCCAGTTGCAAGTGCCTTTGCCAGCGACCACGGGTCGCATTCTTGTGGCTTTCGCCTGAGCGAAGACTCGCCGACACCGGTCCGTTCGCATAACGGCTGCAATTACTAATAATGAGTTTCAATCTAGCTAGAAGAGCACGGCAACTGTTCAGCTGCTTCTCGTGGCATTAGTTGTGGGTTCGTTTCTCGCGCACGTCCTTCCTAGATGTTACGGGCTCCGCGGCCCCTGGCGATGCAGCCCCTGCAGCCACCGCCCCACTCTGCCGCGTCGATTTAATTTCCCGAACATCGCTGGTAAACGCTACCGATCTGTTTTTGAATGGGTTTCACGAAATTTGTTGGTTTACCTTTCCATTACCTTAATTTTCGCAAATAGACGTGGCTTCTCTTCGAAACACTCACAAACGGTGTGGAGTGTTGAGCAAACGAAGTTAACCGGGAAATCGAAAACTTCTGAAATGAAGGTATTATAAGATCGAAAGTAATTTAATTAAAGTGTTTGTTTGTTGCGGAATTGAATATCGTCAGCGAACGAAATCGATATGAACTCGGTTCCACTGCTATGTTATATCGTTAGGCGATAATTCCCACAATACGATTTCTGAGGTTTGGTTATTTTCTATTCTCTTTCTTCTTCTTTCTTTCCCTTCTTCGATTTGCAGGATGCTTGTGGTTTCGTCTTTGAGGTCGACTTGTTTTCCCCACTGATCCTTTTCATTGGAAGAGCGACAAAACCTCCAGTGTAATTTCCTCTTGATATACGTGATGTTTCTGAGTGCGAAAGATTGTTTTCTTGTTCTCGTTTACATCTCATACTTAATTTCTGAAGACACACTGATGAAAATGAAATAATTGTTTTAGCTGCATTATTTTCACTGGCAATAAGAAATTAGAACTTCATAAAGTCAATTGATTATATTTTTTTGTAATTTCACATAGAGTCATGATCTGTAGTTCTGGCAAAATTCAAAATATACAAATTTTTAGTTCTTACCGATATTTTATAACATTTTACAGTTATTATAATTAACGAAACTCTTATGAAATCTTTTAGTAAAAATTATTACTTGACCATCCATTGCCAATCGCACTATCCCTGCATTTCAAACCGAGAAAATTTGGTCAAGATAGCATAGAAACGTATAAATGCATAATAAAATAAAACTAAATTCTTTTTATCTTATAGACATTGGACATTAACAAAAAGTATCTAGCATCTATCTTGTTTGAAGGCATACATTGATGTGTTGATGTTGAACCAAATAAATTCTTACCAACTATAAAAATAAATGGTTTGATGTTACTACTACAATACATTTTTCTATTGATACGGTTGTTTTAAACCAAATTGCTTCAATAAAATACGAATTATTCCAGTTAATTTATAAATTTCACTTTTAAAACATGTAAAGCTTGTCTCTCTTGATTACTGCATAGTTCATTTCCGGTAGTAGAAAATGTTCCATGTAGTAGAAAATTCAACTTCAGCGGAAAGGAGAACATTCATAATAATTTTTTAATTGCCATGTACTTGTTAATTATACATGTAGATGTTACTTGCTAATTATAATATTTAAAAGAAGTACACTTATTTTAGTTTAGGTCTCTTTTTATGATATGCATTCACAACTCTAGGTAATGTTTTCTGTGAGTCAAGTTGTTCATTTCGAATAAGCTGTTTGTTCCACTAATCTGCAGACGTGTAGATATATGTTCGAACACCAAAATAAACCACCAACAGTATAATGAAAAATACAGTAAGGTAATGAGGTTAGTCCTTGATTCTCAGAGTTGTTTTACTCTAAACAGCCTAGCCTAGCCTACCCTAGATGTCTGCTGCCTTCCAATCTTCCTGTAACCGTTAGCTATTCTGCGGCGGCGATGGTGTAACGGTTAGCGTATCGGGCTGTTATACCCGAGTTCACGGGTTGAAACCCGATCGAAGCCGTGGATTTTCAAGGGCGAAAAAATCTTTCGTACGCCTTCCTTCGGAAGGGAAGTAAAGCCGGTTGTCCAATGTTAGTAGATTTACTGCATTTAAAAGATCTTCAAGCGTAAATGAAGCCTCTGAGCTAAATTTAAATTGCCTGTTTCGTCGCCCAAGTAATACCTTCTTTCTCCCCTTCTAGGTGAAAGGAGCGTAACGAAATTAGTGTGGTCAGATGGAAGAGTAGGCCTCATGGCCAGAGTCTCGCGACGTAAAATAAGACATTCATTCATTCTACAAAATCTTTACATATAAACTAACAAAAATCTGAAGGAAGAAGTGAATCGAAAAGTTAGACTTGTAACATAGGTATGTTTTCACATTTAAAAAGGTTATCTAACATTTCAAAAACTCTGTTTTAGAGTACATGTTGAGCGTGAGCGACAGGTTGGATTGACTCAGCCAAGTGAAGTCCATTTGCGGGAGGTAGAGTGCGCGAACATGGTGATACGTTCTAGCACAGAAAAACAAAAATGCGCTACCGCGTTACAACACTTTCTACCTGTGCAAAATACGCCAGGTTCACCTGTAGTGGCATTTGAAGAGATACAGATTTGTCCGCAGACAATGCGACCCTCCATGTTCTACAAATTTCTAACAAAGGAAATTAGTGTTTATAGTTTTGCAGCCGTGTGCTTGTGGTAGTTCATAGATAGTTAATTTTCATTAAATATGATATCATCAAATACAATTATTTAAAGATATGATATACAAAAAGTATATAAAACATTTCCACTTTATATATTCAGAAACGGAATATACGGAAATCAGACATTTAGCTATTGCCTCACACCTTACTGAGCACACTTTCCTTACTTAAATCTTACATTTTCAAAACAAAGGACCCAAATTGCTTTCTAAGTACTTCACAGGTTGTCCAGGGAGAAAACTTCGAAAATAAACTTTTAAGATAATTTTAACCACATTTTGTCTAATAAACTAGTTGGATATTGCGAATGGCTTAGCCGCAATAAGCACTCAAAAGTTGATTTGAAAAAATACTTTCTATGCAAAAATTTGCATTTCAGAAACTTATATACACTCCAAGAACATGGAAATTGTTTATTAATTACAAAAGAAATTCATTAATTTGTTCAGAATGAAAAATTAACACTGAAATAAAAAAACATCCAATTTACACAATTCGACTACTTTTGTATTTCAGGTTTAATTTTTCTTTCTGAACACATATAGTCTTTTCTTTTGCATGGTGTGGGGCGGAGGGGTAAAGTTGGAATGAACTGGGACGGATCAATGGGGCAGGTTAGGAGGATGCGGAACGAGGTGGGAAGGGGCAGGCCAGTAAATAAAATTATTTTAATATTATTTGTTCTATTCACTTCTTTTCCTGTCAGTCAGATGATATTACATAATTTTAATCATATATTGTATGCTGGTTTGTTGTAACGAAGGCAGTGTCTTTCTTGAAGAAATTCAGCGCAGGTTGTATAATAAGAAGGAAAAGGGACGAAATTACAAAATCACGCAATGGAGATGTTCTCTTTATAGCACTGTCAGGAAACAAAATGTGGAAGATTAATGTACTTGTTAATAATTTGACGCAACATTGTGTTTCCTGATGCGCATCGGCTTGGATACATTATTAATGTACCCAATATGCATTGAGCGTTCGGCGCAGGTAATTCTATCAATAAATACAATTTATGCTCGTTGGGATTGATATACGGCGGTCAACATTTTTGTTATTAGTTTGTAGCTCTCTAAACCTCCCACCCATATATATTCCTTGATTCTTTTTTGAGAGATACCATCGTGTTATAATATTTCAGCTATGTGCACAAAAATAATCACGAGAAGTGAAGTTAAACGAGGGAAATTAAAGGAGATACAGAGCAAAATTAAACAATCCGGCGTTCAAAACACGGTTTACGAAGCAAATGTGTATTTTAATCCTTCGACTTCAAATGTATGAAACAGAATTCATGATGCGTTATACTTCAATAACAATCATCGTTATGGTGTTATTTTTACATAATCACTCGCAGCAATTGAGCTAATTATTTTGCTGTGGTTTCTCGGATGGCTCGGTTATCATATCGTAGGTTGCTTTCAGTGGCGGAGCGATGTTAATAGAAAAGTAAATTTTAAACCTCCCACTTCACTGAAATTTTTCTTAGTAAATATATTTATATTGCTCTTTGGCACATTTTGAGCGAAACTTTTAAACTAATATTTGCTTTAAAATAATAGTAACGGATGTGCGATCAATGAGACAGTGACAAGTTCTGCAGCAAACTGTGTGACAATTTGCTTTTCCAGTGTTTAATTTTTCTGCGTAGTTACTAAGAGCACCCGACGTTGACATCGATTTTTTAAACCCCGATGTACGTTAGTCATCCCGCAGAGTGTGGACTCGCTGTGCTAATAATAGATGTACAGGGATACATAGATGGGTACATTGATGTCAACTCTTCGTGACGTACAGGGTGACCAAATACTGTCTTATTTACAGTGATTTTGTTATATGGAGGTGTTAATGTGCAGGTTGTTATGTAAACACACCAAATTCGAGTAATGTGGAAGGAGGGTTGTTACAAAGAAGTTCGTCATAGAGATGTTTCATGACAACTTTGCGCATCCTACGGGGCAGGCAATCTTTCAATAAGTAGTGACAGGTGAGAGGTTGAACTATGGACTTTTCCACACCCACACAATTAACATTAATGATAAGTAATACACTACTGTTTGTGGAAATTGCAACACCAAGAACGAATGGATCTAGGGAAATGATATTCAACTGTGCACCCATGCCACAGGCACTACATTATTTCATTTGCAGTACCATCAAATACATGGATACATGCCAAGTCAGTAAGTTGTGAAGCCACCACGCGCATCCACAAGAGCCTGTACACGGCGCGGCATTGAACTAATAAGAGTCTGTATCGCTTCTTGTGGCAGGTCCTGACATGCTCCTTCAAGCCGCGTCCAGAGTTCGGCGGTGGAAGCTGGCGGAGGTGCCTGGCGGACCAGCCTCTGGGAAAGCATGCTCCACACATGTTCAATTGGCGACATGTCAGGGGAACGAGCCGGCCACGGAAGGAGCTGTATCTGGTGTTCATTGAACACACGTTGCATGATGCGAGCGATATGGGGTCGCGCATTGTCTTGCTGGAATATCGCTCCAGGCGAGCGTTGTACGAAGGGCACGACCTCCGCCCTCACGACTTCCTCGATGTACCGGTGGGCGTTGCGATTTCCCTCAATGCGGAGTAGGCGGGTCCGTGAGTGGTAGCCAATGGCACCCCATACCATTACACCGGGTGTTGGGCCGGTATAACGCTGGCGAATGCATCCCTCCAGATTGCGTTCACCGCGATGTCGTCGAACACGTATACGATCGTCGTTATTGGACAAATTGAAGCGGGACTCGTCGGAAAAGATGACTTGCTGCCACTCAGCCCGCCAATGTCGATGTTCGACGCCCCACAGATGTCGGAGGCGTCTGTTGTCGAGAGTCAGTGGAAGGCGCAACAAGGGGTGGCGAGCAATCAAGCCCCTTTGCACAAGACGGCGCCGAACACTGCTGGCGGACATGCTGTGACTTGTCACTGTATTCCACTGCTGTGCTAACGTGGTGGATGTCGCTGTGCGATCGGTGATGGCCATACGGTAGAGGTGTCGATCTTCCCTCGCCGAAGTGTGATAGCGAGGCCCTGTCCCACGCTGGCGGTGGGTACGACCTTCCGCAGACCACTGACGCCATGTTCGCATGATGGTACTGGCGGCTCGTCCCAGACGTGTGGCAATCTGACGGTAGGACAACCCAGTTTCTCGCATCCCAACGACCCTGCCCCGGTCGAAGTCCGTCAAGTGTTCGTACTGCACTCGCTGTCGGCGACGAGGCATGGTGTGACTTACAGACAACTTGTGCGAGCCAAGGGTCGACCTGTCACTGTTTGTAGCCTCTCCAAGGCGCCTCTATTTATACCCGAACATGGTGCGATAAGCCGTCCCTACGTCGCAACCACGTGACTGGCGGCGTTGTAAATGTAATCACCTGGCGATCTCAATGTCACAAACTTATCCACGAAATGCGATGCGTTCAATGCCGCTCCTTCGCGGTGTTGCAATTTCCACAAACAGTAGTGTAATATATCTGGAATCTGGAATGCGCCAATCAAGGCAATTTTTTTTAAATTTTAGCTTTTTCCTACCTGCTGTTGACGACTGGTAAAACATCAGCTTCAATAAATCAATCATAGTGTACCGACATCGAATTGAATTGACCCAAGACAATCTTCTGTATATTTCTATTAGTAATAGCACACGAAACAATTAAAATATTTTAACTAACGATGTATTAAATATTATGAATGGAATGCAACGTTTGTACAATCTGAATCGTACAGCAATGAAACGTTTCAAAATTCAAAACTTAAGTAGTATATGATTTAGTGTAGGGATCACAGAATTTTGAAAATGTGCACACAATTCACTTTTCCCCATAGCCCGTCATACGCAGTTTTTAACTGTTTTTTGACGTAAATAAATAAATAAATAAATAAATAAACGTTTGTACAATCTGAAACACTTGGCCGTGATGCCATTTGTGGAAAAGTATTATCACTCGTGCATTGTAAATTTCGTGGTAAATTCCCTCGTTACTGCGCGACTTGCGAGTTATTTGAATAATTAAACTCCGACTCCATTCAACTTGATTGGTCAATAGAAAATAAGGAATCCAAATTATATCTCAAGCAAAGGTACATTTATGAACCGATACTGAAAACCGTTGAGACCGCCGCTTGCCGTTTATTTTGTAATGCACCAAGAGATACAGGCAAATAATTCCTGATTAATTTAATTTCGTAGAAATTTAGAAAAGAAACGAAAATTGCAAACGCACTCGCATCAACAGTTGCAACGGCGATTTGTTTGCGTCGTAAAGCCACATCAATCCCTGCGTCTCTAGCCGAATTCCTTAACAAGGCTCTGTAAAGACACGAGGATAAGCAGTTCGAGGCATCGTGAGTTCCTGGTTGGGTGACAGTCTGGGAATTCTGGGATCTAACGCAGCTCCTTGGAGAACCCCGAGAGCTCATGGCTAAAGGGATAAAAGGCAATGGCGACTACTTTTTGCCTACACTAAAAAAGATTTCAAGGAGGATTACTCGAAGTGCTCAACACCCCAGAATGATTTAGATACGCATTGCGAAGGCGCAACAAATTAAAAAAAAACAATGACGAGCGGTATTTCTGAAAACAGTAAAGAGCTAATATGGTATGTAATATGCTTTAAGCCTGTTTTCATTGTATGAAAAGAATTACAATGACCCACAGTTTCTATTGAAACTATTGATCGGAGTACACAATATTTAAGAAACCATAGCAGACCGTTCGGTGAGATTACAGGTTTAGTTTTAGGAGATTTTAGAAAAAATATTACCTGTTGTCAAGGTAGTGTTTTTCTTCTAATTTCTGATAATTTCTTTTATTCTTTCTTCTTCCGACGCGACCAGAAGAAGTTGCAGCATGCCAAGAATCTCAGTGATACGGAGATATGTTCAATAGTTGCATGTAACAGAAAACATGAGAGCCATTACAGGAAGTGCACCATGCCTATCAATTTCTTGGACGTAGGAGAGGGAAAAATTGCTACTAGGATAATATTATTTTATCGACAACTCTTCGCGAAGTTGTCGAAGAACAATACTTATTAATCACAGATAAACATTTCAGTTCGGTTTTCAAAAGCAATACAAACCATCCACTAATTCACGTGTCTTCGCTTACGAATCAGTTTAATATTCAAGTAAACATTCTACGAAAATGACCATTGTAGAACACAGTAACATTATGGTTGACCATTATATGTATTAGTAAGGTGTGTATCCTTTAGATATACGGTGTATAATGTATTTATTTATTTAGTTATCTGTGTAATTATTGTTCCACATGTATGTTCATTCATGTTTTTTGTATGTTGTTGTTCAGAAGAGGTTGTCCGTATTTATTGTGATTGTGTTTTTGGTTGTTAGCCCTGATGATGGAATAAAATATTCCGAAACGTTGGCAAACTAGTGTAATCCATTAATTGACCGATCCTGTGATCCATTTTCCATTCTACGAAAATAAGTAAAATCTATGAAACATGGGAATTGAGGGGGTTCGGACGGCATTTCTAAGGATTTATACGGATATAACTATGAGGAGAGGCAATGTTACCACACCAAATGAGAACATTCCACGTATCTGTGAACTGTAGAGTGTCTGCCGTACGCCTATCACGCACATGTATCTTACCTGGGGGAATTCGCCCCGGGATGGGCACCTAAGCGCTAGCCTCTATCCGCACCCCCCGCAGGCGTACAAGTACACCTTTGGGCTGGTATCTGGGTCCTGGCAGAACGCAGTTGATGTTCACGGTAACCTCCCCATACAATGCTTGGGTCGGGCCGCCCTGCCAGCTCAGAGCTCCTAGCTATCCAGGCTAGTACCGGAGTCAAAACAATGCACTGCTCACATGCGCCGGGAACAACTCCCTCCTCTTTGCCCCGAATATCGCGACACTGCCACGACGAAGCCGAAAGCCCAACAGGGGGCCACTCGAACTTAGTTTTGGGTGGTTTGGAGCCTCTATCCCGTCTCCTCACTGCCTAAACCTTTAGCGAACGACGTGAGTATCGCCGGAAGCTGGGCAACCTGACGGTAGGTATCATTTTCCCGCCAGACCTTTCTATGTAGGTTCCAGTGGACGACGCGCCAGGGGCCCAACTGGTGGGTTGGCGGGCAAGCCTGTCAACCAGGAGCTTAGCATCGCCTATTCACTGCCTCCACCGTGAAGCTAATGGCGTGAGTGCCGCCGCGAAACACAGGGTCCGGTTGGTCGTCTACAACTCTCCACCAAAAATCACGGAAACCTATGCCGCCGTGATTCCCCCCTACGGGGGATCTATGAACAATTCAAAAGAACCTGAAGATTGGAAATTACCTTTTCACGTGCCAATTTTTAAAAGTGGGAACAAAATATATTATGAAATTATAGGACGGTAAGTCTTACGTGCCGACCTGGATGGCCGAGGTGGCTAAGAGCGAGTACCGACTCAGCGCTTCGGTCCGAAGGGTCGCGGGTTCGAGTCCCGCCTTGGGCATGGCTGTTTGTCCCTTGACTTTGTGTGTGTGTTGTCGCGGAGGGCCTCGCGTTCTGCTGACCCCAGATCAGAGGAGCCCGCAAGTGTTTGTCTAGTGTATGGTCGAATATGCGTCCCTTCGGGACGTAAAGGGCAACCAGCTGTCGGCTGGATACAAGCCCTAGGAAAAAAAAGTCTTACGTCAATGGTCTGCAAACTTTTGGAGCATCTAGTTGCGAGATACATTATGCAAAAATGGGAAATAAAAAAGGCTCTATGATGGCGAACTCGGATTCAGGAGTTGTTACTCATGCGAAAGTCAGCTAATCACGCTATTTCAGATCTAGTAGATGAAACTGACGCGGATGAGAGAGTTGACGCAGTAGTCGTAAATGGCACTCTGAGAGACAGAAAACAGTAAGTCCGAATTGGGCAAGAGTTATCTACAAGGGCGAGAGTAACATCAGGAATACCACAGGGTAGTGTCATTGAACCATTCACCAATGATCTGCCAGCGCTCTTTATCTCGAATGCTATATACAGACGATCGCATAATATATCGTAGAAGGAATTCGAAAGAAAATGAAATGCTGCAACGGGATCTTGATTCTTTACATTACTGGGCGGAAAATAATAGAATGTTCGTATATAGCTCTAAAAGCAAATATATCACTTTTGGCAGGGGTCATAATTACAGAGAAACAAATTACCGCTTAAATAAGGACATTATTCCAAGAGTTTCTTCGTGCAAATGCCCAACAATCCATTTCGATCGTGAATTAAGCTGGTAAAGTCACGTAGATTTTGTTGTAGGGGAAGCCTGTTTATCTCTTCACTTTGTAATGCGCATCTTAAAAAGAATACGACAACCGCGAAGGAATTTGCTTATTTGCCGCTTGTTCCTCCGAAAATGGAACATGGAACAATTTGTAGGAATCGGCACAAAATTATGCTATTATCGCGGTGTTCGTATGAAAGGGAATACAAAATAGCTGTAGATTCCCCCAAAAATCAGCCTCCTAGGGCAATCTGTTGCAGAGATACAATGAGAAATGTGTTTTCTATGTTTTATTTTTTCTCAGCTTATCTTAAATGCATCAATCTAAAAAATTTGGAGAGATGAGGAAAAATAGTTGAATTTTAAGGCGAGCAACGATACTTGTTTGAACGTCTAGAAACGCGTGCACAGATCTCCTCAATGCGTCACATAAAGTTTTGACTGTTTTTGAATAAATACTAAATACAATTTGATTTATAATTGTCACAACATCGTACACACGTGCAGCAGTGTCGTTTACACTACATTAGACATATCCTTGTTCTAAGTAGCTACAAATTTCAAGATGAAAAATACAAGAGGTTTCACAATTTGAGGTCAATATCAGAAGACTGTGATAGTGACATCAGCATAAATACTTCCGAACGTGAGTTATAAAAAATTACATAAATCACCTAAAGAAATACACTGTCAACAAAACTGTTATGACAAAAAAAGGGCGTATTGCTATTCTCAACATGTTTCCAGTTTTTTTTCGAGTGAAGTGTAATTCCCGTATAAACTTTTTCCCCCTCAAAACATTTTGAGCATTCTTGGACTCACAGATAACCCTTCAGCTTTACCATTGCTGGCGTCCCATGCGTTGGCTTTTACGCCGCACCGGAATACCTAACGTTCGGGCCGCTTTCCAATTTCATGGGCAATTGGAGCGGGATCAGCACCGGCGGGGACGGAGTGGCCACGCCCACCGCGCGCGCAGGACGGGATGCGATGACAGAGACAGTGACAGTGACACGGCGGGCTAGCAGTTCAGATGGTGCCAGGACATTTTGTACGATGGGGAATGAACGAAGATCGGATGTGAGAAGGAAAGTTAAAAAGTAGCTTACCTATGCTTTGTAGGTAAACGAGCAAATATCATATGATTTTATGATTCTTGAATTGGAACGCAATTTTTAATTGATAGAAATTTAGGATCTAAACAGAATGTTGTTGAAACTCAGACGTTTCTATTCCCAGTATCTTTTTGTATTAACAAAGTATTTTGAAAATAAACGTTACTTGCATTTTCCTACATTTTATAACAGCTGTAAGGATTTTTATATTATTAATTATATCTTGTCATTACTCGTATTTACCTATTTTCTATAAAAATCTTATATTTTTTTATTAAATAAGTATTGTTTTCTGTTAGGATACTGGGACAGTCACATCACAGGATAGATAATATACAGAATGGAAATTTCCCTGCATTCCGCGCGCCAATTTATGTTCTGGCCGCCACATTGAATACGAGTAAATTTCTGTGGAAATGGCACTTGGGACACGTGCACCCTAAGCGCCATTCGCTGGCCGGCATTGTTGCTATGTCTCCATTGCTGAGTTCTGATTGTATGGCATGCATCATTGTGCAGTTTTTAGTTCGCAAATGTTCTGTTTAGTAACCGGTTGTTGCTCATTGTTAAGCGTGTTTCGATACGGATATTAAATGTGTAGGTATTTTAAGTAGTTAATGAGTAATGAGTATGTAGCCGACGATGCATTTATTATTTATTGTCCTTTAGTACCTATTTCCCTCATTGAAATATATTTGAGTGCTTGCCTTCACTACAGGCGTACTATACAACAGAGTAGTTCCTTAAAACTTTAAAAGTGAAACATGTTTCATTCACTATGGAGGTAATGTAGTATGCATCTATATCTACGTATGTGCAAGTATTGTGATTACTCGGTTTCAATATGGCGACCACTACAACTTCGATCTCGCAGATCAAAGAAACAGGAGTCAAGTTTCCTTTCTGTATACTTTCTATTCTGTGGAAATATAACATGACAGATAGGGACTTCCTAATGGTATCAAAGGGGAAATTGTGAAATTTTGAATTAATGAAGAAATACGGAAAATACTGTGCATGAAGAAATGCGCAAAAGTCTTTTCTAAAAGTGTTAAAAATACAGATCACATGTTTCTCAAACTTTCGAAATCAATTCCTGTTCTTTGACTCGACAGCCCGCGTCGACGGACCTTGGTCGACCAGCGGTGACCCTTCCTGTCGATCATGGGTTAACAGGTTCGTTTGGTTAGCACAAAGATATTCTTTTGCCTTACATACTAGTCTTCATAACCTAATGGTGGGCTTTCTCATCGTCATATAACAATAGATCCTGAGACTTTGTAAGGATAGCGCATGAGTATAATTTGCCTCGTCCGGGAATAAAACCTAGGGTTGCTGCGTAGAAAGCGATCACGCTAACCAACAAGCCATCGAGAGAATCTTTCGAAATCTGCTTATATTAATAATGTCATACTATACATGAATACATTTTATTATTCAGATTATATTTAGAATATTTATTAGTGTCGAATACGAGTTCTATAACAGAATAATATTAATAATGAGATTAATAATCCAACCCCCAATTAACGAATCTGATATTTATTTCACGACTTTCCGAAATTTAAGCCCCTTCCGATCGATGCAAACGCACGAAGTTGCTGTAACGACGGCGGGGTCTTTGGCGGCCTTCGTGGGGCTTCGTGCGCCTCTGCTTTGCGCCGACGGGCCGTTGGCGGCGAAAGCAGGTGGCGAGAAGGTGGGAGGGAAAGGGGAAGGGGGAGTACCTGCTGCAGCCTTGCACTGTCGCCAACGCTTCAGCAGCCACCGACAGACTGTTCGGCTGCGTTCACTACGCCACCCTCGGCACGCCTCCACCTCTGTCACTGACTCCACCCCCATACCATTTTTGTCCCGTACCCCGCCCCCTGTTTGTAGCTGCTCCCTCCTCCTGCTTTGGTCCCATCTTCAGCCCACCCCACAACCACCTCCATTTCTACTCCCGCTACCTCCAGTGGCACCTTCTACTACGCCACCGCCGCCGCCTTCAGCGCTTTACTCTCGCTAGAGCCACCCTCAGTGTTGCCATCACCAAACCGCCGCGCCGCGCAACGCCGCCGCCTCCACTGCTTTGACTGCAGATAAAGTTGGGCGCCACCCGCGCCCTACCGCACGGGGACTAAGTGGTATTGGGACTTTCAAGCGCGCCCACGGGGCCCGCCCCACCCCGCCCGCCCCGCCCCGCTCTGCTTCACTTGCTCCTCCAGCCCCGCCCCCTCGTGCTAGGCACGGGACGCCGCGCCCGAGCAACCTCCCCGTCGTTGTTCCCGCACATACAATGACGCAGTCACAGACGCCGCTCTCGTTGCTAGCGTTGCTGCCACAGCTCCAATTGATTGATTGATTAGTCATTACTGTGGCATCAACTGCTAAGGCCATTAGTCCCGAAAGTGTAGTGTATGTTTTCGTAGCAGTGGTGTTCTCCCTCTGGCTGGCGAGATCCGACGCCGACTTACGTCGGCTTGCGGAGATTTTCCCTTACCAGGTATCTCCCACCTGCGGGGCACTGCCTACCGGAACAAGTTCTTAACTCCCGAGTGGTCTCCCCGCATATGTTGTAGTTTAGTGCATGTGAATGGTTGTGGTTCTGGTTTTGAGGATGAGTTAAAAGTGGAATGATATACTTTTTTTTAGCACAATATTAAACTCAATCTGTACTAGGCGCTATTATTCATGTATTTTTTTCTTTTTGCTTGTAAATTGCATTCTGAAGAACAAATTTTTGCCGAACGTTTAAAATGATTTACAGAGTTCAGAGCAATTATACTTATCTCATAAAATAAAATTTTTCATGCAGGAATGTTATTTGGTTATCATTGATAAAACTTTAGAAAATTTATGCACAATAATGTACTTTTAAAAAGGTTTAAAGTCAGTTTATTTTCATTTTCAACATTTAATTAGTAAAACAGAGTTTATAATCAAAATATAAATTTTTTGTATCATTTTGTCTTTATTAGCATTTTGAACACTTTAAAGATACGATTAAATGTACTGGATATTGAATAAAAATTTTCGTTCTATATTTGTTTTTTACGATGTCTAATTGAGAATAAAGCAATGTCGGAATTTACGCAGTGTTGAACAAAAAGTTTTCATATTCTTCGTGAATCGATATTTTGCTGTATCGATTGCACCTCACCAAACGCGCGACCGAAGCACAACTGCGAGCGTGTGGGCGAAGCTTGGTATGCCCCCTGAGACGTCGCGTTGTGTCCGGGGTCTGACTTCAATACACAGCCTGTGTTTATCAGGCGCTATTCACTTTACGTGGATCAACTCGGGTGGCCGTCCGGCGCATAATGAGAAGCGCGGCGGCGGCGGCGCTGCACGTGCGTTGGCGGCTCACGGCTCGGGCGCTGCTCGACACGCGGACCACGTCGGAGATCGCCTCGCCCGGTGGCCCCGCCCCGCCCCGCCGCGCCGCCATGCGCATCGCCTTGCCTAGCTTCGCTCCCCCGCACCTCGCCGCCTCACCTGTCTCCGCCTAGCTTCGCCTCGCCTCTCTCCGTCTCGCCTCTCCCTGCCCCGCCTCGCCTCTCTTCACGTTGCGTTGCCTAGCATCGCCTCACTCCGCTTCCCCCCCCCCTGCACCTCTCCCACCCTGTCACTCTCCGCCTCGCCTGTCTGCGCCTAGCTTCGCCTCGCCTCTCTCCGTGTCGCCTCTCCCTGCCCCGCCACGCCTCTCTTCGCGTTGCCTTGCCTAGCCTCGCCTCACTCCACCTCGCCTCACTCCGCCGCGCCTCTCCCACCCCGTCACTGTCCGCCTCACCTGTCTCCGCCTAGCTTCGCCTCTCCTCTCCCTGCCCCGCCTCACCACTCTCCGCATTGCTTTGCCTAGCTTCGCCTCATTTCGTCTCACTCCGCCTCGTCCCGCACCTCGCCGCACACCTCACCCCCCCGCCACGCCTCTCCCTATCTCGCCTCGCCCCGCCTCGCTTCGCCACACTTTTCCCTTTCCTACCTCCCCGCATTGCCTTGCCTAGCTTCGCCTCACTCCACCTCGCCCCCCGCACCTTGCCGCCGCGCCTCTCCCACCCCGCCACTCTCCGCCTAGCTTCGCGTCGCCTCTCCCTTCCCCGCCTCACCTCTCACCGCGTTGCCTTGCCTAGCTTCCCCTCACTTCGCCTCACTCCGCCTCGCCCCGCAACTGGCCGACCGCCTCTCTCCCTCCCCCCCCAGCTTCTCTCCACCTCGCCTCGCCTCACCCCAACACGCTTCACCTCACCTCTCTCCGCCTTGCCTTGCGAAGCTTCGCTTCACTCCGCCTCACCCCGCCCACCCTGCCCCGCCTCGTCCGCCCTCGTCCCGCCTCGTTCCGCCTCGTTCCGCCTCGTCCCGCCTCGTCCCGCCTCGTCCCGCCTCGTCCCGCCTCGTCCCGCCTCGTCCCGCCTCGTCCCGCCTCGTCCCGCCTCGTCCCGCCTCGTCCCGCCTCGTCCCGCCTCGTCCCGCCTCGTCCCGCCTCGTCCCGCCTCGTCCCGACTCGTCCCGCCTCGTCCCGCCTCGTCCCGCCTCGTCCCGCCTCGTCCCGCCTCGTCCCGCCTCGTCCCGCCTCGTCCCGCCTCGTCCCGCCTCGTCCCCCGCCTCGTCCCGCCTCGTCCGCCTCGTCCGCCTCGTCCGCCTCGTCCGCGCCTCGTCCCTCCTCGTCCCGCCTCGTCCCGCCTCGTCCCACCTCGTCCCGCCTCGTCCCGCCTCGTCCCTCCTCGTCCCGCCTCGTCCGCCTCGTCCGCCTCGTCCCGCCTCGTCCGCCTCGTCCGCCTCGTCCCGCCTCGTCCGCCTCGTCCCGCCTCGTCCCGCCTCGTCCCGCCTCGTCCCGCCTCGTCCCGCCTCGTCCACTCGTCCGCCTCGTCCCGCCTCGTCCGCCTCGTCCCGCCTCGTCCCGCCTCGTCCCGCCTCGTCCCGCCTCGTCCCGCCTCGCCTCCCGCCTCGTCCCGCCTCGTCCCGCCTCGTCCCGCCTCGTCCCGCCTCGTCCCGCCTCGTCCCGCCTCGTCCCGCCTCGTCCCGCCTCGTCCCGCCTCGTCCCGCCTCGTCCCGCCTCGTCCCGCCTCGTTCCGACATTGGATGACGATAGGTGAAGTAGAGGGATGGTGAGCGACGTCGGAGGAAATTGGGTGATAAGAGAGGCATTGAACGACATTGTAAGACGGTGTTCAACTGTGACATTCAACATCATAGAACCTCGTTGAGCGACATGTATCGAGTAATGTTGGAGTTGTTTAAATGTAGTTTAACGCGTTTGAGCGCCGTTGAATGCATGTCTTTGAGTTTCGTTAAGGAACATTGAGATTCATTGATTGACGTTGAGCGTCATTGAGAATGTTTGAGCGTGTTTGAGTGTCGAGCAACTTTCAGAAACGTTGAGTCTTATTGGTTGACGTGTGCAATGTTGAGCGTGCTTAATTGTCGTCGAGAATATTTTTCAGTCTTTGCGCAACGATGAGCGTCGTGAAGCGACGTTGGTGTGTCATTACGCTGAGAGATAATGGGTGACGTTGGGTGGGGTTGGAAAATTGTTTTCCTTACGCACAGAATCTTAGAATGATTCTTAAAGAATTCTTGGGCTTCGAAACTACGAAAAGAGTTTTAGTAATTTCTGCAAATCTTTCTCGCTTCCCAACATTTAAAAAAAGAGAATATTGTTCAAATTATGTAATTTTGTTTGGAACATAAAACTTTTGCATTCAGTTTTGCCATTGAAGAAACACATTACAAGAATAATGTAGTTCCGAACAAGGTATATCGTCACGTAGGACTAAAAAAAGCAACAACAATCAAACAAGCAAAGAAACAAACAAAAGAACGTGCGAAAAGAGAGGCGTTGCTCTCGGTGCTTGCTGCGCGCGACGACAGGGTTCGTGTGTGCGGACAGCGCGCGGGGGTGGGGGGGGGGTAGGGGGCGTGGGCGGTGCGAACACGTCGCGTAGGCGGTGCGCCCTCCACTAATCACTGCCTGACGACCGCTGACGGGCTTACGAGCGGAGGAGCCCGCGCGGGTCGCCCTCTGCGGAGGCGAGGGGCCCGAGAAGGGATGGCCCCCGTCTTAATTACCACGCGATCCTCCGCTGCAGGGGCGCGTGTTCACTTCGGGCGCCCCCACTCCGCCCAGACCCAGCCCCTAGCCCCCTCCCTGCCCCCGCCGCCGCAAGCGGCCGCTCTGTCAATGGACCCCCGCTGCGTGCGGATAATCCGGCCCCTACACGTCTTTTTTAATAATTCAAATTGTTCAAAACTACACTATTACTAAGAATCGGATAGTTAGGCATTAAAAAATGTAATGAATGTAATCAAAGAATTGTCACCCCGACCGGGACTCGAGACCGGGTCTCTTGGTTTACGCCCAGTTGCCCATGGTTAGAGCATGACAATTCTTTGAAGAAATTGAATTATTAAAATATATCTGTTACTCACTAACAAAGTCACAACTTGGGTTCCTTTACTGCTACGGAACATATTTTCGTGCGAAATTGCATCCAAAAAGGTGACATGATGGTGACAGTTACATATTTAAAAATGTATGTAATTATGAGATTTTAAATAGAAATGTATGTAGTAACAACCCAGAAAATACATAGAATATAAAACCTCATGACAATGATGAAACAATGGAATAGTCGAAATTAAGTTATGTCCATTCGTTTTATTTGTTACAGGATATCGAAATAAAATAATGTCTACCAGAACAATAAAAATTATTATAAAACTCATCTGAGATATGGACTGTAACTACTGTTAGTTAACTGCTTAATGTTTTCTATTACAGTGTACAACAGTCATCATTTTAAGGTTTGAAAACAGAAACGATTCTCTGATGTTTCTAAAATTTGTTTTGTACTAGGAAAACAACCTTCAGCTATCATAAATGTTATTGGCGCATGTATTGTTGGCGCATGTTTGTTGTTTCTTTCAACGACAGTCTTTCATCAATATCCGACAATTTTATCTCCATTGTACGAGCCAAGATATTGGCAATGTAATGTGCGATTACCTGGATTTTATGTAGTACATAGATACATTTTTCTACTACAATCTTTGCAATTTTTCTTCAAGCAGATTTACGCTCAAGTACTCGTAAGAGTCTTTCTATTAGTCTTGAAGTGTGATTTAAAATATTTTAATTCTTCCGTTATTCCATTCCTTACAGCATTCATTTCTTCAATAATGCTTACTGCTTAATATTCATTAAGTTCTTTCCATATTTTCTCAATATTGTTAAAATATTAACAGTAATGTATGGCAGCCTCTAACAAAATCTCCCATCTCGTAATAATCGAGTTGAGGAGCAAATGTAGCTTCCAGAGCCGATTATTGAAACAAACTAATTCTGTTAGGAGATTTAAGGAGACCCATTTTAAACGTTTGGTATTAAAGAATTGACCCCAGTGAAGAACCAAGCACTATGTTGTATTGTGGCGGCGAACTGCATGCGCCAAAAATGTTACATGAATCATTATTTTATAGACTTAGCCCCCGCTCCTGCCTTAAACATGCACGTGAACGCACCCGATATGAATAAAAATACATTTTCATATCCAATTACTTAGAAAACGAAAACGTGCATTATTGAAACAATAATAATAATGATAATATTAATAATGATAATAATAATAATAATGATGATGATAATAATAATAATAATAATAATAATAATAATAATAATAATAATAATAATAATGATAATAATAATAATAAAAAGAAGAAGATGAAGAAGATGAAGATGATGAAGAAGATGAAGAAAAAGAAGATGAAGAAGAAAAAGAAGATGAAGAAGAGAATAGTGTTTCGCAAAAGAAACATAATTTCGAGAAATAGGGGTACCATTTTAAGTAGGATTCAACAAAATTCACGTGACAGGATGTTCTTTCAACCTGAAATATGGACTACAGATATATTTTTATAACGTAGTTCTGTGCTTAGGTCAGAACTCATTTCAATTGCTTCAAATAAACAAAATGTAATATTTTTAAAACGTGTAAAGTTCTCATGAAAAGAAGTAATTTTTAAAGAATATTGTTTCGCAGCAACAGCCATGTTGACTACTTTTAGACTAATTTCCACAATGGACATCTATTGCAATATGGGCTTCGTATTTATCTGAATACACAAACACTTCACGATTTAGGTCAAAGCTCTATTTTGAAATAACAAAAACTCGCCAGCAGATGAATCAAAGTATTTTAAAATAACCACGTGCTTTTAAAATGAATTGGAGCAGAATACAAACGAATTTTCACTGGAGCATACTGCAGTGCGTTTCATATGTATGTATTAGAGAGACAAATTTATCATCTCTTTATTGAAAATGTATTTATTCGAATCCCAATTCTAATCCTCCCTTCCTTTCCACACATTTCCAAAAACATTACGTGAATGTAGGTTCTATTTCATTAGAACATTGAAGAACTATTATCAGTATCTTTCAATTGATACTTAATAAAATCACGACGTATTCAATGCAGTCAATAGCAATTATCGTTGGTGAAGGTGATATGAAAACAGTTATTGGTCCACCCCCTCGCTTCGCATCGTATGCGCGCAAACCACCTGAAGACGCGGGTGCGCGAACTCACCTGACCAACCGGCGCTGTTGGAGGCGTTGAGAACGAGGGGGGGCGAAGGGGCGGTGGGGGGGAGGGTCGCAAAGTAGAAACTTCAGAGCCTCCGCCACAGCTGCGGCGGCAGACTGCGGAGCAACGGCGAACCCGTGACCGCACCGATCGAACCCCTCGCTACCACCACCTCCCGCGTGGCCTTCGCTGCCGCCGCCACAGATGTAGCTACCGTAGCCAATCCAATCGTATCAGCCCCCGCCATCATAAGCACTGACATGACCGCCAGCGTCGTCATTAGCACAGCCATAATCAAATCATCACTATTCCTACCTATACTCCTACCACTGCCATTGCTGCTACCTCTTACCTTTACTGCTCGTCTTATAGTTACCCCTGTCATTATTGAAGGTACCGTAGCTATATCACCATTATCGTCGTCGTCACTTCAACACTTCCCTCTTCAGCACCGCCTCTTCATCAACACAACTATTCCGTCGTCACTTCCACCACTACCGCCGCCAATCTGTTATCGTCACTACCACCACCCCCACCATCAACACCATCGTCACCACCACCACCATCACTATCGTCACTTCCACCACCACCACCATCACTACCTCCACCACCGCCATCATCATTACTACCTCCACCACCGCCGCCTCCACCACCGCCGCCTCCACCACCACCACCACCACCACCACCACCGTCACTAACACCACCACCACCGCCGCCTCGACCACCACCATCAGTCACTACTACCACCACCACCACCATCGTCACTACCCCTACCACCATCGCCGCCTCCACCACCACCATCGTCACTACCGCCACTCCTACCACCACCACCACCACCACCTCAGCGACGTCGCATTGAGGTGTGCGCATCGGGGCGCTGGAAGTCGCTTTCATCTCCAGAGGAGGGCGCCACTTCAAACGCCTCTGCGCGCCGCCCCGCTCTGCTCATTAGAAGGGCCGTCGGCGGCCGCGCCTTGCGATCGCGCCCCGAGCTTTTTCGCCCGCCCCTCCCCCTCCCCTCCCCCTTCCCCTCCACCTCCACCTCCCACTCCACCACCCAGCCACGCCCTCTCCGCGATGCTACCGGTGGCGCTGCGTTGAACCACCCCTCGCCCCCACACTCCGACGGATAGCCCTTGCTGACAAGTACAATACCTCAAATTTAATGATATTGCTTTTCAATTTTTGTTTCGACACGCCTGGAAAAGAGTCCCAAATTGCTTCTACTCGTATATTGGCAGTTTCTATTTTATAGTTTTCAGACATAATTCTGTAAATAATTAGTTTAAACCTTAAATTTTTGTAGTAAATGATTGTGTACTTTGGAAGTAAACGGTGACACACATTTCGACATTTCCTATAAAGGAAAATCGAGTTTAGCCGCTATCCGGAGGAGGAATCTGACGGCCAGGTGCTCTGATCGGTACTTTTCTGTTGCTTCTCCGATCAACGCCAGGCGTATGCCGGAGATGTATCTTGGCAAACGGACCACACGTGATCTTTCTCTTGTTGACCTAATCTTTTCCTTCATACTGTACCATACATGTCGGGAGATCAGACAGATTAGAGCTAGTTCCAGCTGTTGCGGTGCCCCGCTAATGGGAGATTTCTGGTTGAGGAAAACCCCTCTAGCCGACATGTAGGTCGGCATTGGAGCTCAAAATCCAGCGGGAGTGAAACACCACCACTTTTAGGAATAAACAAATCACTACACTAACGGGACTAATGACCTTAAGAGTTGACATGAACCGCAAGCAGCAACCATCAATCGGAGGTAAAGTGCGCGTACCACATTTTCCGAATTTGTTTTATCTTCTGAATAAAAGTGTGCTTTAATGTTATTGATTATTTTATCGAAGACAAGTTAAAGATGTCTTTGTCCAATAAATGAAAGTGGTGATGCCTTGAGGATCTAACAGGCCAGTTTCCTTTATTCACTCACCAAATGCCGAGACGTTGCACTTCTAGGAATAAATGTAACTTCACTTTGGCGCACTATTCTCTTTTTTGTTGAACTCTCTTTTCGTAGTCAACGTAGAAGTACGAGGGGTGTAGTGGATGTACGGCGCAATTTCTTTAGCAATATTACAAAAGCAAATATTATTTCGTTTGCTGGTGTAATTACGTTTTCTATTGTTCGAAAGCGAGCATATCTAGTTTTCTGAATTTGCCTTCCATGCTCATTCGTATGTGTTCGTAACTCATCTTTATGAAGGAAAAGAGAGGGATTCTGGAGCTCAACAAAACACACTATAAATAGATTTTACTGTTTTTGACAATAAATTAAATTAATAAATGAAAAAGATGCTTTACCAACAACATCTGCTTAATTTTGTAATTAGAAAAAGCAAAAAGAGGGAAATACTTGTAAGGCACGTTTCTAAATCACATTTGACGACAATTTTAATCGAAGACCGTTTACATATAGGCATTTAGGCTACATAATTTTCAGTGTACAATAATAAATCTTGAATACTATATTAACAATAGCTACGAGTGTTTAAAAATTAGAAATTTATTTATTTATTAGAAAATGTACAGTTTATGAAAAATATATTATTTACTTATTTATTTTATTTTATTTTTTGGATGTATTTGCCAAATCAGTTTAGATTAAACTTTACGGAAAACACAGTGTTAGTTCCTCATCGCAGGGTATCCAACCCCTATTAAATCTGCCGACACATTCAACCTACGTCGTAACACAGATATCTCTGGGCTTCCGCCTTCGCATCACTTCTTGCCTTTTTTGTCTCCTGCCTTCTCTCACTTCCAGGCTTCCCTTCTCGCGCGAACGGCCTTCGGTTCGGCGAGCGCGTACCCTTGCGATCACCCACACCGCCCCTTTTCGCCCCTCTTCGCTTCGCCCACCGGCAAGTGTGGCTCAGGGCGACCACTGACGCCCCTGCAATGCCTCTGACCGGGAGGTTCTAGGGTTCTAGTCTCGACGTTGGCAGGATATTCCTCATTAGCCTACATAGCTAGAACGAATTCAGCCGCTGTCTGGACGAGAATTCTAGCGGCCGGCTGCTCTGATTGGTAGTTTTCTGTGGTTCCTCCGATCAACACCAGGTGAGCCAGAGCAGTACTCTAACGAAGGGTCCACGGACCACGCGCGATCTTTCCTTTCTCTTCCTTGTTCTATCTTCACCTCTTCCTTACATACACACTTACACACACTACACTACCACATTTGCCTGAAGTTGAGAGCTTAGAGCTTGTTTCACGTAGAGCGGTTCCCCGACTGATGGGAGATGTTTGGTTGGGGAAACCCCCTAGCCGACTTCTTGGTCGGCTCCGGATCGGATCTCCATCCATCGGGAAAGGTCAACGCCACCTCCCGCGTTAAAAACACTCCCTACACGTACGAGACTAATGACATAAGCAGTCGCCGCACCCGGAATCACTATTCAATTAATCAATCAATTTTCTCCGCCCGCCACACTACCGCCCAATAGGACCTGTCCCACTACTTCCCCCCTCCGAAAATAAATGGCGAAAGTTTGTTGTATTATAGAAATTAACTATCATGGAAAGACTATACTGTACAGTAAACAAAAGCTGAGATACTCACTTGGAAAGTAGCTAAAATTGTAAAATGGTTAAAATTAACACAATGTGATAGGTATGTATACATGATGCCGTTCATTTCGGTCATACCTGTATAAAACTACGCCAATCGATCGAGGGTCTCAATGACATGCGTCCAAGCTTCAGTCTTCTCAGCTGGAGAAAGAAGTCGCAGGAAACGAAGGGGAAGGGGCACATAGCATCGTTGGGAAGGAACGGGGAAGCCATGGAGAAATGAAAGGCGGATAGTGTTTATGTTTAATAACGCTTATTGATGTCTTTTCAGTGTTGAAAGTAGGTGGTCGCACATATTTGTAAATACATGTTACATGAAATCGGCATGTGCCTGACATGTCTATTCCACAGAATAAAAATAGAATATCCGCAAATTGCTACCAGAAACCTACTGGCAGCACCTTCAAAGTAATACTACACACGGCCTCTACACAAAGCCAATTTGCTGGACTGACCATCGGGACAATGAAATCGAACTCTCATCTGCACTGTATCCGACCAACAACTCGATCATAGTGCACGGAATTTCGACAGGGTAACATTTGTGCGAGAATGACGGAAGTATGAGAAAACTAAAGCCTGACTGAAACGCAGTGGTCGCACTGTTGCACAGAGATTCCAAATCTTGAAAAGTAGGCCTAAATGAAAAAAATCTTAAGGATTAATATAATTATCGACAAATTTTATGAACAAACGTGATAAAATGTAAGATTATATGTAGATGAATATTTAATATATGTTAATTATTAAAGTGAAAAACGTTAATGAGAAATAACTGAAATTCTGAAAACCCTCAAACTTGCAAATTTCTGGCAGTATGTAGTACTGCGTAATAACTTTCAAAACCAAATAAGGTGCTGCATCTCACTGCAACTGTATTGCTGGCACGTGTTTGAGTAAAGGAATTTTGAATGCCCTTTAATGATGCTTCTTTTGATATTGTTCGTAATTGTGAAAAAGTAATTGTGACAATTTATAAATAAAAACAATTAATTTTTCACATGGTTACGGTACACACGCTGTGTGATGAAATATTTATATTTTTCCTGATCAATATAAACAAAGTCATGTTGTTTCGCTGGTTTTAAATAAATGACTTTGTGAATGAAATCTATTGTTAGTATTCAGTGAACATCGCAGAATGAGCACCACGAAGATATTGTTGAACGCGCAGCCACCAGCAACTTACGATGGAAACAAAAGAAATCAGATTATTTTTCATTAATTTTATTTTCTTATATAGAATACAAGAATGTGTATGAACTACAACTTTGCAAGCTTAGAACCAAGTGTTACAGGAGAGTGAGGATACTCACACTGCAAACCTCAATAATTAATAGTTTTGTATGCGAGAATGTATGGGAGAATAAGACAATTACAGGAAGAAAAGAAAGTAAAAAGTAAGTTTGTGAAATCATGCATTTATCTTTAGAGCGGTTAAAATTTATCCTTAGGGTATCTCGATTTGATTCTTTGGTGTTGGTTAAATGTTTTTCCTAGGTTGAATATGGAAATAGCAGAGGAAGATGGTAAGGAAAGAAATAAAAAGTTAATTAGTGACTGATATAATCATCAAACGTGTGAAGAACAAACTCTCTGTGAAGTTGCTTGTTTGACACGTACCAAAACTGCTTTGACGGCAGTGCGAAGGATTTTATTTTGGAGCGTTTTACGTACCGAAGGTGCAGCTCCTCCCCAGATCGGACATGCATGTGTAATTATGGAACGAATGGCAGTTTTGTACAGTGATAGGGAGAGATCTGTTTTAAAGGTGTCTTTTTGTTTATTAAAGGATTCAATTTAAAATGTGCGGCGTGTTCGTTATTACATTTATTTAAAATGTGCACTTTCCAATTTAGTCTGGTGTCAAGGAGGAAACTTAGATATTTTATAGATTTATTTGGAGGATTCCAAGAAACGTTTTGATAATTAATACTCGTATATATGAGAGTGGTATTGTTGATGCGCCGAAGAGTGAATATTTTAGCTTCGCATTTGGATGGGTTTAGATTAAGTCTCCATAAGGATGCCCTATATAGAAATCAGATGAGTATAATAAATAAATGAACAGTGAACATCGTGGTTCTTTCATCCAATAGAAGTACATCAAAGGAGCCTTCACAGAGATCAACTTTTGTAGTTGAACGTGGCGTTGCTCGCCTTTTATATGGGAATTTTGTTTTTTATTCCGAGTTCTTTGATTTTAAGGATTTTCGCACGTGAGATTTGCTAGTGAGTATTTCGAAAATCTTATTAACCTTAAAAATTGTAGAAAACTAGAGTTTTCTTTACAAATAAAGTTAAGACTTTTGCACATATTGTCATAACTTTATCCCTTTGTTTTCAAGAGATTGTGTCAATTATTACACGTAACACGTTTTAGTCGAAAATAACACGGAAGAAGATAAAGTGCCGAGAAACGATTTTCTTGTTGCAATTCTAATTCTGAAATTAACTACAATGCTTTTGAAATTATTATTTAAAAAAACTTAAAAAATATTGTTTTATTCACTCATATTCATATGAGAGGTTCCCTTTAAAATACACATTGTAAACAAAATAAGCGCTCCCCTTTTTACATTACTAGGATTAATTAGGTTTATGTTTCCTATTGATTAACGAATGAATAGATAAATGTAGGAATGCAGCGAATGTATATTTACACTCAGCTGAATTTAAAATGAAACTATTTCCATGGCAATATGCTTAGCTGTGATTATTTTGCGGAATGCACCAAACTATTGTAACGCACATATTTCATTCATTATAAAATACCTCTATTCCAACATGAGCAATGTGATATAAATATATACTGTTCGTCCCGTCACGTATGTTGCATATGAATTCTTTTTTCATTAATTAATATAGCATGATTTTTATTTCATTATTTATTGAATAATTTTAAACACATTTCTAGGCGCTGTCAAGAACCCCTTGAACCCACTTGAAACCCCTTGAAGACCTTGCGTATTTGAAACGGATCTTTTAATTTTGGCGAGTACACCACATGATGCCTTAATGTCAAAGACACTTCCGATTATAATTAATCTTTTTTTATTTTCGCTTGAATAGAACAAAGGACATTTATAAGAATGACGTAGGTTCTGTTTTCAGCAAAATCTCCGACATTTTGAAAACTGCTCAAGTTTAAAATAGTTTAGACTCCCTCTTACAACTATATTAGTAGTTTCCACGCAACTTTGGTTGAAACCATGACAAAAATAATATATAAAGAAGATTTTCTAAAAAAAGAAGGTTGAAATTTTTTCTTTAAATTTTTTTCTCGAAAAGGGAAAATTATAATTAATTATATTACATCGTTTTTATTTTCACTGAAACCTCTAAAATTTAGTAAATTGCATAAGTTTATCTCTTTCGAATCCATCTTCAATATCGGAGCTAGAGATTTCTTTGTCACTGCAATCTATTTCTCAGTATTGAGTCTGTAAATAATTTTATATACTTGAGTTTTTTTAAGTACAGCTGAAGTGTTAAAATGATAGAAGTACCAATGTTATAATATTATGTAACCGTTTTCTCAATAATGCGAGAAAGTATGGTGTTATGTCTCCGCTGGCTCTCTACTTGGTGACTCTCTTGGCGGCTCTCTACTTTAGTTCCCCCGCTTTCCGTCTTGAAGATCAGTGCTGCTGACGTATCGTGTCCAACGTGCTTGGGAATACCTCTGCGGTGCCTCGGTCGGGCAGTCTCCCTTTTGAAGGGCGCGCGTGGGTCCGGGCCCTTTCGTCCTTTGCGGCGGCCGTCGCGGAGCGTCTCTGAGAACGGCCGCTCCCCCCTCCCCCCTCCCCCCTCCCCACCCCCTCCCCTCCCCCGTGCCCTGTCGCGGTTTTCACAGTCCGCGAGGCAGAAGCTGCCTTCCCCGTCTTTTGAAGTCGCGGTCGCGGCCGCGGCCGCGGCGTCTTGCTGCGGCCACGCTCTCGGTTCGCAGTCCATTCTGCAGAAACGCTTGGAAATTCTTGCTTTGGACAAAATAAACTTGTTTATTAGTCTGTAATGCCTGAGCCCTTGGAGTTTGATCCGCTGACTCACCTCCGTCATGAGTCGCAATTGCTGGGACTATTTTGGTCCAGGCCCAATTCGCTCCCCTCGTAACCGGTAAATGTGGACTTCCACATTTCCCGCTAGGGAGTGCCACGACAGCCGTCTCAGAAAATCCACGCTTTTTCTCGAGGCTCATCGGGAAGCAAATGAGGGAACTGAATAGGATGGAAATAGTCGAAGTATTTAATTTTGTCAGGTGTTTAGACTGGTTTGCTACGGTACACGGCAATTCTAAATTCCCGTCCTTTCAAAACCCAAGCCCTTTAGTTGGGATCGAAATGTGGGCCCCAGGGATTGAGCGATGAGTGTACTAACCAACATAGCGGAGACAAACAATCCCTGAGACTGCCTGTCTAGGAAAGTGGTGGGTAAAGGCGCAGTACTCATCTCTCACCTACCCTACAACAGGATGGCTCGAGTCTATATACAGGTTGCCAGGAAAGTCTCTCAGCAGAGGTACCTTGCTGCTTGCAGCAAAAATTATGTTGTTAGCAGCGTGTAACAAAAGAAAACGTAAATTCTGCACTCACTACAATCATAATAGATGATGGAAGTGTTGTCCCCTTGACTTGTTTCCCAGTGATCTGGTTGCTAAGAACTTCGTTGCTGTTTTTATAGGAGGCCCTGACTCGGCCTAGTGCGGAGACTTTCATGGCGCACTATATTTAGCAATGCAGAATGTTCAGGAGTATTTACATGTGCTTACAAATTCGTGAATGTCAATTCAACGTTAACATGACAGCTTCCAAACGTCTCACTAATATTTTAAAATTTAAATTCTCCACAATTTTATGAATTTAAATTATTTAGAATCTAAATTTATGTGCATATCTAGATTATCATACGGATAAGTAGTATAGTGTGGTGTTTCTTAACTTTTTTTATTCGTGTGCATTAGAAAGTTCGACAATATCTAGTTTATTGAAGAAACATAGACAGAAAAAAATAAATAATAATTTTAATTCTAGTTTATTTAAGTTTGGCAGAGCCATCGTGCATCGTCGTGAGCCGTCGTTTGGCAGAGCCAGTGCATCGGAGGTTTCAGACTCTGATTGGCTGAGTGTTGCGGCAAGTTAATGAGAGTGTCATCCCCACTGCAGCACGTGGGCGCAAATTCGATCTTGTGACACTCGACCTGTTTATAACCCAGAGAGTGACTAACATCTCGACTCTTCGCAAATTCTACTCGTGATTCTTTACATTCAGCGGTCGTCACGTCCCGCGAGATAACGTCCCATCCATACATGGAATGCTGTAATTGTAACGACTGCTAAGTGGACTGTATGACCATATCGAATTCTTCGCATGAAATGAGTGCGCTTTCTTGCAAAAGAAGGAATAATCATAATGAATGGAAACCGAATATCAAACTCCTTTTAAAATAATTATTTCATTTCATATTTATTGGATTCATTGAATTTCAGTTTTGCTGTCAAACCAAGATTTTTAAAGCAATTTCACTTTCAATTTCAATGTTGCCTTAAGGGAGTCTAGTCTCTATTTATTTCAAAACTGAAAAAAAAACATAAAAATGAGTGAGGTTTTGAGTGTTTATAAAATAGAACACGTTACAATTTTGCGACTCCCACTCCCCCATCGCTTCCGAAAGATAGATCCCGAGATGGGGCAAATCTAGCGATGACCACGCCAATATCCCGTGCCACGCCTCGTCTCTGGCAGTCCCGAAAGCAATGGGTCACGGACTGCGTGGAGTACTTGCCTCCAAACGCTGCCTTTTCTTTGTACCCTCGCCAGTTACCCCAACTTTGTAGCACGGGTTGGCAAAGGCGTTGAAGTTGGGATCCAAAATGAAACTATTTTCAGTCTTATAGCAATTCCGACAAACGTCCGAAATGTTCGCAGAAGTCCAGCTAGTCAGAACATTCTCTCAGCTGTTTTGAGAGGCCGTTTGCTTTCTTCTGGAGTCGCCGCCGCGGGCCACATGGGGCTCAGACAAACGGCACGGGCGAGTTTTCACTTTTTCGGGGTCTCGACCGAAGGACTCGCTCTGAGGGACATCATGAGGCAAATCCTCCGCGGAAAAATGCAAAATCGCTTTCTCGGGCAACTAGTTTCTGCGTTGTGTTATGTTATATATGTAATTGAAGAGGGCTGAAAAGTTGTTCATCTTTTTGTTTGCAATTTTATTTAGAGAGAAGAAATCAAGTGAACATGGAGTTACATGTAATATATATATATATATATATATATATATATATATATATATATTCATAATGATTTTTTTACTCATGTCTGTCCAATGCTGAGCAAGAATATATTCAAATTAAACCAGTCCCAGATGTTTATCGCCATGTGATTATCACTTTATTTACGTTTTGCACTCTACTGTAATAACTTTTTTTACCTTTTAAAGATAGAAATAGAAATCGTTTTAGGTCCATAATAGCTTGTGAGCTTCAATATTCCATTAAAATGCGTCATTTTGGTAATGTTTAAAGCTCTGAAATAGAATCTGTTATTAAAGATTCAGGGCCGAAAACCAGCAAAAGAAACAGAGAAAGTGTGTGGAAGCAATTTCACGAATTTTGTAAAGAAAGAAAATACAAATGGACAGCACAAACTACAAATGAAGCAATTACTCTTATTTTAGGCAATTAATATGCGAAGATGGTGAAGAGTACTAAGAATATGCTATCAAAACTATGTGGAAATTTACAACAAAAGTTATTCACAAAAATGCTTTAATGAGTACACTTGTGTGTTCAATCCATTCGAAGTTGACAAAACCCGCTGCCAATTCAGCTTGTACATCTTCCATTTAGAATACTTCCACGGAATACCAAGACATGGAAAACTCAACTACCTAGAACTTCAATAATTGTGTTTTTAATAAATGTTCTTGTAAGTAGCTTTGTTGTAATTGTTTTTTGATTTTTTATTACCAAAAACTCGAAACATATTTGAAATCATATTCTACATTAAACTGTTATTAATATTCTTCTTGATTATAAGTTATTTCAGGAGGCAGTAATAACACGGAGCTAAATAAAAGTTTCACACATTCCGGTAGCAATTTTGAGTAATATTTCTCTTTTTCGTAGTTCCTGTGATTTAAGTTATCCATTCGATTCATGCAATGTCTTAATTTGTGAAATAGTCACACTAAATACCACACCACTTCTCGTGATATTACTTATGATAATTATGAATCTATACAATAGAAGCCTAACACAGCAAAGTTTGCAATCCAAAGAGAAGTAATATTTCACTAGTCATGTAAGTAATTCGATTTAGTAAATGAGTCGTTTGATTATGTAAAATAGAATTGCAGAGCTGGGATGATCGATGATGAGTAGTGATGGTAAACGGCAGCGGCAACGTAAATAACTAAAATGTTGAACGAGACTGTACCCAACATGGAATTAAGAAAACTGAAAGTTTGAAGATAGGTGAATTGGTAGGCGCAATTTCAACTATAGTGTCATTAGCCGTTGAAAAAGTGTGAAACTAAATGAAATGGATGTAATAGACTCATAATAGGCTCTCGTTCGTACCTCGCTTGAACTACTCAGACTCGTGCATTAATACCCATCATCTTTTCATAACATTCTAAAATAGCTCTTTGTTAGAACAGTAAACTAGTTTTTCTATTATTGCAAAGTATACTATTAATTTAATGCCACTTGCATACGAGTTAGTTTCGTTGAATAATAAAAAGTTTAAATATCAAGTCCACATACATGAAAACCGTGTGAAGGGTAAAACTAGGTAGAAAAAATCCAAAACTGCGTGCTAATCAATATAATCGTCATTTTAATTACTGTCAGATACGTAAAGCCGTGTGAACACTGAAAATATTTTAGCAGGACTTTACGAAAATTATTGTAATGCATTTCTAAATTCATGAAGCTTGAATTATTAATTGTACTCGTACAAACTTTTCCTCTAATTATATTACAAGTTATTCCGGAATCCACCGTTGACACCTTCGCCCAATGGGGTCGTCCGTGTACATACTAGCATTCGTATGCAACTATTTATGCATGCAACTAACACATCTAGCCCATTGTATTGTAATATATGTACCTATTAAACCCACTGTTTTTGAACTTGAAAAGTGTATATAAGAGAATAGGTGGAGATATGCCTGTGCAAAAAGCTAAATAATGCAGCCAAAGAAGCATTCCAAAGATTGCCTTACATTACTTCATTAAATTCCTTCATTTTCTTTGCGAAATCCGCAATTGAAAAGCGTCTGACCTCTTACCTCACTCTCATGAATTTTGTAAACTTGTTGTCACATTAAATATTGTCTTTTTTATACTCTCCATCACTGGAATATTTAAGTACTCTGAATACCTTAGAACTAACTAGGAAATGTCATTTACCTTCCACTAATTATTAGTCCCGAGGACATTTTGTTGTGACAATTAATTGTAATAGCATTCAGAAAAATTGGCCAGTTAGTTAAAACTAATTTACGCATTCTCAATTATATGCGACATTTCATTTAATAACAAGTAATTAAACCCTTCATAGCTTGCAGGTTTGGTAAGTTACTTTCAATTATTATTAAACATTGAGAGAATTTCACTCTATTATACAATGTGGAAACCATCAAATTATGACGCTCTCCGTGTAAATGTGTTTTCCGTTACTGGACTAAGCTTCCGTTACTGAACACTTTTAAAAGAATCTCGCCACTATTATCGTCTATGAATCGTCAAATCACATCTCGTCTTCAAATATCGTTACCTGTCTTTCAAAATCAGACAAGTCCTCGATGTTTATATTGTGTAACGTATCTTTGTGAAAAAGTGTAAGCAATCTGAATTTAAAGAACTTGTAATTAATGTCAAATATGTGTCTTCATCTACAAACGAATTTAGTGTTAGTGTATATAGGTATAAAATATATATATGTAACATTCACGAAAAAAGAATGCAGTTCTAAAGACATATTCACAGGCTGAAAACAGAATTTCAAGGCGCATTATTAAAGTCATCAGCTCAGACAGGGGAAAAGCAAAATCGATAGAAGATGGAGAGGATCTCCAACAAGCACACATCACAATAAATGATGTAGAAGATCGAGAAGAATTCAGGAACACTACCATACAAATCATTCATTTGATACCACTACGCAGAAGAGGCCAAGATGTAAATGGACAAAGGAGTGGAATAAACAATACTGTGAACACATGAAGAAAATTTGAGCACAGAGAAAACACAAACTCATCATAGGTCATTCAAGTTCAAACGCTCTCTCTACGTGAATAATGATGATGATGATAATGATAATGGTGATAATGATAATAATAATAATGATAATAATAATAATAATAAATAGCCGACCGGTGTAACCGAGAACGTTAAGGCAATTCCCAAGTTCTGCCAGTCTTGGACCGAAGGATCGCGGGTTCAAGTGGGGTTCAAGTATTATTATTATTATTATTATTATTATTATTATTATTATTATTATTATTATATTGTTATTATATTGTTATTATTTTTATCATCATCATCATTATTCACGTAAAGAACCCGCTTCTCGGGCATGGTTATGCGTGTGTGTGACTGTGTGCTTGTGTTTGTCCATTTCATCAACATCATCATTTCCATACCTCAACCCTTAGGGCTAACAACCTAGGGAAATAAAAATGGACTCAATATAGAAATGCTGATCCACCCCCCCCCAATAAAGTCACGTGCATATCCCCTGGAAAAATATGACTGGGTCTCGTTGGGAACTGCATGTCCGCATGGTTCGTAGATGACCAATTCACGATGCCAAAAAATATGTAACTCTATATTGTGTGGCAGAAAGGTCTTCTATAAACAAAAAGTAGCTTTCGTCAAGGAAGATGGCATATTCTGTTAGGTCTTTTCCGTATACTGTTTAATTTCGACCCCATCTGCTCTGAAGGGGGTGCGCCCCCGGGTGGGATTATCGGAAGGGAGGTCGACGCGTTGCCGGCGGACGACGTGTCTGTACCCCCCCCCGCTCTCCTTGTGCCCCCCCCCCGAGGGGAAACCCCATCGCGGACGAAGTTTAGATACTTAACCGAGAGCACGTTGGTTCGAACCCCGCCGGCGGGGACGGGGCGGTGGGAAGGCAGTTGGGGGGGGGTGGCTACGGTGAAGAGAGGTAGTGGATCGAGGCTGCGACGTTGCAATATCTTGGGTTATTGTTGACCACGTAGGGGGAAGGGGCGTATCCGTATACAGTGGAGTGGGAAAGCAGATAGAGGGCGGGAGGCTCAAATTACTGGGGGCCAAGGAAATTCGACCGAAGGGCGGACGGCAACCCCCGAAGACAACACCCATCTGCCCCCGTCAGGTTGGTGCTGCCATAGGCGAGTCTCGGAGGAGGAGTCGATGGGGAAACGGATGCCGGGTGAACGGAATGGCTGGTCGGGGGACTGCAACGCCAGAGTGTGGACGTGCGTGGGACGCAAGAACGAAGCAGACGTCAACGATGGGCGACAAAACGTAACGGGGAGGAGGAGGTGGTCGCTGGTCTGGAGGAGCGGGGCTGTCGGAGACGGCGGGGATAGCTCGTCCGACGATGCATGCGCGAGTGGCGGGGACGCCGATGGTGGCGCCACAGGCTGAGCGCGCCGCCCACTCAGACGCATAACACGGATAATATATGCTGCATTTACTCCTTGGGCCGGGGTTAGGGGCTCGGTCTGGGATTACTCAACCCTCGTTCGGTAATTAACCTTGCCTGTGGCCTCGCCGTGCCGCCGCCCCCACCCTCTCCGTTCTGCGCCTCCTGCGGCGCTCGCGAGCGCCGTAATTGCAGTGTTACCAATATGCGCGCACGAAATTCCCCTGACTGCATTTGCATGATTCCGCACTAGGTCACGCCGCTGCGTGCGGCCGTTCCTCTCGTCTTGGCTTCCTCGAAGCTTCGGCCCTCTCTCTCGAGGCGGTCGGCACCAGCAGCGGTGGGGGTGGGGGCGCTGGCGGTGGCAGTGGGAGTGACAGTGGCGGTGGCCTGGCGGAGGCGGAGACGGTGGCGGTGTTGGAGGCGGAGACGGAGGCGGAGAGGGAGGCGGAGACGGAGGCGGAGAGGGAGGCGGAGACGGAGGTGGAGAGGGAGACGGAGGCGAAGACGGAGGCGGAGACGAAGACGAAGACGGAGGCGGAGGCGGAGGCGGAGGCGGAGGCGGAGGCGGAGGCGGAGGCGGAGGCGGAGGCGGAGGCGGAGGCGGAGGCGGAGGCGGAGGCGGAGGCGGAGACGGAGGCGGAGACGGAGACGGAGACGGAGACGGAGACGGAGACGGAGGCGGAGGCGGAGACGGAGGCGGAGGCGGAGGCGGAGGCGGAGGCGGAGGCGGAGGCGGAGGCGGAGGCGGAGGCGGAGGCGGAGGCGGAGGCGGAGGCGGAGGCGGAGGCGGAGGCGGAGGCGGAGGCGGAGACGGAGGCGGAGACGGAGACGGAGGCGGAGACGGAGACGGAGGCGGAGGCGGCGGCGGTGGTGGTGGTGTCGACGGCCATGGCGATGATGGCAGCGCACTAACGTACTATCATTGTCGATGGATGACAGTGAATATACCAGACAGTTATTGATGGAGGTTGCTCACACATTGTTAACCCCGTCTGCTGTATTAGTGATAGACTCTACCGCACAAACACAGTGATGGTGACCTGAGATTGATGAGAGAACTGGAGGTTCTAACTGCGATGTCTGTGTTTAAAATTGTATTATAATAAATTTTATACGAATACAATTTAAACGAATTTATAGCGTGAGTACCTTTTGGAAACAAGCGACGTTAGGAGCGAAACATTATAAACGAGTTGCATACGTTTTTTGTATTATAAATACATTTTGCATTATAAATTTATATGAGAATCATAGTTAATTTTGGGAAAAAACTTTATTATTACGTTTACTATTATTTGACATTTGTGCGAAAAACAGTGGTCAGCTGTTACCTTTACCGCTATCACCTCACAATTCTTTCGCTGCCATTGGCTGAATGTGTGATGACTAGATATCGGAATTTTAGGCACAAACGAGTGATGATTTAAGAAATAAAATTATGAAATTAGGCAAAACTAGGCTTGAAAAGTGACGTTTTAGGCACTTAAAATAGGTTTCATTATGATTAAACCAAGCACTTTTATTATTTAAGAACCAAAGTCGAGTATTTTTAGATTTAAGAAAGTGACTACATGCATATTATTTTATTCACTTTTATTTCTTTACATTTAAATCATTCTTTCGCACTTTTCATTCTCAACCTGTCATCAGCGCAGCTGCACGGGGAGTATATGCAATTGCGTAACTGCGTGCTGCTCGGAGATGAGCGCAGAAGTCCACTTTATACTGCCTTACAGAGCTCCTTATGAATGGTGTGTGTGGTGACAGATTTCAATGCGTAGTCGATTGGGTATTTGATCAGGGAATTTTCGTATTTCGGGAAATCCCGGAAAGTATTTTCGTTTGCTTTAACAAATTTAAGAAAATGAGTAATAAAAATATGATATTTCTTCAGAGTTACTTGCTTTAAGCAGTTTTAGGCAAAACAATATTAAAATAGACATCAACCGATTTTTTTAGAAAATATTAGGCACAATTGGATGCTTTCAGTAGATCTCATTTTTCATGATTCGTAAAGATCTGCAATTATTTTCCACAACCTCTTAAAGGAACTAAATAGGCATTTGTCGTAAAATCCAACGTCTAGTAATGACACAATTATCCGTGCCATAAATGATAACACGTCGTAATCTGTGCTATAAGATGTCCTTATATAAACGATTTCTTGTAACGGAAAAGGTAGTTTATAATGTTGGAATTCGAGAAAGTATTTTGTGGCATATTTACACATATCTCAAATGTTTGATCCTTGAGCTGACGATAAAAGCTCAATCCGATTGTCAACTGTGACTTGCTGTTTTATCCAAACATTTATTGAAGACTCGTGAAGGTGACGGAGGAATGTAAATAAATATTTGCGAGAGTTCGTTCACGTGTCGAGGTTGGAAAATAACGATGACAGTCACAAGTCTCAAATTTTTGTTGGTATCTCATTAGAACCTAACAGACATATCAGCAGCATCCCATTACAAACTACCGAAAAATCCAACCCCCACCCGAATAAAAAACAGATTTCCGTTTGAAGCCTTACTCGAAATTTTAGCCAACCATGATTCATAACCCCGAGGTTCTCTCCTAGAGTATCTTCTTCAATGTATAGATTAAGTTAGCTTAGATATTTTAACTAGAATAAGTCTGAAAATACATCTGTAAAGTAATTGTGCTGAACGATGTAATCCATCTAAAATTAATAAATGCGTTCAAAAAATCTCATTACAAATCTCTCATCACGATTCACTTATTGGGGCTGATATCTGAGGCGTCCGGCGACAAATACAAGGGTAAGCAACGGAAGCTTCAACACATTGTACGAAGTCACGCGAGTGCAGTGAGCAGCAGCGGCGGTAGGGGCCTCGTCGTCTTTTTGAGACATGTGGGACCTAACTCGCGGGTAAATTTATTTCGGCTCTAAATTGCTGCTTGCGGAGGGCACCGCTGGCCTACATTGTGCCGTGTTGGCGCGTCTCGGCGCCAGCATATTGCCGTTCCTTACTTGCGGTGAGCCAGGCGGTGGAGGGCGGTAACGGTGACGGTGACAGTGACGGTGACGACGATGACGATGACGATGACGATGACGATGACGATGACGATGACGGTGTTGAGGACGGTGTTGAGGACGGTGACGAGGACGGTGTTGAGGACGGTGACGAGGACGGTGTTGAGGACGGTGACGAGGACGGTGACGAGGACGGTGACGAGGACGGTGACGAGGACGGTGACGAGGACGGTGACGAGGACGGTGACGAGGACGGTGACGAGGACGGTGACGAGGACGGTGACGAGGACGGTGACGAGGACGGTGACGAGGACGGTGACGGTGACGGTGGATGTAGGGGAAGTGATGGAGGTGGCGGTGGAGTGGAACAATGTTCGTGCTGGTGGAGGCGACAGCGGTGGAGGAGGCCGGGACAAAGGACGGGTTTCGGGAGCGGGGGCGCGGGGATGGCGGTGGTGGCGATGGAGTCGTCTCTACGACCTTGCGACTGCGAGTATTACTGCAGAATCTCCCGGAGGCAGAATGCGGTGGTTGTAGGAGTGAAGGGATTCTAGAGATTCAGTTGAATATTACGTCTCCTATTTTTACTTTCTCGCCTTATAAAGGAAGTTCATAAGAAGAGAGAGTATTGTAATCGTGCCCCAGAAAACGGTGAATTTTCGCCAGAAAAACTCTTATTGTCGGGCTTTTGTAACTATAAAGTGGATAAATCTTGTTGCTCAATTACACTCTCAGGCTCTAATATGTGGTATAGCTAGAATCCACGTTTCGTTGGTTCTTGATACCGAAAAATCGATTGACGTAAAACGTCTGTCCTTCCGTTCTGTGGTCGACGGTAGCACATAAACCGTTCAGTCGATTTTCTTCAAAATCGATATTTCCCAATCGATTTGAACGAACTCGTGGCTTTGGGAGTTCCAAACGGATATTTTAATTTTTGATGGTACTTCACATGAAGCCTCAAAAACATTTTCTAAATTTTCTCAGAAACGGCACCAGATTTTTTGATCGAACTTTCGCTTCGGATAGCTTAAATAACACCCAAGAGAACTGTGGTGGTCTCATGTTCGTTGAAATCACAGATTTTTAAAAATGAGGAAGTGAATTGTTTTGAAGGTGTCTTTCTACAACTATAATATTGAAGTTAGAGATTTTTTTCTTATGAAATCTGTTCTTTACAGAGGGATCTTTCAATAAGTTCATGTACAATTTTTCGAAAATGTTATTAGTTTCCTTGTAATTTTGCGCGAAATATAGAAGAAATTACAATTGTCTTTGGCCGACGGTGTAAGATAAATGTTGTGCATGTTTTTATTCTGTTGCTTTGAAACCATTGCGTGCAAAGCCTGAGGGCTGATCAGTTAGATAAAAGTAATTAAAAAAATATTTTGCGTCAGTTTCATAGAAGTCAGCAGCATCATATTTTTATCTTGTGAGGATCCATTACCCCTCCTCACGACAAAAAAGTTGTTGGAATATATCGCTCTTAGGCTGCAATAGGGGTTTAACAAACAAACCATTGTCTCGGAAGAACATTGATAAATTCAGAAAGTGGAGAAGAGTAATGTGTTTTTAATAATTTACAGTATAGTACGTTCACAAGCTAATTATTTTATTCTCTGTTTGCTTCATTATTCTACTGATATCACTATTTCTTGTAAATATAACTTCGTTTTGTGTGCTATGAATTCAAAATAAAAAATATATTTTCATATTGATGTCATTGAAATTACTGATTGTAAATTAAGGAATGTGAGTTTTTGAAACCTGATTTCTAGGTAGGTTTGAACTGCATAGTTTCTCTGTGAATGAAGTATTATTTTATATTAGAACAACCCTTTTCCACCCTACTCTATATTGATGAAAATTTATTTCTGTGGGAAAAATAAGTTTGTATAATACTATTTTAGGTTTTTAACTGGCAACACAATGCTTTATTATTAGTGTTATTTTTATTACAATGAGTCATTTCGTAACATATTTAAAACAAATACATCGACTGAGTCTGCGTTACTTTTTTGGAAATAAAATCTTTGAAATAAATATTAGCAACAAGAACTTATAGAAAATATTATCATGTTTTAACATTTTTTCAAGATAAATCTGATTTAATTCATTTATCATTGTCAATGTCGTGATTGTTATGCCGTCAAAATAATATCGTTAATATATCGAATCCATTTTGTAATTCTCCAGTAATTCAAAGTTCATTCAATCTACAATTTATTTATCTCGCACAATAAAAAAATTATTGATTGCATACCTTTTACATGCTAATGATGTTCCTTATAATGGCATTTTCATAGAATATCACAAATTAATATTAATAAATTGGAAGTGATAATAGAACATTAATTATGCATCCTGTCATTTATTCCAAAAGCAGGGCGGGAGTTAATAATTTTAACACTTTTCAGTGAAATGTAATCATCTCTCATTTGAAATCAACATTCCTGTTACATCTCTATAATTATACAAATAAAACATACTATAGCTATATTAGCAGGAACCATTACATTTAACTTTATCTCCACGATTCATTTAATGAGGATTGAAAGAAATATTTATAAAACATTTTGATTAATGTTTTAAACATTAAAAAGAATCATTAGTGTAAAATTCAGAGAATATTAAAAAATTAAAACATGTATGACACTTCACTTGCGGCTAATTTCTCAGAAATATAAGTTTATCTTTCAAAACTCAATATTTTGATTACCCGTCTTGTTGAACACGATTTTTATTTTTTTAAATCATTATCCTTCAAGACAAGTTTGTTGGTCTATAATAATGTGTTGCAATGGCGTACACACCCTGTGATTTTCCAGAAAAAAAGCTCGAATTATTGCCTGATAACGAAAAAATAAATTATCCCACCACGAAACGCGCGTAGTTCTTGGAGCTGGCAGCCAAATCCGAAGTGTACTAGTTTGACGATCAGTGGGGGATGATCCGTTAGACAATAGGGGATTAAATCATCAATCGGCCTTCAGGATCCGCGGTCCAAATAATGGGCGTACTTTCTTAGCGCTGTCTAGTTAACAAACGGGCCACGGAGCGCGTGCGATCTCCCCTTCCTCATCCCTTCCTCCTTTCCAATCACACATTCACACTTACACTTACACAATGTCGTGATTGTTACCATGCCACACATGAAGGAAAATTAGTCGGTAGACGAGACTTGACGCGGCTGAGGCAGTGGGTGAGGGAGATATCGGAAGAGGGAAAGCCGACGAGAGAGTAAGCGCTGTTTCTCGCTTTCTATTGGGATATGAACACCGCCACCTCTCGGAATAATATATTCAGTTCATTATCGGGACTAATGATCATAGCAGTTGTCGTGCCCGGAATCATGAATCAATCAATCGTAAGACTGCATCGGCACAAATCCCTGCGTGAACTGCTGCTGGATATGGAAGTACGTCCAGGTCTGCCACAAACAGATTTTGGGAACATTATAAATCAGAAGCTTATGAAATAAAGAAATCGAAAGGAACTCACGAAAATTGGAACTGTAGTTATGCCATAGCAGATGTAACTATTACGCATGAGAAGAAAACTGTGTGATCTGGCCCCTTAAACTCAGTGGCCCTGTGGTTGATGGGACCCGCTCCTGTAGAACACCGAAACCGTCATCCGCCTTCGCCACGCCCAATGGGCACCCGCAGCTCCGGACGTGGTTGGATTGATTTGTGTCCGAGCACATCATCTCCCACGGTCATTAACCCATTAGCGAAGTGAACGTTTTATTCTGAGATGTGGTGTTAGCCCCCCGCCAGACGAACCGGGAGCGGTAGCTCAGTGCATCAACTGATGTCACTGCAGCGCCTCTGACCGGGAGGTCCTAGGTTCCCACTCCCCACGGCGGCAGGATTTTCGACACTAGGTTTTCAGCTAGGTCGAATTCAGTCGCTGTCTGGAGGTGAATTCTTGCGACCGGCTGCTCTGATCGGTAGTTTTCCTGGTTTCTCCGATCAACACCAGGAGAATGCCGGAGCAGTACCCTACCAAACGGGCCACGGACCGCGCGCGATCTGTCCTTCCTCTTCGTTGTCCTATCCTCTTCCTTTACACACACACACACACACACACACACACACACTTACACTAACATGCACTACACTACTACATATTCCGGAAGACCGGTCGGGAGCTTAGAGCTTGTCCCGGCTGGGGCGGTGCCCTGCTGGTGGGAGAGTCCTGGTTAGGGGGAAACCCCACTAGCCGACGGTAGGTCGGCGCCGTATCTCGCCATCCAGCGGGGGAAGATCACCGCCATCTCCCGAGAAAAAAACATGCATACTAACGGGACTAATGACCAAAGCAGTTGACGCGCCTGGAAACACGAAAAAAATCAATCACTCAATCAATTAATCCCGACGGATAGTGAGTTTCGCCGACCTAAAAGTGAGTTTGCGGGAATTTTGCTCTCCAGAAATCTCTTCCAGTGGGTCACCGCTCCAGGCGGGACGAGCTCTAAGCTTTCGTCTGGTCTCCGACAAGAGTACTGGTGTAGTGCATGTGTTTGTATGAATATGTATGAAGAGAAAGAGACGTCAAGGAAGATGAAGGAAAGATCGCGCATGGTCCATGGCTCGTTTGTTGGCATACTGTTCTTACATATACCTGATATTGATTGAAGAAATCATAGAAATCTACCGATCAGTGCAGCCGGTCTGTGAAATTCTTCTCTAGACAGCGCTGAATCCACCTGACTATCTAGCTACTGTCGAAAATTCCCCAACGAACTCCCGGTCAACAATGTTGCAAAACAAAGACCTCGGTATTTCTGTTTAGACATCACCCAGATATGAATTCTCCATAGCTCAGTTCCTTCTGGAGTGGGTCGTTATTCGTGCTAGAATTGTTGCGACATAAATATATTTTCCTGGTTCGTCGCGTAACCTCGATCTCCATTCTCATTGCTGTTCAGACGAACAGTCAAGTGCAGATCAGCCACGACAGAAAAAGAACTACGCAATAACACTGAACGACAATTTTGTACGGATATAGACAGAGAGGTGTAAGTTTATTTTCACACGTTACAATGCAACTAAATTGTTCTTTTCGGTAAGAATTGAGCTGAATTCGACCTAGCTACGTGTCGGCATTACCATCGTCGGGACAGGAGCCCTAGTGCCTGTCCATGGGAGAGTGCTGCCTCTGAGCTCCCTCGGCCGGTACGGCGACGGCGGGCGAGATGGGGAGCGTCGCGTCTGAGAAATGGCGCTCTCCTCCGAGCGCCCAGGCAGCGGCGCCGGCGCGGGTGCGGGCGCGAGCCCGGGCTGGAGTCGGGGGCTCGAGCACGGGGCGGAGTTGGGGCGTGGGTGGGGACTCGTTCACGGGCGTGGGCGCAGGGGCGGGGGCTCGGACGCGGGCGTGGACGCGGGGTGGGAACTCGTTTATGGGCGGGGGTACGTTTGCAGGCGCGGGCGTGAACGAGGGGCGGGGGCGGGGAATGGGGCTCGGGCGTGGAGGCGGGCGGGCTTGGGGGCGCGGGTGGGTGCGGGGTGGGGGTGGGGCGCGGGCTTGAGCCCGGGATGGGGACAGGGATGGTGTACGGGCGCGGGGTGAGGGCGGAGGCGCGGGACGGGGGCAGGGGCGGGGGCGGGGGCGGGTGCGGGCTTGAGCTCGGGATGGGGTCGGGGATGGTGGTACGGGCGTGGGGTGAGGGCAGAGGCGCGAGGCGGGGGCGGGCGCGGGTGTGGGGCGGGGACTCGTTGGCGGGCGGGTGCGGGCGCGGGCGTTGACGCAGGGCGGGGGCGGGGACGGGGGCTTGGGCGTCGAGGCGGTGTGGGGGCGGGGGCGTGGCCGTTATGAAGGCCGTGAGCGATCGCCCGCGTCGGGCTCAGGCGCCCGCGCTCGCCCGCGGGCGAGGATAATCGGGCGGCGGAGGAGGCAGACCGCACAAAAGGGAAGCCCCTGGCCTTTGCGCTGGGGAGCGCACCTACCACGCGGATTCGCTTTGCGACGCCGTCTTCATGCGGCCCTTGATCCCGGCGTCCGCTGCAAATATTCGGGTGGTCCAGAAAAAAGCTTGGAAGAAAGATTCCTACATAGCAGTTCCTATGCACCAAACGAACTCCTACACTTCTACTCAAGAACGTACTACACGTTGAGTTGATAATAAAGGAGTTTATTAATTTCCTTATTGTTTAATATTGTTAATATTGCAATTAATATTCAAATTAAATAAATATAATGCATGTTATATCTCGGGGGCTTTGTTCCTTTCACCATGTGAAGAGAAATCCCGCACCGACCTACACGGTCATAGGACAACGACCTCCATGTAGGAATAATCCCTTCGAGTTCATCCCTCAGCTGGGTATTGAGCTACCCAGGACAAGCACTGAGCTCCCGGCTGGGCCCCCAACATGTGTGGTATTGTAATGTAAAAGTGTGTGTGTGTATGTGTGTGTGTGTGTGTGTGTGTGTGTGTGTGTGTGTGTGTGTGTGTGTGTGTGTGTGTGTGTAAGGCAGGAAACCAGGAGGAGGAAGGGAAGATACTGCACGTTCTGTGGCCCGTGTGAAGGTCGTGCTCCAATATTCGCCTGGCTTCCAGACAGTGGTCACATTCGATGTAGCTATATAACTAGTGCCGAAAATCCGCCACCGCCGGGTCTGGAACTCCAACACCTTCTAGTCAGCGACGCTGCAGAGGCAACTGCATTATTGCCAGCAGACATCGCAGCCGATGGGAGTGCAATATGACTTTCTGCTAATGAGCATGTGGTGGGAAATACCATATTCACAGAATAACGTTATTGACATTATAACAGACATGTTTCGAAAATATACATTCACGTCCAGTTGTTAACAGATCCAGGTAACTTGGTCACTAGCACGATTTAAGAGAAATGGGGTTAGAGAAACAAGAGGCATCAATGGCAGCCGTTCTCGGAAACGGTGACTAAAAAGCAAAACTTGTAAACGGTACCAAACGAATTAGCACTAACGAACCTTACTCTTTCCGAAGCCGTTCCTTTCCCCAATCCATCTCGCATTATTCCCTTGCATGACCCGTTCCACATCCACAGTTGGAAACCACTACCATGCCCACCTCCTCTCCGTGTAACGTCCAATTTTGTATTTCTCCCTCACCTACAGGCTGCGATTCATCTCCCCTCCCGCCCCTCGCACTTTTCATAGTTCTCGCCAGATTCCATCCTCCGTACACCACACGCACCGCCACACATCCCACCGCTCTCCCTGCCGCACCCCGCAACACACCCCGCCACACACCTCGCAATACACCCCGCCACACACCCCGCCACACACCGCCACACACCGCCACACCGCCACACACCCCGCCACACACACACCCTGCCACACACCCTGCCACACACCCTGCCACACACCCTGCCATACACCCTGCCACACACCCCGCCACACACTCACACTGCCACACACACTGCCACACACCCGGCCACACACCCTGCCACACACCCGGCCACACACCCCGCCACACACCCCGCCACACACCCTGCCACACACCCTGCCACACACCCCTGCCACACACCCCGCCACACACCCTTCGCCACTCACCCTGCCACACACCCTGCCACACACCCTGCCACACACCCTGCCACACACCCTGCCACACACCCTGCCACACACCCTGCAATTCTCACCCTGCCACACACCCTGCCACACACCCTGCCACACACCCTGCCACACACTCTGCCACACACCCACACCCTGCCACACACCCCGCCACACACCCTGCCACACACCCTGCCACACACCCCCGCCACACACCCTGCCACACACCCTGCCACACACCCTGCCACAGACCCCGCCACACACTCCGCCACACACCCTGCCACACACCCTGCCACACACCCTGCCACTCACCCTGCCACACACCCTGCCACACCCTGCCACACACCCTGCCACACCCCGCCACACACCCCGCCACACACCCCGCCACACACCCCGCCACACACCCCGTCCCGCTCCAATATCCCGCCCAACGCCTTGCTACCCTCTCCATCGCAGAAGGCGAGGAATGTTTAATATCTTGGAGGGGAGCAGGGTTGCGAGATTGCGCGCGACGACACCAGGGCGCGCGTGGCCTCGCCCGTTCAGGGCTCACGGGGAAGGGGCCCCCGCTCGGAATTCAGCGGCCACCGCGCTTTTTGGCGCCTCGCGCTATCAAATGGACTTGATTCATTTGTGCCGGCGGAAAGTTTCTGTTGCTTCGTAGATTAATGATGCGGCAGGCATCGTCTCTCTATGCGTTTGTGTATTTTAGGGTAGAGGATCGAAATGCATTAGTGAAGTTACTTCATTTCAACATATTCCTTTCTGTACACATCCTTTTCAAGTTATATGTATTGTTTCTTGATCGACATTTCAAATTTTTATGGCTTCTAAATTACGTCATTTGCTATCACCATAAGGATATTTATTCTTAGTACTTTCCGTCACAAGTTTCTTGGTCGTTATCTGTTTAATTTTTTGTTCATTACGGTATTTTTAGTTTCTTGCTATGGAGTAGAGAAAAAGATACGTAATACTGTGCGAAAAAACGGTGAATTTTCGGCAGAAAAACTTTTATTAAATGAACCTGGTAACGAAAACGTGGATAAAATCCGATTGTTAAATTTAGATAAAAAACTTCTAACATGTGGTGTAGCCAGAATCCACGTTTTGTGGTTCCCTGATTCCGAAAAATTGCGTGACGGCAATACGTCTCTCCGTCCGTCCTTGCTTCCTTCCTCCCGTCCATCCGTCGGTTTGTCCTTCAGTGAAGAACGCTAGGGGCTAAACCGTTTAGACAATTTTCTCCAAAATTGATAATCCTCAATCAATCTGGCTGACGTTGCGGTTCCTTGAATTTGAAACTGATATTTTAATTTTGAGGAATACTTTACATGAAGTCCCTGAGATAATTTCCAAATTAAAAAAAAAGGCTTCATCGTATTTGATTACATTTTGTAGTTAGTTAGTGTGAAGGACGTTTAAGAGGTGTAGGTTTCACGTTCGTTGAAAACTTTGATTTTTTGAAAATTGCAAAAATTCAAAATATTTTCGGCGTTCTTTCTATATCTACAGTTATGAAGATACAGATTTTTTCCCTTAATGAAATCTGTTTCATAAAGGTATATTTTGAAATAATATCATGTACAGTTTTTCGAAAATTTGAGTACTTTTCACGTAATTTTGCGTGAAAGTACGGGCGAAAAAGTGCGCACTATTTTAGCAGCAGTAGTTTACATTTTGAATGTAAAATCATTTGGGAAAATTACTTTCCACGATACATGTACTTTATTGGATTGCATTGGTACATTTTGGATTGCATTGGAGTTGGAGAGAAATATAGCATTATTTCTAAAGACTACCATGCTACTTGCCTTCGTATAATTTCGACATGCAAGTTATGACGCAATGTAAAAATCGGACCAACCTTTAATTCACCAAATAATGAAATTATGGTTAAAATTCTAACAGTCACATTTAAGGGATTATATTCAATAGTACTGTTACATCAATTACATGGCAGTTGTGTGATTGGGCTGACAAAACACTAAATTAATATGTTACTAAATGCTCTAATACTTTTAAGCCAGACTACTGTTACGCATGTTGTGTGGATGCATGGAAAATGAAGCAATCTCTTCTGTTTTCCACGAAGCAGAAATTTGACTCTTCATAAGCTTCCTGAAACGCATTGTTCTCGTTGCATTTATTAGCATCACATAAACGGACAATTTTTCGCCTGCGTAAATTCATCCCTAGAGCTCTCGACATCCCTCTCCAATTACGTAACAACATCCAAAGTATGTTCTTAAATTGAATTTTTTTCTTGCCGCGCAGAGATTGGCGCTTAATTATAAAATAATACGGTGCTTCTCGCAAGTCTGTTTTTCCTCGAGCGAGTTGATTGATGTCGTGAATTCGCCAAACTTACAGCCTCGCCCACTCGAGCCGTCCTTTTTCCGGGCAGTTGGCTGCCCTGCTTGGCAGGCGCAATATGAGCTGCGAGTAGCAGAACGGGCAGGCCCGCGCCTCGCCGCTGCCAGACAGGGTTGTTTCGCTTAGAACTGTAGGCCCCATAAACATTTCTAGCTTTTTGTGAACGCAAACGCCTCGCGCGGAAAACCCGCAACCCGCTTTATTTAGCGAAATATGTAATTACGTTGTGAATATTAACCGTGAAGAGCGGTGGTGCGAAATGCCCGGATGAGCGTGGGGGTAAGAATGCCTCTATAAAATATTGAAGCGTATTTCCATAAATCTAATATTCATGGGAAGCACGAGGTTCGGTTGCGCGAATGATGCGTAACTAATGCATGATACTTAGCACCACCGTCCACTGTGCTATGCTATCCGACGCTACGAGAGCCTGTCGGCCGCGTACGATTTGACGCTCGTTGTCAAGGTATCGAGGGCGAAGGGTCGATTAGGCAGTGACGTCCCTTGATGGTTCTGTCCGCGGCTGGGCGCACGCATGCGTATCTCGATATGTGCAATCGGATGGATATCTCGATTTGGCGAGGAAGGAAATCGCATCGAATTCTCATCTCGAGTACGGCCACCGCATTTACTGAGAATTGTGTTGCGTTCTTCCGTTTACCAGTTGGCTTGTAGGTCGTGGTGACATATTGAGGTGAAAGGTATTTCTGTGTTTTTGTCTTGTAGTACGCACGGTGAATAATGATTTTGGTAATGACGATAATAATAATAATAATAATAATAATAATAATAATAATAATAATAATAATAATAATAATAATAATAATAATAAATACAAAAAATATAAAATAATAAAATATAAATTTGTGGCGAGGCTGAGGTCGTAAGACCTGTTCCATCTGCCATTTTAATTAATTTATATTTGTATAATTAACATTGTGACTTTCGGGCGCATATAATAGAAATAAAAATTTCGAATTTCATTACAAATTTGTAACAACCGAATCTCTCTTGTATTACAAATATGCTCAAGAAACTCGCCTCCAATTATTTTTAGCTTTTAATATATTTTAGACACTGAGAGTTTCAGTCACTACTATTTTACGTAAGCGGTCAAAATATAATTGTAAATTCTGAATTAGTTCGTGAAAATATGGGAATCATTTAGACTTTATTCCATTAAGTTCCTGATTGGAACACATATTTCCTCATATTTTTCGAGACAGAATGTTTAAAAAAATGTATTAGCTCATCATATTCTGTAACTATGTACAATTTTGTTTTTGAAAAATAAGAAACAGTGACTGCTATATAAAGAAAATTAGTCTGTAGGAACGCTTCAACATATTTCTAACTTTCATTCGCCCATGTCCAATGTTTTTTGTGACTGCAACAGAAATTCTAGGATTCAATGTTTGTTACTTGTAACTTATTACATATTATCATCGAAATAGAAGAAATATTAATTAACGTTATAATTAGTCATTCAGTTTTAAACTTTTTCTTTGCTGACCACATCTCCGAATTCCATTAAAACGCTGGTCAGAACTGACAGGTAGTACTGTAAACTATATTCCACGATAAAAAGTCAATTTCTATGGATTAACAGGATTATATTAACTCATATACGTAGTTGGAATTTCAAGGGAGATTTTGATATCAAAACTTTTGTTTCGTTAATTTAACACAAAAATAACTCATGAATGAATAATCAAAACCATCAAATTATTATAATTTGTTAAGGGGATTTATAAATTACATCATACTAAATGTATGAAAATGCATTTTAATGGAATCATTTCAACTGACTTCTCAACCGCATACAAAAGAGAAACATAATGGTTGTTTCAATATAAACTCAACCTCTATATCTTTTTTTTTATCGTGATGGATATGCTAATAAGTCGAGTATTTTGATTAGTATGCTTATTCAATTCACATATATTCGACAACATTTTTCGTTTGGGTATTGTCACATAAGTTTAAATTCTTATATTTGCTGAGGAATGGTATATACGTATATGGCATAAATTTCATAAAACCATGTACTCTAAGATAAAAAAAAGCGATTTGGTTATTAATGTTATAACAATTGTATTTGAGACCATTTATTAACATCAAGTAAGTTGCTTGTTTATTTACGAAAGAAAATTAGTACAAATAATCTAAAGGTACCAATATCACTCTTCTGTACATTTTGTCTTCATACTATTGCTTTAGAAGAAGTATAATAGTCCAGTGTTTTTATATCAATAATAATGTCTAATATCTAATCATTCTGTTGTTCTGTTTCTGCAATTTTTGTGGGTTTAAGAGACGCTTACAACACTCAGACCTTTGTCGTAAATGTGACGGTTTGATAAAGTCAGTGGTTTGATATACAGTAAAATATATTTGAATAGTATAATTATATTATTATTATTGTGTGTTATTATTATTGTTATTTTTATTAGGGGGCGGATTTTAATAAAAGTCATTTTTTTCTTTTCATTATAGAACAATGTCGTTTAGTATAGAAATTAATTTTCTGTTATGACAAAAGGAAATGACACGTTTTATGTCATTTTTTGCATTTTTCGTTGATTTCGACTAATGTCATTTTTACCTTTTTGCATAATTTTTAATGCATTTTTGCTGATTTCATTGTTTTTAATATAATTTTAATGGTTCGCGCTTCAAATAATATTTACAAGATACAACAAGTGTTCTCCACAGAATTCCTCAGTAGCCTATTCGATTTCTTAGCTCAGAAACTATGTCAACCACTGAATGTAATCGATGGTTTCTGTGACGCCCCAGTCAGAACAGTGCAAACCAAAAATTGGAAGATGAGTGCACTTGAACGAATAGAAGCCTCGATTACATTAGTAAAGTATCCAGCTTACATTAGTATCGTATGCGAACTGGTTATGCTCACATTTTTTACGTCATTTTTCCTTGCTTTTAGGGCATATAAAAACATTTTAAGAGCATTTTATTGATCATTTTTGGCTATGTTTTTGGTCATCAAAATCCGCCCCGAATTATTATTATTATTATTATTATTATTATTATTATTATTATTATTATTATTATTATTATTATTTACAGAATGTGTTGATGTCCAATTAATGCTGCCACTTTGTGGAGCGAGTAATGACGTATCTGGTATCAGGCGAAATTCGTGCGCCGTGTTCGGTTAGCACCCTGTTCTGAAGCCTTCGTGATTGATAGCGGCCCCTAGTGCCCACGTGTCGAAACACTTCTTGGGCTGCTGCGCACACTGTGGCGCATTGCCTCGGCCGAGGGCGTCTAAGCGTTCCACTGCACCCCTCTTCCCATCCACCCCCATCCCCCAGCCACAGCGCTCTTTCCGACCTGCCAGCCTGGATTTCCCCTCCCCTTCCCATCCCGATCAGCCGTAACAAGGCTGTAGGGCCACACCGGCCGCCGAATAATTGAAAACTCGAACGAAAACTGCCATCCTAATTACAGGGGGGGCTCCGATGACAATGAGCCAAGCCGCCCGGGCGGCCGCCATGTACGCGGGCGAATCCCCCATCCCCTCCCCTCCCCTCCCCTCCCCTCCCGCGCGCCGCTGGCACGCGTTCAAACGACCGCCCGCCCCTGTCAGCCCCGCTGCGACGCACCGGCGGCGGCGACGCCCGCGCTGCCCAGCGGGGTGGAGGGGGGGGCGACTCGTGTAGCAGCGGCAGCGGGTGTTCGTGTTGTGCGAGGACCACGTGTATGTTTATAGGTTTAGGTGATCGGGAGGAAATATGAGTGAGCATTTATTGATTTTGTGTGCATCAACTACTTAATTGATTAGTCCGTGTTACGTTTCTGCAGGTGGTGGTGATTCTCCTGCGGTAAAACGTGACATCCGGAGCCGAGGTTCTCGGCAGGTTGCGTGTTTTTTTCCTCCATGTATCTCCTCTCAGCGAGGTACTGTCTTAGTACAAGGGCTGGTCTCTCAACATGTTTGGCAATGTTGTGAATGTTTGTGTAAATGTATGTATGTAAAGAGAGACACGCGCTATCCGTGGTCCGTTTGCTAGAGTCCTGTTTCGACATTCACCTGTATTGATTGGGGAAAGTACGGAAGACTTGCGATGAGAGGATCCGACCTTTAGAAATCTTCTCCAGGCAATGGTTGAACGTGGTAGTGTCGAAAATTTTCCACCGTCGGGACACGGACCTTAGATCCTCCCGGACAACAATGCTGCATGGTTTTACCTTTAAGCTCTCGCAGTATTTTGGCCAAATATATAATCCACATTTTTCTATCATTTACTTTGAGGTGAAGACAGTTCTATGTTCAAAAAATACTTCGCAAAGTGCAGAATGTGTGCACGTGTCCTACTTTGTATTTTGCTCACACTTCCCGCGCAATCCCAACCACAGCGCGGCGTGGGTTGAACATCGTCATCTCCGGTGCCTCCGCCCACCTAGGAGGGGGAGGCGAGGAACCGGATCGCGTCTGGATTAGTTCCGGCGGGTTCGCCAGATGTCGCCGGAAGGGGCGAGGGAAGGGGCACGCCCGCGGCGACGGCGCCCGCCGACAGCCCTCTCAGGCGGCGTCAGGTGTCACCAGGCGGCGGCGGTGCCGAGATTTTCTGTAATTCGACTCCGCGCTCGCGTCCGAGACGACGGACATCTTGCTACTCCCCGGGTTAGGACTGTGCGTGCGGGTGGATTGTTACATCTGTGGGATCCTGAGTCTGGAAGCATTTCGCGATAGAAAAGGAGAAATCGAGAAAACTTGCAAGAAAAGGAAATTAATGATTTTATTATTTCGTAAAGCCTCTACAGTGTCTTATGGACTTTGTATTGGATTTTCGTGGTGTGATCCCGGATTCGATTTCCGGTCAAGGCAAAAATAGACTCGTAGCTTTCCATTACGATCGTCTTAGTTTCTGTAACTATGGGTCGAAGAAAAGTTCAGGCAGGCGAAGTTTGCTACTTAAGTCATAGTCACCACATGACTCTCTCACCCCCTAAGTGTGGGAATGAAACTAGGCCCAGGCTTGGGAGGCATAGCTAGCTAGATGAGAAAGTTGGACAGTTGATCCAAAATGCCAAATACATACATATTATTTCATATATCCTGGCGTGTCAACGGTGATGACCATTAATCCCCTAAATGTAGTGTATGGTTTATCGCAGGGGAGGTTTTCCTCCTGCTAGAACTTGAGATACCGTGCCGACTTACATTGTGGCTAGGGGATTCCCCCGACAGGTAAGTCCGCCAATGGGACACCGCTCTAGCCGGGACAAACTCGAAGCTCCCGTCTAGAGTCCCTACTTGAGTGGGAGTGTAGTCCATGTAAGTTGGAGATGACACAAATGAAGAAATATTTGCTTCTCAGGTCTGTTTGTTTGAGCACTGTCGGGCATTCGCTGGTATTGATCGGGAAAATACCGACCAGAACAGCCGACCTCTAGAATACTTCCCCAGGCAGCCGCAAAATTCTACTAAGCTATCTAGGTTGTGCGTAACGTCATGCGTTTCTTATAAAAATTAACAATTCTTAAATCGAAAGGTCAGAATAGATACCGGAATCGAATGGCCAGAAAAGTAGCGATGCCAATAAGAACCATTTCAAAGGAGTACCTTCTTTCATGATAAAGTTAATATAATCAGGATTTGAAAGGTTAAAGGACCGGAAAATCAAAATTCAAGAACATCTAGACGAACAATGAAAAGTACCTCAAATGCATCTAACAAAAATATTGTTACGATAATCAGATGGGGAGAAGAAATTGCAGACGAATGTAACTACTTACCTTCATGGTGTAACTACGAGTACCTTAGTAAAATGGCTACTTTCAAAAAGCTCTAAATTATTTTCGTAATGGAATCACAAATTTTAGAGTACCAAGTGTACAATCTACAGCGACCAAAACATGCATATAAAGGCCCCATAAAATGAATCAATAATATCTAATGGGAAATATTAAATTAAAACATTAGACAACTTAAGGTTTCATTTCAATCGTTTGCGGGCTAGTGGTAAATATTTTAGCAAGAATCTGAAGAAAACGAATAGAATGTTAATTTTATAATATATAAAAAAAAGAATCGATTTCGGGATCGAATAATAGAAGTCTGAACATTCCTAATCCTCGTCTAGGGGCACATATTATTGAAGAAAAACTTAGTCGTCACGATCAATCAGCGGATTAACTGAAAGATATAAGCGGGCAGGAATAGCTCTGAAAGTTGTTGCAAGAACTTTAATTAAAGTTGGTTTTTGGAGTCTCTCTTTAACGAATATTAACCCTCGCTTCAATCTCAAATCATATTCAGTGGCCATATTGAACTTCATCGTAAAGTTGTTAAAGGTGAGGATCTCTCGGAGACCATGCACTTCTCATTCAGCCTCTTCTTTTGATGATCCAAGTAATATTTACTGAGTCCGACTTCCTCTATTTTTAGCTATTGTTCAGTGTGTCTGTTCACAAAAACTACAGAAAATGATCTCGTACAATGATAATTGAATTGCATAACTTACCGTATATTAACATACGAAAATATAAATTTCGGGATTTTCAGTCAGAAATTGAACTTTGATTTTAACATTGAGTTCAAAATTACTACGTTCGTTTATATGATTACCTGTCAGGACTGTGTTTCACACAGATTAGTTCTCTCATTAAAGTAAGGCAGGCTCAGTAGCAGGTCGTAAAATCAACTCCACAACAGTGTCGGTGGGCGGGCCTCTCGCAACCCCATTATGAGGCAAGAATGTTTAAGAAGCCGCGCGAAACACTCAAACCGCGTATCACGACGGCGTACAAAGCAGTGCGGGGGAGTACTTAAGGGAACGGGCCGTGGGAGCGCCAGTAGACGCTGTTTGGAGCTGGATGTAATCACGTGGCTGCAGTCGCTATCTGCTCGCGTCAGATTCCTTCTCCGGCGCCGTTTCCCCCTCGCTTCTTTTACGCCTCGCCGCCGCCCCCGCGCCCCGGGTCGCCCCTCTGTTGGCCGGCGCTGTGCAGGTGGGCGGTGGCGTCTTTTCAGCCACCCTGTTCGCAGCGCACTCTACACTGCGATTTTTTCATAGTTGTCTGTGACATTTCATTAGCTGTTACGGTGCCATCTAATCGGGACCTTACACGTCACTGCAGTGTAAGATCACACGTCACTACAGTGACGTCACTATGGTGGCGTTCAACCTTCCGATTGGATGTCATCGTAATCGTTGAAATCGTCAAAGGCTGAGCCATAGTAATGCGCCAATACAACTGGCAAACATTATGGATTCCAGTCTATCATTCAACTAGAAATTTATGGACAACTGGTAGGATTTGGGAAGGCTTTCATGAAACTCTCTTTTCTCTTATTACTAAAGTGACCAGCTTGCTTTATCATCACAATATTGATAACGATATTGATAATGATAAGTACGATCACCAGTCTATTCATTCTCACGAACTTCATTCATATTAAACATATGGTATGTGAGTGGTAGCTCAGGTCTACATTCCATCAATCATAGTTTCGGCGTGGCAGTACCAGTTGTACTTCGGAATCGTTTTAACTATTCATTTGAAGTTACACTTCACTTATTTGTTGTAAACACATAGCATACCTGCTCTCTTTTGGCAGATAGGGCACTTGTTCACACGGTTTTCTGAGTCTTGTTTCGATTCTTTAACTTCCACTTAAGCCTTACCTCTAGATTTTTCAGGATAGAAGTATGAACCTACTTAAAATTGTGGTTGTACTTACAACAATCTGCATTAGCCCTTTTGTGTGTCGATGTTTCCTGTCTATTCAGCTGCATATTTGGTGTAGAAAATCTACCACCCTCGAGACTCGATCTTACAAACTGTCGAAATAACAAGCATGGACTGGGAAGTTCAAATGCCAACGCTCATTCTTGCCTCCAGAGCATTCGCTTCCCCCATATAGTGTATTAGTGGCGACGCTAAAGTGACGCGTCTACATTTGAAGCGTCTTGCAGGAACATGCGTGGGTTGGCGGGCACGACGCAACCTCCAAGAAAAGACCGCCTGGTGCTAGGGCCTCGGTTTTTCCTTTGGAAACTTATTAATATAAATATTTATTTTGTATTTCTCAAATATTTTCGTACACCTTTTTATAATGTTAGCGAATATAACTAAGAACCCCACTGGACAACACTAGTACCCCTGTCTTTGCACCGTGTACTTTTGTCGACAGTCCCAATGGGGAGTTGATGCTGTTGGTTGTCTCCTAAGATTCCTTTCCTCCACTGCTTCCGTTTCTTCTCACCCCTCGTTGAGGCAGTGGCTACGGTTGTTCCTTCGGGGAGTTGTCCTCCCTGATTACAACTTGAGTCGTAAAGGCTGTGTATTAAGCCCCCCCTAATCGCGGCGACAAAGAAAACAGCGGTAAAAACGCAGGGCTTGCGGCTTCGCAGAGCTCCCTTTTCACCCCCTTTCGTCCCTTTTCCGCCCCCGCGCAGTTCCCAGTTTATGGTGGAAACCGCCGCAAAGAGCGTTCCAAGTGGGTCGCCCTGGTCTTTGAAGAGGTTGATGCCCTCGAGCGGCAAGATGTTTAAATCAATGATTCGAGGTCGCCCGGTACGTGAAGGGGAACTGCAGCGGCGCCTCACCCTTCGCCTGAATTTTGTTTCGGGTTCAGCTCAACAAGTGAACATTTCAACGACACTGTTCGCGAGCCGACGTTGGTGAGCCGCGGACTCGGAGCGGCGTGTGCGTACGAGGAAATGAAAGTTCGGATCCCGCGTGAAGCATTGGAGTTTTTACTATGCGATTGTGGGTACCCATCAAACAAGCCAATAAAATACTTAGGTCTAAACATTGGTACAAAACTAAACCGGAAACATCACATTGATTTAATAAAGTAATACAGGCAAAAAACAAACGATTACAAACAAAAGCATTAATCAATAGAAACAGCCATCTACCATATGACACCGCACTCGCAATCTATGAAATAATAGTCAGACCCCTCCTACTGTATGCATGCCCAATATGGCTAAATGCAGCTATAACCAATCTTAACAAAATTCAAATTATCCAAAATCAGTTCCTAAGAACAATTACCAACGTACCATGGTTCATATCTAATGCACAGCTCCATAAAGAATTTAATTTCCAACCCATTACCCAGCACACTCTATACCTATCCACCCAATTCTACTCCAACTTCATGCAGATACCAAATTTAACCGGATTCAACCTAGCCAGAAACCCTATCCATTCCACAAGAATCAAAAATAAGTACCCTTTCCTTATTTTCCTACTATTTTCCGAAATGGACCCTGATTAGAGGTGACTATTAGGTTTCCGCGACCGCAATGCTAATTGTAAGATTAATTTTAGTTTACTTAGTAAGTCAAAAAGCATATGTAGAGTTAATTGTAACTGTACTATGTATATATCATCAAGAAAAACAATAAATTGAAAACAAAGTGGTTGTGGCATGTTAGGCGGCTCGTACTATGTCATTAGAGCGCCATATTATTCATAATCATCCACTTTCCTATCATCTTCCTTCATCTATTCTTCATACACTAAATGGTATGTTTAAGCGACCACTGTTACTACATTCTCAGAAAACCGTAGGGCATATGTACACGTACGTACGTGTCGCTCCCTTCCTTGGCTCACAAAATACTTTGGCTTTCACATCACACGCACGATTTCCGAGAGAACAAAACTACAAGTTCGTCATAAGTATTTAAGACTAACTTGAGGAAGACGCTTTTCAACATCATGTAATCCTTCGATCTATCCCAAAATATTAACAGATTTGTTGCTTGTATACAGTTTTACATTATATTTCCGGGTTTCATTAAAATTTGTCTTTTTGTAATACAATATACACTAACACAACATTTACATTAATATACAAAGTATGTGAATGTGGAAAAACTATTTGTGCAATGGATACTGGCAAAGTGCAAATAAGATGATCAAGAGATTTAATTTTTAAAACGTTCATATAGAGTACGAATGTTGAAAATCTTGATATTTCATAAGTTTTCCCTTTGCTCATGGCTATCCTCTTCGCAAATACTCTTCTTTTTAACTGATATCTGAATTCATTAATATAAATAGTTTTCAAATTATACATTAGAAATGAATAATACATAAGTTGATCAACCTATTTTCTTCCCAAATTTCTACTATAATAGTAACAATGTCACTTTTTGGATAATTTGCCCTCAATATCAAGCGGAGGCAAGAAACACGCAGAAGCAATGCGTTGACATCGATGCTGCGTATATGCCAAATTCAGTGATGAGAGTAGTGTTGGGAATAGTCAATAAATCCCCTTTTACACATCGCTAATTAAATATAGACTGTACTCCATACACCGTTGATAATTAATTCTAGACAAGATAAGCTTTAATCTGGAATTATTATTCGGAAATTATGCTAATAGACTCAGTTATACACTTGGATTATACGCCATTAATTACGAGGTCTGCCGAAGATTAGAGACAGTGCGGGCAGTTGTAACCGCAGTTTTCCCGATCGGTGCTGTGGTTGCTGCGAGCTCTGTAAAGTACGAATTCACCCAATGTCCTATTAATTACACATTGTCATTGCAAGAGAGGACCCCGGCGTTGGATGAAAGAGAAATGCATATTAAGCTGGAGCTCAATGAATCCCAATTCAGCACGAAGTGCAAATCTTTAATGTAAAAAGCTTTCAGTTTGGGAGTAGCGGTTGGATCGAGATCTCCGCAAAACTTTCGTACGCGATTTGAATAGGCGTCTCATGCTTTCACAATTCTCGATAGCAATTTTTATGATTGAATTAAAGAGTTCCAGTTTATCGGAGTTCACGTAGGAGCAAAGAAATATTGCGGAACTGTAACTGCAGTTTGCTCGTTGAATTTTGATTTACTCTTTATGTCTATTGAAATAATGGTTGACTCTGAGCTCTTTTGATACAGAACATTTCTTCCTTATCGCGTTTTATTATGAAAATTGTTTTCAAGGAAAAAAGGTGAAGTTTTGTATTTGCTTTAGTAAACGTTAATAGCTTCAGGAGAATCGATGGCGTTAAATATTACAACTTCACACGAAACTTCTTTTGATTGTTCGTCATTTTCCTGATACTAACGAGAAAATAAATGTATTTGTGCCAATCAATTCGACTAGTTTCACTGTTACAGACATTCCATTTATTCTTGTTTATATATTTTGTTGGCACAAAACATTTGTATTCCGAATATGCAAATTGATTTTCGACATTCAATTCAGTAAGTAATCACTTTACATTTGCTACTCAGACGTTGATGGTTTGTCCAATATTCCCATTCTGATTGGCTGTAATGTTTGTATTGAAACTTTGTTTTCTGTTGAACAAACACGGTAGTGAATTTTTCAAAAATGGCTTCGCACGTCTATTGATTCGGAGCTTCTGTCGTTAAAGAAAGTTCCCTTTTCCTCGTGTACAAATTTACGTTTTTTTTCTCAAGTCGCACACCGCAACTGCAGTGTCATTTACAAACTCTCCCAACGGGCTGGCGTGATTTTATGTGCGGGAGGGTTATCACGAGGGGCGTACTCCAGAACGGAAGTGGAGTCTGGTAGGTGGAGAAACGTTCTTCGGGCTCTCTGGAGACCCGAGGTTTAGAAAATAAGCATTCTCGGAAATGGAAAACGAAGAAAGCGTTTGGTAGCGGCAGCCACCGGAGCGCCCCGCCCCTCTTTACACCGCGCGCGACACCCACAACAAACAGTTGCCATCTGAGGCGCGCACGCTGCCCCCGCCCCTCCCCGCCCCTCATGGCCCCGCCACCGCCTCGACCCGCACCGCCCCGCCCCGCCCCCACCCCCCCCCACCCACCCTGCACCCACCCCGCCCCCCCCCCGCCCCACCCCGCACCCCACCCCCCGCACCCACCCCGCACCCACCCGCACCCACCCCGCACCCACCCTGCACCCACCCCGCACCCACCCCGCACCCACCCGCACCCACCCTGCACCCACCCCGCACCCACCCTGCACCCACCCCGCACCCACCCCGCACCGCACCCACCCGCACCCACCCGCACCCACCCGCACCCACCCCGCACCCACCCCGCACCCACCCCGCACCCACCCCGCCCGCGCGTGAGCGACGAGGTGAAAGGTGGGCGGACGGAACGCCGTGCAAATGCCGCCCGTGGGCATGAACAGTCCCCACCCACCCCCTCCAACCCCCCAACCCCACCTGGCCTCTCGCTTCACCCCCACCACTTCCTCCCGCCGCGGCCTGTCTGCGTGCGTTCGCTTCTCACCACGCCTCCGGCCACTCAGTATCCCTTTCCAACCGTTTTCCCGCAACCCGATAGCCCTTTCTTCTCTCACACCACCCCGCTGACACACCCACCTACGTTCTCTCCCTCGGTCTCCCGTGCTCTCTCACCCAATCCTACTGTGTCATTTTCTCTCCTGCTCCCTCCTCCTTGCTCTCTGCTCCCAAGACTCTAACACATTAGCACCCTCTCCTACGCTCCCGCCTCCGCGTTGGTATCCTTCCAACCACCTGCCTCTCGTTGCACGCTAGGCCGACCACGCTAGGCCGCCACCCTCCAACTCTTTTTTCTCCTCCCCTCTTATCTCCGAGTTTTGGTTTACACACCGATCGCAACATTAATATTATACAAAGGTCGTTGTCTAAAGACTATTTTCTCTAAGCTAGGACTATCAGATTTTTTCTTTTATCATCTTGCTTCTTTCTCATATCAACAACTTCGTTTGTACCTGCGCTACTACGGCCTTCCTCTCTCTGCTATTCTTAGTTCGTTCTGACAACTTCCTGTATTTTTTCTTCTCCCTGAAGCAAACTTCGTATTCCTTTACGTACGTAGTCATTTAACTCCTGCTTATGTCTCTCTCTCTCTCTCTCTCTCTCTCTCTCTCTCTCTCTCCCTCTTTCCCCTGTTATCTCACCGTGTCTACATTTTCCATCTTTCCGTCAGCCCCGATCCATCACGTTTCTAGCTGGAGTTGGGGCATTTTTATCAGTCAGTTTCTCACCGTTACCTGCCGTCGCACTTTGTCTCCACTTCCCTTCTCTCATCATACCTTCATTTCAACTTAACAGTTTCCCCACATCTAACCACTCATCCCAGCTCTCCAAACTTGTCAGTGCTTTCCCACGGACACACTTTCACTCTCATTACGTTGTCCTCGTCGAATAAGTAAGGGCGAGAGAGAGGGAGAGAGAGAAAGACAGAGGGTGAGAGAGAAAGAGAGAGGGAGAGAGAAAGAGAGGAGAGAAGGAGAGAGATGGAGAGAGAGAGGGAGAGAGAAAGAGATGGAGAGAGAGGGAGAGAGAGAGGGAGAGAGAAAGAGATGGAGAGAGAGAGGGAGAGAGAAAGAGATGGAGAGAGAGAGGGAGAGAGAAAGAGATGGAGAGAGAGGGAGAGAGAAAGAGATGGAGAGAGAGGGAGAGAGAAAGAGAGGGAGAGAGAGGGAGAGAGAAAGAGAGGGAGAGAGAGAGGAGAGAGAAAGAGAGAGGGAGAGAGAAAGAGAGAGGGAGAGAAAGGGAGTGAAAGGGAGAGAGAGAGGAAGAGAGGCAGGGGGAAAGAGAGAAAGTGTAGAGTGTGAGAGGAAAAGAGAGATTGAGGAAGTGAGAGAGTGAGATTGAGAGCGAGAGGAAGACGGAGCAGGTCTGTAACGGAACGCGGAGGAGGCGGAGGCGAGCGAGGAGAGGAGGTCGCAAGATCCTATCGAAGGCGGCGCCACCTCGCGCGGAGCTTTGCATAGCGTCCAGAACAAATTTGGGAACGGCGCCCCGCATCTGATAGCCCGGAGTTCAATTTCCTCGGCAGCGCCGCCTCCGCGCGGAGGGAGGGGGAATGGAAAGGGGATGGGCCCCGTTGCCACCGCGAGCCGTGCCCCGCTCGCCCCCGCGGCGGTCAAGGGATGAATGCGAGGCCGTGGTCGAGGGACACGTGGGCGACCAGCCGTCTTAACGCGCTCTCTGTTGGTTAACAGGCCGTGTCATTTTACTCGACTGCACGGGCACACAAAAGCACCGATGTACCCTTTCGTAATGCTATATCGACTTGTAATGTAATATCGGCTTGATGCAACCACCCTCCGGAACGAAAAGCCATTCTTAACAGCCGGCATCCGTTAACAGTCGCATACCAATCGGGAGGGAGGCTCATGGACAGCTCCCAGCGTATTTTTTTCCTCTGTCTTTGTTTATGTTAAGAAGTTACTGATTCATCGTTCAGGATTTTAACTGGAGTTTGTGTATTCTCGAAAGTTAAAGCACTATCGATCTTCTGCGCATGCGCAGTTCACGTTTCGCATCACTTAAGTGCATCTGTGCATGCGCAGAAGATCGATACTGTTGTCCGCTATGGCGAGCACAAACTCTAAATTATTACAACCTTTCCCAACCCTAAGTGATAATTTTTTTTTCTGAATGCTTTTGAGATGTTTACAAAACAACTCGAAATCCTCCTCATGCGTAATCGCTTCGTGGTAACTCCAGCTTTAGTTAACACTAGTAAGCATTAGTTATTAAATATATAAAATTGTGATCCCTAATTCGTGTTCCTGGTATCGAAATGGCATTGGTAAGCCATCATTTAGAACAATCGAAAAAAGTAAAGTGTAGCTAAAGATGGCGCATGAGAACACTTATTCCAAGAAACAATGTTATTTGTCCGTATGATTTTTGTTGTTTCGCCTTTCTATGGAAGTGGTAAATAGAAAGTATTCTAATCGAGCGGTAGAAATTAGCAATTTTTTTGATAGAAAAACTGTTATTGTCGGGCCCTTGAAACGAAAAAGCGGATAAATCTTGTTCGTATCTAGTGAATTACTTCATCTTATACGTTATGCAGTCAGAATCCATGAGCATTTGCAATTTTAAAAGTTACAGAGGTTTTAAAGAAAATCACACTTTTACTAAGAAGTTAAGCACACCCCCATCAACATTTCTTTTTGAGCAAAAAATTAAGAACACACTTTGAACAGTTTTTTAGAAAATGTTGATAATGCACTAGGAATTTCTTACCTAGTACCCCCAAAAATTATAATATCCGTTTCGATTTCGCTGGACCTTCAACTTATTGACTAGGCGAAAATCACCCACTGGAACATTCTAGCGGCCGGCTGCTCTGGTCGGCAGTTTTCCCAGGTTTCTCCTATTAATATCAGGCTTAGTTAGCTTGAAGGCAGCATTGCCGTTGATTTTTGCAGCGACTCTGACCAGGAGGTTCTTGGTTTATTGTCCCGATTGTGGCGGCTTCTCGCCTACGATAGCTAGGTCCAATTTAGTCGCCGCCGTCTGGAATCTTCAGCGACGGTTCTTCTGTGTGGAGAGACCTGGGAGGGGAAACTGACGTGAGCGTGACTCACTTTCTAGCGTGGAACACAGCCACAACCCGGAATGTAACATGCACCCTTCTTACGGGACCAGTAACCATACCAATAGCCACGCCCCAAATCAAAACGATCAATCAATCGGGCGGATCGTTTGAGAAGTATCCTCTCTTTGGGGAACGGGGCACTACTCCGTATAGTGTAGTTGCTCGTGTTTTTCATAGACGTCTGGACGGCTGGATGTAGGGACAGATCGACTGCTTAATTTCCTTTTAACAAGCCGCGTGTGAAAAACAGTTTACATGCTTGTTTTCGGTGAGCGAAAGAGATTTTTTTTTCATTCTAACTAATAGTCTGCGAATCATGACAAAGCATGCGGGAAGCATCGCGAAGAGTGTTTGAAACAACTTTCGTTCACAGCGTGTTAAAATGTAGTAAACACAGCACGTGCTCAACGTGATTCGCACATGTCCTCGTTACGCTCGGACTCGCGCTCTTGTTATGTAACTTACTGTATCGGATACCCCTCCCCCACCAAAAAATGTATTGTGTAAACCCATTAACAATATTGTAAGTAAGAACTTTAAAATGTATTATATTCCCGATAAAGACCGATAAAACGCGAAAAGGTCGACAATCAATTAAATATATCTTGAATGGCACATACCCAAGAACATTGAAAGTATTCGTCTGACAGTTCTGAGATACTTTGTACTTTGAATGCTTATGATGATATAAAATTCTTAATAATGGATTGAAAATATTATGGAAACCTAATCTGACGTGGTTTATATAACAGACTATCATGGAAAACTTTATAAAAAGCCTTTTCAAAGTCACAAATACAGAGTTAATACATATTTGTATTTTTAACATTTGGTGGAGCTATTTTGAGTTAAACTTAAAAGCTAATGGGCGGTTGAATGATTATTGTTGTTGTCGTTGCGGCCATTGCCAACGTTGTTTGTATCGTCGCTGTAACTGTTGACGTCGTTGTTCTCTCGGTGTCGTTTACGGCAGAGGCAGCGACCGCGACCCTTCGGAAGGGCCATTCTTTTCCGGAGTCAAGTGTCGCGAGCTGCTCCGCTCAGACTCACTTCGCTCCACTTCGCGTCGCTTTGCTCTGCTTTGCTTTTCAGCTCCGCCACCGCCGCCACCGCCGCCGCCGCGCCACGCCGCGCCACGCCGGCGCGAACAAATGAAGAAGCGTGACCCGGAAATGAGCTTCCCGTTGCAGCGCGCGCGGGGCAGCTTCTCCGGATTGCTGGGGCGCTCCACCTCTCTACGTGGAGCAGGACGCATCAAGCCTCGCTCGCTCACTCGCCTCGCCGCCCGCCTCCGCCCGCCCCTCGGCGCTCGGGCACCTCCCTCTGTGCCGGTTCCTCCGGCCGCGGACTCCGCCCTCGCTCTCCCCTTTGCCACGCCCCCGGCCACGCTCTCCGCCACGCTCCACGCCGCTCTCTCCGGCGCGCGCTCTCCGGCCGCGGACACCGCCCTCGCTCTCCCCTTTGCCACGCCCCCGGCCACGCTCCACGACGCTCTCTCCGGCGCGCGCTCTCCGGCCGCTGACACCGCCCTCGCTCTCCCCTTTGCCACGCCCCCGGCCACGCTCTCTGCCACGCTCCACACCGCGGTCCTCCACACAACGCTCCCCGCCGCTCTTCCAGCCAAGCTCTCCTCAACGTTCCACACCGCGGTCCCCGCCACGCTCCCTGTCACGTTCATCGCCACGTTCCCCGTCGCGCTTCCAGCAAAGCTCTCCCCCACGTTCCACACCGCGCTCCCCGCCACGATAATTGTCACGCTCCCCGCCACGGTCCCAACCACGCTGTCCTCCACGCTCTACACCGCGCTCCTGCCCACGCTCTCTGGCGCGCTTCCAGCCAAGCTCTCCTACACGTTCCCGTCACGTTCCCGTCACGTTCCCGTCACGTTCCCCGTCACGTTCACCACTACGCTCATCGCCATGCTCCCCGCCACACTCTCAACTACGCTCTGCTCCATCGCGCTCCTACCCACGCTCCCCGCCGAGCTTCCAGTCAAGCTCTCCTCTACATTCCACACCACGGTCTCCACCATAATTCCTGCCACGCTCATCACTACGCTCCCCGTCATGCTCCCAACCACGCTTTCTTTCACGTTCCACACCGCGGTCCAGGCAGTCCACGCATCCCGTCGCCTTTCCAGCCGAGCTGTCCTTCACGATCCACGCCGCGATCTTCGCCACGCTCCCTGCAACGTTCTCCACTACGCTCCACATCGCAGTCCCCGTCACGTTCCCCGCCACACTTCTCGCCACGTTCTTCAGCACGCTCTTCACCACACTGACCACCATATCCGCTATTCTCACCTCCACGCTCTTCATAACGCTTTCCGACTCGCTGTACGACATCCTTTCCAAAACTCTCTCCACCATCTGTCCACCACGCTGTCACGCTCTCCACCACGCTCTCTGCAGGGCTCCACATCGCGCTCGCCGCCACGAACCCCCCTTACCTCCTGACATCCTCCATCCCCACCTCCACCTCGCCCCCTTGCTTCCTGCATCGCTTCTCTTCTCGCCGCTCGAGTGGCTCTCTCCTGTGTTCTCGCGTGGCCACCCGCGCTGGTCGGGTGCAGACTGCGCCGTCATGTCGCGGTCTCGTTTAATCAACCGGTTCCCCCTTCTGCGCGGTTGCTGCTGCGCGGAGACATTCCCAACAGTTCGAATGAACACGGCAGAGGAGAGTTAGGAAAATGAAGACTAGGGAACAGAAAGTGCATATTCGATGCAAGCAATGGAAAGCATTTCTATGTATGAAAATTGTTCGGTTTTTTAAATTTGTATGAAAACGAGAGGCCTTTGGCGTATTTGTAGTTGAATACGTAGTTCGAATACGTATTTATAGTCGAGTTCGTAACCTCTTCAATATTGAAATGGGTTGAGCCATATTAATCGTTTTAATGTTTCTTCTACGTTTTTATTTTCTACTAGTTTCTCTATTTCTCTATTTCCACTAGTTTATTTGTGAGATATTAAAAAAATGAACGCAAAATTTGGTTGTGGAAACTTTTGAATTCAGAGGAGATGAGACTATTGATATTATAATGAGAAATATATGTAAATTTTCAGTTCGTGCTGTTAATGTATTTTTCTCTATCTCTATATTAATAAAATAAATAGCTATGGAGAAATTTTATTTAATTTTGACATGACCGGATATAGTGAACCTCGTATATAGTGAACCAAAAATGTTAATCCCACGAGTTCAATACAACGGGAGTCGACTGTATATGCCGATTAGATTGTTTATTTCTTTCAAACGTTTGTGAAACAAACGTAAATTATTGTATGATATTTACTCATGATATTATCACAGCTACTTTCATCATCTGAACCGGCGATCATTTTCTGAATTGTTATTTAAATATTGTCTTGTCTTCATTTCATGGTTACGGCTACGGCTTATTGACTGGAGATTTTCATACATAGTATAGCAATGCATGTACTCAAAATTTACTAACTACTTCTGAACTACTCATTTCTTTCGTATTCACAACTTGAACCTTGAAGTAAGGGTCGAATTAATGACCTCAACATTTCTTTCTTTCTGTTTCCTTAACTTGAAAATAAAACAATCTGGGAACGGTAATATGACACAAAAACATATCTTATAATGATTATAAGCATTCTTTTATTTTTATTACTTTTATTGAATTCTCGGATGCGTCGATTTAATTCACGCACTTTACTATAAATTAATTTATTTTCTATTTCCATTTTGAAAAAAAAATCCTCTTTCATCTCACATGTTCGAATTTGATTCACAATTCGCTGATTAGTATTTTCACCTACATTCAACGAGCTAGATTCTTCGTTAGATACAATACCTCTTTAGTTTCTGCAGCTTTAGTTCTCCGTAATCCACATTCTCGCAGAACCTTTAATTAGTTTTCACCTTCAACGACACGTTCGCATTATTTACACGCAAAACACTAAGCAAATTTCAGTGAATTGCAAAATGCAAGTTTGAAATTAAGCAGAACCTTAAAGAAAAAAGTGTTAGTATGTGAACCTTAATGAAACCTTAATGACCTAATCACCTTAATGAAAAGTGCTACAGACTTTTCATTAATTATATTGACATGCTCTTTAATTAAGAACATCATTGTTACCAAAAGCAAAAGTTTAAGAATCTACGTCACATTAAGGACCTTATTACATTCATGCTGAATCGAAAGTAAGTAAAACGCTTATTAATATTATTTCACATTCATCAATATCTTCACGGAGTTGAATTTTAATTGAGATTTAAGGAGCATATCTCGGGATATTCATTCCGGACGCTACGTTCTTGATTATGGAACACTCATAGCAAGTGAATGTGACTATTCAGCACTTCATCATTCTGTCTCCATAGCAAAGTTTACCATACTAGCAATACGTTTTATGTAGATGTATTTAAAAAGAATCAAATTTATGGTGTCATAAATAATTTAGTTATTAGCAACTATTACAGATACTGTATAACATTATAGTTTGATTAGAGAATGTATTAATGCAGTATGTATTATACGAAGTTGTTGTGGAAAATAAGTGATAGTTTGTGTCTCGTTGAAGCCGCATGGTACAATTGTTACCTTAGTTCTAAGATGATTATTGATTTTTCATTCGTCTTCATGGACTGACAAAAAACCTGCTTATGTTATCTCAACTTTTCCAATTACTTCTCGAAACTCGCAATGAATGTAATTAAGGATAACGCAAACTGATGTAATTAAGGGATAGTTTAACGGCAATGTATCTTAATTGCACGTTTATCTTATATAAGTTCTTCGTAGAGGTTATAATTAAGATAAATCAATTTATTTTAAATTAAGTCTTTTTCTCGCCTGTGTAGAGCGTTTAGAAGCCTTGATTCCAGTACTTTCCCTTCAGTAGGGAGAGGTCACTGACATCTTACACGTGTTTGGCCTCCGAAATATTAGTAAATTCTCTGCCGGCCGGCCTTCAAAACGCTATTTGGGGAGACATCTTGGGGCCATTTGTGGGCAAATAAAAGACTATGGGTGTGGCGGTCGGTGTCGTGGAGGGCGCAGGCGCAAGGATGTTATAGGGCGAGGCGGCGCGGCGCAGGGGGCGGTGGGCCATCAGCGGCCGGCCGTTTGGGCGCGCCTATGGTGCGATCT